>SIJG01000005.1:1472939-1989244 GCA_023374025.1 Heterodera schachtii | reverse complement strand
TCTTTTTTCTTTCCACTCATTTTGGTGCCATTTTATAATATTTAAAATCGTTTAATGGCCTTTTCTTTGTTAATTTTTTGCACTAACGCAGAAAGAGGCATTACTAAATAAAGAAAATTTACATAAATAAGGCATGATTTTTTTAAAGAGTTAATAAAAAATTTTATATGCAATATTAATAATAAGTGCCAATGCCATCGGACGGCGCATTGGCATTCCAATCGCCAGCATTTTCCACCGGAGATGTGGTCGGATGTGGCGTTTCTTTGGCCACTCGACAGATCTTTTTGACGAAGAATGGCCGACGAATCGGTGGGCCAAACAAAAACAAAAAAAGCAAATAATTAAATTTCAATTTGTCAGATGACTACTCTTTTTTCACTACATCTCCCATCAATTCTCTGTTTCCATGCGTTTCTCTGTGGACTGGCGACAAAGTTGAGGCGAACTTTGGGCCAAGTTTCAAATTCAATTTGGCCACTCTTTGAAGAAAGCCGAAGAAACAACGGAAAAGGGCGATTCATTCATTTAATTAATTAATTCTTTTTTTATTTATTTTATTTTTTATTTTTTATATTATTTTATGATGTGTATTTGTTAATCAAATAATTTTCTGCTTTTTTAAATTCACTTTTATTTTTTGTTTTTACTTTTTTACAAAAATAAATTCTTTTTCTTACAAAATAAAAATAAAAAAGAAGAAAAAAGCTTACAACACCTTCGATTCCCAGGACGTCTCCGTTCCAAGTACTAAGAAGGCCCAACGTTGCTTAACTTGCCAGATCGGACGGGATGGCGTGCTTTCAACGTGGTATGGTCGTAAGCGAAAGGGGTCGATTTGAAAGCAATTAAAAGTATTTAGAATTCACTTAATTAAGGTAAAAATAAAAAGAAAAATTGGATTTCAAAATAAAAGAGCAAAAAATTTGGAATTTTTTCATCTTTTTTAACAAATTCCCAAAACTGGCAATTTGGAAGAAAAATTGAAAAATGGATTACAAACAAAATTTGGCTAAGAAAAAATGGGTTTGGTGGTGATTTTAAGAAAGTCACATCCGCCATTTTAGTGGTTAAAGCAGGGCTCGGATCGGGCAACCTCCCTCATAAGCACTTTTTGCGGATAACCATTTTTTACTTTTAACTCAGTCTCTTCAGTATCATCATTTTTGTGCGTTTTTGTTGGTGTTCCTCATTAATAGTTGGCCACATTGCGAATATTCGTCACAATGATTTGGCGTTGCAAAGTGTGTTGGACTGATGTCACCTCATTCTTTGGCCGAAAGGTGGCACGGAATGCGCGACGATACTCCAGGCTTAATGGACAATTAATTTAAGTAATTAATCATTTTAATTTTTAAATTAGACTGTCAAATTTAAATATTGAATTGCCTGCAAATGAAAAGGATTGGCGCACTGCTGCAATGGCCTATTGAAAATAAGATCAATGGGCATAAAAATGTGAGTGGCCGTAAATGCGCTCAAATTGAACCAATCAATTGCAAAAATGAACAAAATGGCATTCTTAACAAGAAAAGTAATTTAAATAAACTTAAATATTATCAAACTCCGATGTAAAAGAAGAGATTAATCGCTATGATCAGACTGAGCGAATGGAGCAGCCTTTTGCCATGCTCTTCTGAGAAAACTGAAAGCCAATGGAGAAACATTAAAAGAAAAAGTGGTTATTAAAAATTACAAAATCAATTAACCGGTTTATTTTCAATAAACTAAAATTAAATAATATTAAAATAATAAACCTTTTCTGCACACTTGATACACTCAGATAAGCACGAAAAACGCGTTTTCAGCTTGGTTTAGATTGTCTGCGATGACTTTTATAATGCCTAGTTTTGCCTATTGCGGGCTTTTTGTGCTTAATTAAAAATGGAATCCCTAATCATAAGAATTCAAAAAGAATGGTCTATAAATAGGTTGCATTCTTTCTCTAACACAAATAAACTGTTGATTGCATATTTTCCATGTGTAATTAATTAATTAATTAATTAATTATTGTTTGACTGACCCTGTGCATTTCGGCACCAAGTGATCAACCAAATCATTGCGTAGCATATAAGTTCGGCAACATTTATAATCAGTGTGTTGTTTGCTGTGTAATTAATGATTTCCGGCTGATTTGCCGGATCGGCAAGATCAAATCTGACCAATCTAAACCAAACAATTGAAAATGAAATATTCCAATTAACAAACGTTTCCCAATGTTTGGAGCTCCCGTAAAACTGGATGCATTTGTCAACGATCACTTTGATCACACAAATGCCAATCAAAATTTTGAAAACTGTGTATTTGCCATTTATTTTGTACCTGAAAACAGTCATTCTTTCATTCCTTTCAACTTTTTAATTAATTCCTGTAAACAATCCTCCCCATCGAAGTTTAACTATTTTAACTGTTACCAAATTGGAAACGCAACACCGGCTAATCGGTCCAATCCGATGCACAATTGCATTACTAATGCGAAACTGCTTGCGGATAAGCTAACGAATTGAATGTAATAGCAATGTTCAAGTGTGATGTAATTGATGCCGAAAAGAAAGATGAAAAATTTAACACACAATCCGCCGAGGAGGAAAATGGCGAAGAAAGCATACAAAGAGATCAGAATGTTGCATTGGGAATGGAGAGTCTTGATCAGCAAATTGATAACAAAATTAAAATAAATTTATATTAGGAAATCCAGTCAAAATAATTAAAAATGCCCAAGAAATTTGCAATTTTATTAATAATTTAATGAATTATTAAATTATAAATATCAGCACTTTCTTTTCACAGTCACATGGACAAGTGACGCGTTTAGTGCAATTCCAATAAAGCAAATGAACGCATTTAGGCCAATTAAAACGGCTTCAATTGGTGGAACAAAAGCAACCTCCTTTTTGGTGGTGAAATGGGGGAATTGTGCTGTTTCGATTTACTTTTTACCTGCTGCTGATTCGTTGAATTTGTTGACATAATTATGAGCAGAAAAGATAAAATTACGGATAAAAGCGAATTTTAATTTGTTGGATGAAAAAAAGACGAAAGAGAAGAGCATCTTAAATTCATTTCATCATTACTTTGTGATGATCTAGTTCATTTTTGCTTCTTTTTTTTGTAGTTAAATGTATCGTTTCGAATTAAATAGGTAATTAAAATTGTCTGCATCACTGAAATGCCCTTGCTGACCATACGCCGACAAATAATAATTTGTTAAACTGCCTCCAAATATCGAAAATATAAAATTTAATCTCTACCCAATTTTGTTTTAATTACCCTTTCATCCTTAATTAATATCTGTAATTTAACGCTAATAATTTCGTAGAAAAAAAACCTTAACCATTCTTGGTATAGTGGCGCTGCCGTGCGCTGTGGCGTACTGGCGTTGAGAATTGGATTTCGAATAAGGGGAGGGAATGGGGAAAGTGCCACATATTCCCGAAGGAGGGGTCCATGGGGTGATAAAGCCCAGGATTTCCTTCCCACACTCGCTGGTTACACAGTTTAGATGGCTTTATTACGGAAAAACTTAAATGCGAAATAAAATTAAGAAATTAAATGTGAAAATGAAATTCCTAAGGCTTCGGCAAGACAAACAGCAAACTTGGACCCTCCTATCTCACAGTTCATATCATTCGGTAGCCCTAAATTTTATATTCATCTGAAATTTCCAAAAAACTTGAAAAAAAATTTTTAGACTAATAAAAAATATTATGGCCATAGAATTATACAAAGATATTTATTTGCTCGTTTCTTTGAAAAATAAACAATTAAAACGGAACCACCGACAAATGGTCGACAAACGACAAAGAAAAAATTTTTAATTAAATAAAAAGGAGACAATTTTTTTTTCGTTTGTAGTCGGACATTGAAATTGGCCTCTTTAATTAGCAGATGCACTATTTTAATTTCTATTATATTCTGTTAAACTTAATTAATTTTTATCATTTTTTTAAATAATTGCAAAACTCCCAAAAAATTCCCTTTTCTTCCCCTCCAGCACAAAATGCGAAGAAAACGTGTTCTTCCTTCTCCTTCTTCCTTCTTCTTCATCTTCTCTTCCTTTTTTATATGTACACAACAACTATTTTTTCGTTGCGCACCACACACAAATCTTTGTCCAGCAGAATCTCTCAAAAACAACTCACATTAATTGCCTTGCCTTTCTTCCTTTCTTTGCTTCCCTTTTTCTTCCTTTCAAATGTTCTTTTTTTATTATTTGTTTCTCTGCTTTTTATTATTGCATTTTTTGTGCTTCTTCCTCTTTTTTATCCTATTTATTCCTATATTTTTTTGTTTGTTTTTTTACATTGATTGCATAATTATTAGGGTTTGTAATTATATGGAAATCCATATTTTTTTCCTGGACTGTAGGAGGCCTAAAACGCACGAAAAACATGTTTTTAGCTTGTTTTGAAGCTTCTAGGATGACTTTCCATATCCATATTTTCCATATTTTTCCATATTTCGTGATTTATGTCCATATTTCCATATTTTTCCATATTTTCGCATTTTTATCCATATTTTATGTCCATATTTTGGCATTTTTCAAAAAACCTCTATTAGAACGGCCCCCATCAGCTAAATTGGCCTTTTTGACCCCCTAAGGACCAGAAAATTTTCAAAAAAAATAATTTTTTAGCAGAATTTGTCGAAAAAATTGATGAAATTTAAATTTTCTTAAAAAATTGGTTAATTTATGTCAAAAATAAGCAAAAAATGGAAAATTTCGATTTTTGGTCGATTTTCTCAAGAAATAGCTTATTTTTTCTCTAAAACGAGTTTTTATACAATATTTAGCCATTTCTGAAAGTTTTACTTTGCGTTTAATGAATTTGAAGAAATTTTGAGAAATCATACCCTACATTTGGAAAAATTTATGTCCATATTTTTGCTATTTTATGTCCATATTTCGCGATTTTTTGTCCATATTTTATGGCCATATTTCGAGTTTTTATATCCATATAATTACAAACCCTAATAATTATGTATGTTTTTTTTATGTAATATCAGGCGCGGCATAAAAATTTTTTACACCGACCGACCAAAAATAGTCATTTGACCAACATAAAAATCCAATCATTCTTTTTTTAATCTTTTTTCTTCTTTTTTTCTCTACCCATTTTCTCTTTCTCTGTGTGTCTTCTGTCTGTTTTCTTATGGGCTCAACCACTTTTTCCCAATTGTTCCGTGCTCTGCTGCTCTTCTGTTCCTGTCGCTGGTGCTGGGCCATTGGTTGGGACGGCGAAAGCGGGCGAATGCGTAGCGACGGACACGAAAAATTCAGTGTCGGATAATTCAGTATTGGAGCAATTTAAAAAATTCTCATAATCTTCTCACAGTGATAATCAATAGGGATCATTTATTTATGTAAGAAAAATCGCGAAATATGTAAATAAAATATGTATAAAAAACACTGAAATATGTATGAAATATGTACAAAAATCCGAAAATATGTAAAAATATGTAAATAAAAGTCCCATTTTGTTCGCAAACACAAAAAAGAAAGTGTTTTTCCTACTAATTAGAGCATGGAGAATCCAGGAAAAAATATGTATTTACATAAAAAAATGATCCCTAATAATCAATCATTGGTTTCATTTCTTTAAATATTTGTGCAACATATAACCAACAATTGGGATTCATTTCTTTTTGGGCCAAATTATTTAACTTGTGCATTATGGCCAAGTCTAATTAATTGGCCAAATATTTGCTGAAATAAAAAATAAAGAAAATATATATGAATTGTCCACGAATAAATAATACTCAATTGTCCCCCTCCCCCACATTTTTTTTCTCCGCTTGCGTACGCCTCCTCCCTTTCATTTTGTTGCTCGCATCTCCGCCACCAACAAACAAAATATTGCGTCCGTCGTCGCGCCGCATCGTTTTGTTGGCGACCAGCGGCGCCCCCCGTGGGCCGTGGCGGGGAAATAGCGCCCGCGGGGGGGGGGGGGCAACGGCAGGCGCTTTTGCCTTTTTTCTTTCACTTTTTCTTTTTCTTTCTCTTTTTTTTTTCTTTCTCTTTTTCTTTTTCATTATTCACTCATTTTTTATGTGTTAGTTTAATACATATTTCGCAGCAGCAGCAGCAGAAGAACACCACAACCCGTGACCTATGGACGAAGGAGGGTCTTTTTGTTCTGCCGATTTGCCTCCCTCCCCTCTCATTCTTTTTTTACTTTTTTTTTTTATACGACGAACACATTCCAGCAATTATTTTGTTGTTATATGCTGTTTGCTAATTAGCAAGGCTCAAATTTTGGGTACTAAAAATAATAATATGCGTAAAATATGCAAAAAATGCCAAAATAAATGGCAAAAGATGCCAGAACAAGTTTAAAAAATCACAAGGAATTCTTAGGGTTTCTTTCTTTAAAATTCTTATTTTTAGGGGTGAATTTTCACATATATTTATGACTTCTCCATAATTTATATTTTATATAACGTTTTAAATACCTTGGATTTTGTCAAAACTTTCATTTTATCCATAATTTTTGTTCGGCTCCCCTGTTGATTGTTTGTTTGTTTGTTTGTTTATAACGATAAAGCACATTTTTGGATTTTTGTTTTATTTATTTATATTTGTTCATATGTATGGGATGCTCAATTATTTCTCTTTTTTTGATAATTATTTTATTAATTTTGTATTTATTGCGATTCTTTCCTTTGCTCCTTGGCCATAACTTATCAATAAATTATTATTGACTGATCATCTTACTTACATATCATTCTAATGAAATTCCATTTGATCAATAATGTTTCAAGGCATTTATTTAAAAAAATATTATTTTAATTAATTTTTTTCTATTTTTAATATTAGAAACTAAAATATTATCATTAATATTTTTGGAAAAGCTTGTCTTTGAAGTTTTATTCATTTAAAAAGCATTATGCAGTTTTATAAGGGTTTACGCGTTGAAAATTTTTTTTGTCTATTATAAAATTATTATTTTCCAGAAAAAAAAGAAATTTCATGTTCCAAAATTTGTTCAAAACTATTTAAATTTATTAAATTTTTATAAAGTTAGCATTTTCATTCGATTGGTCCATAATCCGTTGAATTTGATCAAATTACATTGTGTCCCCTAATTAGCGTGACTGATCCTTCCCCCGTCTCGTTCCATCTCTCCCCCCTCGCCTCTGCTGATCAACCAACCATCCAAAAGCAAATGCTGTTAATGTCTTTTAATTCAAAAAACATGTCCGACGAGGGCCACCCAAGTGTTTTTTTTCCATCCGCAAGTGTCCGAGCCCCCAACAAATGTCTGGGCATGCTTTTAACGCACCCAATTTTTTAAAATTTTCGTCTGCTTTTTGCCGGCCTTTACATATGTAAATGCATTTTCACATTAAATTTAATCATCACACATATTAACTTCCCCACACATTTATTTCTGTCGCCCCCCCCCCCTTTTTTTTACTGATTTCATTTCAATTCTTTTCTTCCGTCTTCTTCTATCCCTCCTCCTCCTCCTCCTTTTCCTCCCCCGTCTTCTTCTTCTTCTTCTTCTGCTGCTGCTGTTGTTCTTTGTGCTGTTTGGCGATGTGTTGTACTCCGTTCCCAACAAAAAATGAATGAATGAAAATGAAATCTCTGTACCGTCAGTCACCACTTTCCCACCTTTTCACACTTATTCATCCATTCTTCACATTCAGCCAAACTCTCTCTTCTCTTCTCTTCCCCCCCCCATTCGTTCACCTTTTGCTTTTTCAATTTCAATTTTACTCCTCGCGCACCGCCGCACACAACAAAAAGGCACAATTTTTAATCTTCGTAATTCCCCCCCCCCCTTCGTGTCCCTATTCCCTCCCCCCCCCTCCCCCCGTCCATTCGTTCTCATAAACATTTCCTCCCCTTTTTTGCCGATGATATTTATATGGAGATTTTGTTCCATGCATTTTCCTCACCAGTCCATGTACAATTTATTAAAAAGTTATTTGTGTTGGTAATTAACAGCAGATATGTCAACGTCGTGACAAAAAAAAATGCCATTGTCGTTAAAGCGACTGCGCGAAAATGTGCCATAAACTGCACAATTCAAAAATTATTTCCATTATTAAAGATTTTTCTTGCGGATTTATTTGTTAGATGAAACTACCCAACTTTTTACTAGCAAATGAGGATTATTATTTATAGGATTCTGTTAAAATTAAAAGCGAATTTCGCTACAAAATCCATTTTCATTTTATTAATTTTGTTTGACTTTCGTTAAAATGTTGTTAATTAAAAGTTTATTTAATTTAGTTATCAACATATTTTTTGATTTTTAACGCATTTTTATTTGTTAACGCACCAATTAATACAGGGTTCGGATCGAAAATTTTTCCAAATCAGAACATCAGGCCCAAAAAATCAGATTTTGGGGTCGAAAATCAGAACATTTTGCAAAATTGCTTCAAATCAGTTATTTTTATAATTTTTCAATCAAAAATGTATTAAAAACTATATTTTTTGCCTCCGATTATCATCTTTAAAAATTTTGGTGAGGAAATTAGCAAATTGAAAATTTGAGTGTGCACTGGGGATGAAAAATCAGATTTTTAACAATTTTTTTTTGCGGCGCATTTTTCCAAAAAAACATTTGGGAAATGGGCGAGGGGAGAGGGTCCGGCGGTGCCGATAGGCGCCGCCGGAAAATTTTTTTTGTAATTTCTTACTGATTTATTAACAGATTTTCACCAAAAAAGGCCAATTTTTGCAATTAAAAGCCAAGCGACGACTTATCCTTGCGTTTAACGACGCCTTTTTTTGCCGCAATTTTTAAAAGAAATTTTAGGGGATGGACAGGTCAGGGGAGCGGCGTCCGGCGGTGCCGATAGGCGCCGCCGGGAAAAATTTTGCGATTTTTAATGCGATTTGTTAACAGATTTTTGTAAAAAATGACCTAATTTTGCCACAAATCTTATATTTTCTTGACAAAAAGTGACATTATGCCACAAAATTTTCAAAAATATGAGTTTATCTAAGAAATCAGAACAAAATTTGGTCACTACCCCAAAATCAGAACATTTCTGACAAATCAGAACATTTTTATTTTATCAGATTTGGACCCTCCAAATCAGAACATTTCTGATAAATCAGAACAGATCCGAACCCTGAATTAATACTAAAAGCGCCAGGAGCAGCAGCAGCAAAATGGACAAAAACAACGGAAAAAACAACAGAAAAAGTGGTGCCATCGACGAGCAACAACATCAAAGGCACCGCCTCGACTATTGCAATTCCATGCCCGGCACTTCCGCCGCAGCAGCAGCAACAACAGAAGAAGCAACGGTCGTGTCTTTGCTGGACGACGCGTACGAATACGTCAAAGCACAAGGCGGGTGTTTTCAATTTTGCACTCATTTGAATTTAATTTTTTCATTTACAATTAATTTTTGATGACTCATCAAAAAGCATATCAATTTATAAGTTAGGGTCGAATTCATTAAAATTTAAAAATTTAGGGTGGTAATAGAGGGGATAATTACCGAGTCTCTGAGGAAATGGGAATCAGTGCTTTTTTGATATCAATTTCGAGTTGATCCCGTTTTTTGGCCTCACTTTTAGCCCAGTCCCGGGTCGAGAAATTTCTCTTTCCATTGTTTTTGGGCTGTTGATTTTCAAATTTAATTGTATTTTTTGTTTTTGTTTTTCTGAGTTAATTAATTAGGGAAATTGGTTACACTAATACTAATGTAAAAAGTGTTAAGTCTTTTTATAAATTATTCTAACTTTTTTAAATTTTTACATATCCATTTGGGTTAATTATCATGAAATATTAGTTGCTTCAATTAAACTTTTTTTAATTTATATGAATAATTGAATTTCTAATTATCTATTTTCCTTTTCTATCTAAAAACTTTTTTATATATTTGAATATTAACCAATGTATTCTTAACAATGAGGCACGCTTTTCCTTCCACTGATTTTTACGTTTTCTCGATTAATATGGCCATTGGCCACCCAATTCTGTCCTCCTCCGTATAACATATTTTATTTTACAAAAAACATTTTTTTAATATTAATTCTTTTATTTTTTTGGCCATTTTCTTTTCTGCTGCATTTTGTTGTGCATGTGTTGTGTGTGTGTGTTCATATGTTCATCACCCACCGTTTTTTGGGGGGGAAGGGGGTTCGTTTGTTGTGGCGATTGGTGCTGCTTTGTTGGGTTGGTCGGTGCTGGGCTGGCAGTGCCGGCCGCGGCCGCCCCCCCCCCCCCCCGGGCGACGAGCGAACGGAGGGCGGGGAAAAAAAGCGGGGGGGGGGGGGGAATGGGGAGGAGGGACACGTCAGTTTTTGTGAAAACGGCGAAAATGGGCGACGATTGACGAACACAAAAAAAAAAACAGCAGCAGCAGCATTTTGCTGTGATGCGCAACAAATCGATCAGAAATTGGGGGAAAAGCGGCGTAAAATTTGATTGGGTGCGTTTGTGGTGAACAGCAACGGCGGCGGCAGCACATTTTGGGTTTTTGTCGTCGCGCGTTCGCTGTGCTTTTTATGTGTCTAAATTTAATAATTTGCTTTCTTTTTTCAATCGTTTAATTGCATAATTGCTTATCATCATCATCTCTTTCCATTAACTAACAAACTAAAATTTTATTTAAAGATCATTAATAAAGTTTGTAATAATAATTTTTATTTCATTTTTTAGTTCTAAAAATATTACAATTTCTTTGCATTAATTGACAATTATACTTTTTTAATGGCATATAAATTTTAGAAAAAGTAAAATTTATTAGGACGAATTTCTTAAATATTTCTAAATTTAATTCTCTTTTTATTTAACTTTTCCTGGGAATAACCTTCCATCAAACAAATTCGCTCAATGCGCATTCTTTTTTTTATTTCGTTTTCTTGGCATTCTGTTTTCCGCCTCGTCTCCCCTCCCTTCTTCCCTTCCTCTCCCTCCCCCCTTTTTCCCACTCTTTTCGTCCCATCTTGTGCCTGTCTCCCCCCCCCCCCCACCTCCCACTTGGCCATCATCTTTTTCCGCCTCCTCCTCATCTCATTTTCCCGCTTCTTTGGCCACCTGTGTTCTCTGTGCCCCCCCCCTCGCCCAATTTTTCATCGTTCCAATTGTGCAAAATTTCCACCCGAATTTACAAGCGATAGCAATTCATTTTTCCCGCGTTTTTTTTTTTTTTTTTTTGCCTTTTGGCCAATGAGTTGGCATTTCATTTTTTTATCAAATTTGTCCCTCACTATCAATTATTTACAAATTTGAAATATAAATTTAATTTATTCCTTTTTCAATTTTAGTTTATTTTATTTTAAAAAAATTTAATTTGCTTTTCCGTTTCAAATTAAATTTATTCCTTTTCTTTAATTTATTTTGGATATTATAAATTTAATTTATTCCTTTTTCAATTTTAGTTTATTTTACTTTTTAAAAATTCAATTTGCTTTTCCGTTTCAAATTAAATTTTTCCTTTTCCTTAATTTATTTTGGGTATTTCTTTTTGCCCTTTTTTATTCCCTTTGAATATTTTTTTTTCTAAAAAAAGTAAAATTTTGTAAATTCTTTTTTCAACTTCCTTCTCTTTTTTGCTGCAAAACCATCACATCACAAAATTTCTCGTCTTCTCATGCAAAATGTCTCGTCTCGCAAATTCTCCCCCCCCCCCCAATTTTTCTCCCAAATTATTGCGCCGTCATCCCATTGATCGCAAACATTGCGCCAAACGGCCTTGAGTTAGAGAAGAGGCGGACATTGTGTAGCAGAGAAACGATAAAAAAAGAAAAGCGTAATCGTAAGCAAAGAAGGAGGCAGAGAGCGAAAAAGAGAGTCAAAAATAGAACACAAAGAAGAAAGAGAAAAGAAAGATGCAGAGACACAAGGCCAAACAAAGTATGGCGAAGCGAAAAAAATAAAATTAACTCATTCTCCATGTGAAACAGAGAAACGATAAGAACGGAGAGAGTTGACGGTCAGAGAATGCAGAGAAGGGCACAGCCCTTGGGGGGAAAGGGAGGAGAGATGGCCTTTGCCCGTTGTGTTGGTCTCGCGTTGTTGTGATGGTGGTGACTGGCACGGACGGCGGATGGATTGGGAATGAATGAGTGAGGTGATGTGGGAGAGAAAGAGAGAAAGGGACAGCACAGACACACAGAGGGACAAAGAGAGACAGCGAGAGAAAATGAGGAGATGAAGCTTAGATTTCTCGGAGGCTTTTCCCCTTCAAAATTTAGGAGGGGACGGGGGGGGGGAGGTTTCCCTCTTCCCTCTTCCTATCTTTGATCATTTTAGTCATTAAAATGCCATACGATTTGAATAATTTGGCACTCGACGATCGTGCATATTAATATGAATAATTTTTCGTTCCAAAATTCTATGGCATTTTGAATTTACCACAAATGTCAAATTCGCCATGGCCAATTTTTGCGGGCCGGCCATAATGAATTGAAACCTTTCGAGATTTAAACAGATTGCCATTTTTTGCCTAATTCTCTTCCGATTTTACAAAAAATGAGTTGCACTGTGTCGTCCGTCCATTTTGCAATAATTTTCATTTTTTTTTCAATTTTTTGTAATTTTCGCATTCCTTCGCCTTTCTTTCCCCCCGGGGGCTGTGCTTTCTTTTGAAGGTCAAACATCCACGTTTTTCTTCGTCCATTCATTGAACACTCACTCACTGTTCCTCTTCTCTCTCCCGTTCATTCTCTTCCTCTTTTTTCAAATTTGTCTTTGCCCGCGCGCGCAAATTGGCGCCTTTCGACAAAATGCCAAACAAATTGTGCCAAAAACGGAGCGGCGTGGGTCTAAATCAGGGTTCCCAGATCTGAGGATTTATCCTCATTTTGTGGCTTTTTGATAGGTCAATGAGGATTTTTTTGGAAAATGATGATTTGAGGATTTTTGTGGCTTTTTGAGAAATTTTGAGGCTTTTGGGGAAAATCCTCAGAATCTTTTAAATTTTGATAAATTGACATAATGTTTTACAAATATTTAATAATTTTGGTTTCTAATAGAGCATCAAAACGAAAACCTCACCCAAATTTTCCAAAAAATTTTACTAAATTTTTATAAAAACCAGAAAAGAACAAATTTTTTTCTAAAAAATCACAAAATAAATAATTTTTTAATGAAACTCTGCTAAAATATGGTCAAATTTCTCAATTTTTCCACTGGCGGCGCCTATCGGCACCGCCAGCCCCTAAAAGTCCTATATCTTCTTATAAATTTGCTCAAAATCACAAAATTTGGCCATTTTTGTGGACAAATCTGTTAACAAATCGCATTAAAAATCACAAAAATTTTCCCGGCGGCGCCTATCGGCACCGCCGGCCCCCTTTGTTCTCCAAATGTTTTTTAAAAAGCGCCGCAAAAAATCAGCTTCGATTTTTCATGCTCAGAATTTCACAAAAAGCTAGCAAAAAATTGCTAAAATTGGACTTGAACAATCAAAAATATAACATTTGAACATTTAAATGTGTTTTGAATAAATTTGTAGAAATGAGGCTTTTTGAGTCAAAATGAGGCTTTTTTGCCTGCCAAATGAGGCTTTTGAAAATTTTGATCTGGGAACCCTGGTCTAAATCCCTGCACACAGAGATAAAATTAGCATTTTTAAAGTCTAATCCAACTAAATAAATTCAAAAAAAAATTCTTGTACAATGCCCGAAAATTGCTTAAAAATTGACTTTTCAGTGCAACAAAATTATTATTGTTTTTTGTTACTTCAAAAAAGAATTGAAATTTATTTTAACCATTTTTAAACTTTTTGTTCAATTTTCCTTGAAGAAAAAATGTTTTTATATTTAAAAGATGTTAAACAATTTTGTTTTCTATTTTCATCTTTTTTTGCCATTTTTCATCACTATTTGATTACATAATTTGGAGTAATAACTAAAAATCCGCGGCTTTTTTGTCACAATAAGTTTCAATTTTGAAATCCGCCTTTTTGAATATTTTCCTCTCCCAATTTTCTTTCATAAAAAATATCAATTTTTCGTTTTACGCTCTTCAAATAAAGCGCAAAAGCATAAAACTCTCTTCTCGTCAAAGATGCTAACCAAAACTCTCTCCCATTTTCTGCTGCTGAAGAGACTGTTTGTGCTTTTTGCTGCTGCTGTTGGTGGTGGTGTCCCCTCCCTTTTTTCCTCCACTAACACTCGAAAAGAGAGGGGGGGGGGGGGGGGGGGGAGATGACCTTCACCGACCTTTCCCCATCGTCCGTCCTCCCCCCCCCCTTTTCCCTCTCCCCTCGGGGTCCGTCCCCGTCAATGCTTTTGAAAACAGCGCCGAGAGCCGAGCGGAGAGACTATGGATTTTTGGGGGACTGACGACGGAAAATTGGGGGGGGGGGGGGGAGGGCACCGCCGCCAGCACCCATTGGTTGTGTTTGGTTGGTGTGTTGTTGGGCGAGGCGGACGACGGACGGTCGTTGGTCATTTTCACAGTGTGTGCACTGCTGCTCATTGTGTTGTTCCTCCCTCTCGTGGACAGGTCGAGACTCTCGAGTCGTATTTCGCGAGAAAATCTCTTCTTTCTGACGGCCTCGACTCTTGGGCTTATGTTCGAGTTGTCCAACGTGCCCGCGCTCCTTGGTCTGATTGAATTAGACTTCTCGAGAATTGTCCTGGTAAAACCTCGGTTCTCTCGGGAAAAATCTCGGAATTATGCGCTCGGTCTCGTTCGAAAGATTAAAACCCTCAAGCTTTCTCATCATTATATGAATTAACCAGCAAAATGGTTTTTCTCTTTTCACTCTTGATTAACATTTAATTGATCTCCCCCCCCCCCTCCGTTGCTTATCCAAGAATCTCGACCTTACCGTTCCCGTGTCATTTGCTAACGCAAATCCTAGAGAAATTTTGTATTTTATATTTTCTTTTAATTTGACACTTTAAATGCCGTTTTTTGCTTTTCTGTGTTCCTTTTTTCGGCTTTATGAAACGGAGGTGTTTTCCTTCTCTCCGCCACTATTTTTCATTCACAATTCACTGTGGCTTCTTCTGCTTCTGATCATTTCGTCGCTTTTCCTCCATTTTCTTCAACGATTTTCGCGCTTTCTTCCCCCTTTATACACTAATAATATTCTCCACTCACAAATAAACATTCGCTTTTTTTAAAAACAAAACCAAAAATAAGCGATTAAATTTTGGGACTTGCGATGAGTTTTTTTTTCTTAACACAAATAATAATTAAATAATTAGTAATAATATATTTATTTTTTTACTGTTAAACTTTATAGAATCGGTTTTAGTCTTTTTGGGTTTAATTGATTCTTATTTTTTACGTTAAAAGATTTTTTAATTTAAATGCCAATTAAAAATTGAAAAATTTACACACACTGATTGACTGACTGATGATACTGCATGGCTAATAGGATTTACACAAAAACTGGTATGGGAATTACGAAACCATTTGAATTTATACAAAAATGAATTTTTATGTCCTAATTTTGTAGAGGAATCCGGCTTTGGCGACCCACTGATCGGAAACGACGACAACTTTGACATTTTCCAATACATCGGAGCTGGCGAGTGAGTTTTTTGGCTTGGGATGCCTGGTTTTTTATGAAAATTTTGATGTATATTCGTTTATTTATCTTGAAATTTGTTAGCTTATCCCCCTTCCTCTCTCCGGGGACCGTCCCTGGGACGGAATACACCTTTAATTGGTTCTCGAACAGTTTCTAAATTATCCTAACCAATTTGCGCTAATTGCATGGATATCAGTTTGGTGATTTATCCCTCTTTTTAACACTTTGATCAAACAAACGCACAAATTTGTCGGTAATTGACTAATTAATAATTAATTGGTTCTCCTTACCAAGTACGCCCGAGAGTGGCAGTCCGGCTGCCTTTGGCGCAGCGACTGCCTGCAACAATAACAACAACAACAGCAGTCACCTCATATACCAACAGCAACATCAGCATCCGCACCAACTGTTGAACGCGGCTGCCAGCGAATTGGTGCAGGCACTGCACGCGCCACCAACGGGCGGAGTTGGAGCAGTACAGCTACATCAACAACAACTGCAGCAACACCAACACAACCATCAACATCACAACCAACAGCAAAATCAACAACAGATGCTGAAGGGTGGGGGAGCGCAACATCAGAACGGACTGCACCAACAGCAACACCACCACATCCAACAGCAGCAGCAGCATCATCTTCAACAACAGGCAAGTGCGGAATGAAATGCAAAATGCCATCCGAATTTGATCACGAGGGGATATGGCATTTAAGAATTACTCCATGAGAGAGGGACGGGTTGGAGAGGGGAGAGAATCCGATCAACGGAATCTTTGATCGGAATTCTAAACAAATGCATCGGTGCCCATGATCGTTTTCTGCTCTTTAGTTAAAGCATCGTATCAGCTTTCCGCAATATTTCACTGATAGGAGTTTTTTTTGGTGGCCCCGCAAAAGTCATGGCTATCATTCGCCCAATTTTAGCAGGCCATGATGCTCGATAATGTCGGGTTGATGATGTACAGCAACAACAACTGTGCTGGGCCTGAACCTGCTGCCGCTGCTGGTCGCATTCGGGGAGTGATTGAATCGCGTGGCGGCGCCGCTGGTCAAACGCGCTTATTGCCCGACAGCCCGCCGATCACCGACGCATCCGGTGGCGCAAGTTCCATTTCGCCCGGCAGTTCGGGTGTGTTTTCGTGGCCGAAAAAATGTGTCCATTATTACAAAATGAATTCTAAAATCGGTCGAGAAAGATAAATGCACCAAAACCGGAACCGATTCTTGAAATCCCGACAATTTCCCTCGGTCTCGGCCAAACCCTAATTGAACGCCTTAATGTTGACGATATTCGAAGTTCCTTTTTAAGCAGCACTAATTAAAGCTTTGCCGTCTTTTTTGCTGTGCCCGTTTTTCCGTCTTCCATTAAAAGCAATTAAAATTTGCTTAATTTAAAAAAGGTCAAATCATCATTTTTCTATGCCTCTCCGCAGGTGGTGCCTCGTCAAGTCCGTTCTCGCCCGACCAATACCGTTACATGCACCCGCCGGAGATGAACGGCGGCGCCGCTGCTGGTGAAGTGCTGCTCATCCAACAACACCCCCGGGGCGACATGCTGCTGCTGAACCACCACCATCACCACCACAACAACAACAACGGCCAAATGGGAGGACACCAAATAATGGGCAGCGGCGTCGGAGGCCTTCACCGGGCCTCGTCCGGCATGTCAATCTGTGGAGGGAATGCCGTGGGCGGAGGGTGTGCCGAAGGTGTGAATGATTTTCCTACCAATTGTTCATTTCTTTATTTTGCATTGAATTTTCTTCTTACAAATTGCATTATCCGCTCAGGCGATGGGCAGGCAACGGGAGCGGAATGTCTGCACAGTCCGAACTCCGAGTTCCTCAGCCCGTACCCGCCCTCACAGTCGACGCCCGGCTCCCATCACTCTGCACAGCAGGTAAAAAATATTCATTCTTGTACTGGATATGATAAATTATTACTGATGCTGTATCATAGTGCGAGTCTCGACTCGAGATAAGTCTCGACAGGTTAGGGTCTCGAGTTGCGGGACCAAGTCCTTGTCTCTGAGTCAAGTCTCGGTCTCGACTCCCTGGGTTAAGTCTCGGATTCAATCTCGATTTTTTGGTCAAATCTTCGTCTCAAATCTCGAGAAATTTTCAGTACTTGTGGGCTTTGGATTTGCTGGGTTCACCCCTCCCCCCATAAAAAGCATTCTTCCACCTTCCAAATTTTTTCAAAAGGGTTCCCTTTTCTTTTCTTAATTCTCCTCGTAAAACCGATAAAATATTCGTTAACCCTTTTCACCCTTTAAGAAAGCTTTTGAAAATGGAACATCCGATGATAGCATTTTCTGTGGCGTCCCCTCCCAATTTGAGAGGTTTAAAGGACCAAAATTTAAAAAAAAAACATTGTTTTTTTTTGTCCTTCGGCCAACCAATTGGTCCACCTCGTCCCATCTGTGTGCTAAGCTGTCCTCTGAGTTTTTGTTCATATTTATGCAGTCCACTGCTGCTGGTCACTTTTCTGCCGTCCGCCGTTGTTTAGAATCAATACCATTCATTTCATTTTACATTTTGTCCGTTCTTTGGGAAAGGAATTCGCTGCCTTTGTTTTATTAATAACATTTAAAATTGTATTTTTTTAATTAATTTATTTATAAAGTCAGTGTTTCGTGATTGACTTACACATTGAGATTTTGATAAGGAAAATTAACGAGACCGACGCTTATTGTTAGCTAGGAAATTGCAGAGACTTTTGGTGATTCCCGGAGGCAGTTAGAAAAATTTAATTTCAATAGAGGGGACGTATAGAACAACGATACGTGGGGGGGGGGGGGAAGCGGCTTGGGGAATGGGGAAATTCTCACCACTCTCGAAACTGATGCCAAGGTTTTTAAAGGACAAATCGAGAAAAACCCTCAAGACAAAGCCATCAAGGAAAGGTCTCGAGTGGACGAAGCGAGACTTAGGCATTTTCGGTTTAGATTTCGCCCCCGGCACTGCCGCATCCGCCAAAGGGCGCTGGTCTCAGCTATTTGTTGCAAAGCCAATCCGCAAACGCATTTGTCGCCTCGATGGACAACCTTTACACGGCCGCTTCGGCGGACGAAATGGCCAACGGAAACGAAACGACGGCAATGGTCGCGCAACACCAACACTCGCAGCAACACTTCGCCAACGGCAACAACAATCACTCGTCCCATGGGCTGAAGCGCCGACGAATGTCCAGCTCCGCCGCAACACCGGGGTAGTGTTTAATAAGAATTTAATTTGAATTATGATGAATCTGTCCTTGAATAATGCCAAGTTCGCCCTTGGAAACCAAAACCACTCATAAAAGTTCAATGGGTTCTTTATTTTCTCAATTTGCCATACTTTTTCGACCAACTTTATTGCATGCCTTCATTCTATTCATTCACAGTTCGCGCGACTCCTCCGTGCCGCTCGGGAACAGCACGAATTTGCCGAACATCAAAAGTGAAGTGGGCAGCTGTGCCGGTGGTGGCACTTCCTCGGCACACAAATCGCCACAACAACACCACCAGCAGACGAATTGCACTGCCAATGCCGGGATGGGATCAGCAGCGGATCAGCAACATCAACAACAACAACGGATGCTGCTGCTTCAGACCCAACAGCAACAAACGCCACAACCCCAGTCGCACCACCAAAGCTTTGACGACTTGGACGAGAACATCAACTCACAGAGGACAATCAAAGTGGGCGAGGAGGGAGGGCATTTTGGATGTGATTAATGAATGTTGCACGGGGAATTAGCAAGAAAATAAGTTAAATTCAATGACCGAACTTATCGGTATTTATTGTATATTATAGTAAAAGCAAATATTGTAGCAAGTTTCAATTGTTTAATTGAATTTTTATTTTTTTATTTTATTTTTTTTGTTTCAGTGTTTAACTATAATTTTAGTAACGATTCCATGATTTTGACTTTGACCATCTGTTTTTAAGGAGTTTTTATATGGCTTTTGGTCGCTTCGTTTTGCTTTTTTCTTAAGACATTTTGCTTATACCACTTGGTGTTTACCCTCCCCCTTGGGGGACTGTCCTTGAAAAAAACAAAACAAAATTTTTAGTTCAATTTCAACACTCCTTTCAGTTTGAACCGTACTTGCGTGAGCAGTGGAATGTGTTGTACGACTTCAACCGTCGTCCTTTGCAACCAATGCCAAGTCGGTGACACTTTCAAATCAAAAATACTTAGAAAAACAGTGTATTAAACTGTTAACTTATAATTCTGGTGATTCCTTCCTAATTACCCAATTCATTATCAGTTGCCGTTGTCGCCGACAAAGGGTTCAATTACAGCGCATCCGATAATTGCTTTGTGAACCAGAAGAAGAACCATTTCCAAATTACCGTCAACATTGCAATTGACTTGAACTCTGCTTCCGCAAGTTCGGCCAACTCTTCCACCAATGGCCAACAACAGGTGGCTGAATTAATCCAAATATTGCTAAATTAATGTTGATTTTCACCGCATTTAAAAAATAATCATTTCAGGAAATTTTAAATAATTAGGTACTTATTTTCATTCTTTTACTAACTCAATTATTTTTTCAAAATGATTTGCATATTTTATTTGTCCTTCTAATTTCTGCCGATCCGCTGATCACTTTTTATTTTTGTCAAACGCTCGAAATCTCTTTACAGATCAATCCCTTTACGCCTCATTATGTGTGCGTCAACGGTGAACTGCTCGAAATTCTGGACAACGAATTTTTTCTCGCCTTTTGCGGCGTTAAAAGCGAAATGCAATCGACCGAAATTTCGATCAAACAGTCCCAAGCCGACCGGAAGCCGATCAACCACGACCCGGAAAGGTGTGCCTTTGTTGAGTGTGGGGTTAATTGTTTGAATTGCTTAAAGCTTCAAACTCGATGGCACTCGCCCCTCCGTGCGCCAAACCGTCGCGCGTTTGCATTTCGGCGAGACGACGATGAACAACCACAGGAAGAATGGGAAGCCGAACCCGGAGCAGAAGTTCTTCTTGCTGGTGGTCAAACTGCTGGCCAAAACGCAGCACGGAACAGGTGGGCAATTAAGTAAAATATTAAATGTCCATTAGAGTTGAGCGAGTCATGGGAATTATCTGGTCTGAAGAAGCGGGACATGGTTTTCAGCATGAATTCAGCAGGGACAAACTGAAATTTCCAACAATCATTTCCATTTTATTTCTTTTTTGTCAATCAGTAGACTCAAATATTAAAATTAGAAATTCCGATTATGGGGATTTAAAATTCAAATTTAAAATCAACATTTCGCTCTTTCTTTTCAGTTCTCATCCAAGCATTCCATTCTGATCGCGTGATTGTTCGAGTATGTAACAATTATTTCTTGGTAATTTAATCACACCAAATTCCAACTTTTAAACGAACCCATAAATTTTCGTCACATTTTAAACTATGGAAAATATCCCGGAAATTTTTGGCATATTTTTAATTATGTAAAAATATTTTGCCAAAAAAATATAAAAAATTTCCATTTTCGGCAATTAAGGCGTCAAACCCTGGCCAATTTGAGCAGCCCGACCAGGATTTGAACTGGCGCCAGGGCCAACATGGCTCGTTGGCCTTCCCTGGCCAAGTGTGCATCGGCGCCGGCGGCGACAAACCAATCGAAAATGCCTCACTGACTGTGTACGGGAACATCGCCACGACCGGCAACATCACACGCCCATCGGACCGGCGCGTGAAGGAGGGCATTGCCGAGGTAGGCCGGGTGATAACCAAGACTCCCGAGACTCTCGGTCAATTAATTAATTAATTAATTGACCTTACTTGTCTCCAGGTCAGCACTGCCGAAGCGATGGCCCGCGTGGCACAAATGCGCCTCGTCGAGTTTGCCTACAAACCGGACATTGCTCAACGCTGGGGCCTCACCGAGCAGGACAGGCACCGGGTGGGCGTCATTGCGCAAGGCGAGCATTTGAGTCCCAATGATCAATGCTTCTTATTCTGATCGGCCTTTTTAAGAGTTGGCCGAAGTGTTGCCCGAGGCGGTGAAAGACAACGGCGAATTTCTTACTGTAGATGATACTCGTGTGTTCTACGATACTGTAGCGGCCGCGCAGGAATTATACCGGTGGGAGAAAAATTAGAGAAATGGGCAAATAATCAGAGAAATGTAAACAGGTTTTAAACTGTGGAATGACCCCATAATTATCTTATTTTTCGTAACAATTTAGTTTGACCGGCAATTTGGGCAGTAAGCTTGACCAAGTCGAGAAAATCTCGCAAAAATTGGCCCGCTATGCGCAGAAACGGCGCCAACTCGGCTCAATGGCATCGGGTGAGATTGTTGGATATTTAAAAGGGTGCTATTTAATATAATTGCTCTTTTTAAGGCCTCAGCGACTTCTCCACATTCTTTGGCACAAAATCGCTCCTCGACGGTGCCGGCATTGGCGGTGCTGCGGCCGGGGACAAGCAAAGCTGCGTCTCCTATTCCCGCACTTCGCTTGCGTCGGCCGTCACCACAATGCCAACAACGACGCATTACGACAACGACGACATTGTGCAAGAAAAGGCGAAGAAACAGCACATTGGCAGTGGCAAAAGGTTGCCCGACGGTCACATAAAATTTAAATTCAAAATTTGGCGCCAAAAAAGCATTGCAAACTTTCGAACCAGGGGATAATTGCCAATTCTCGAAACTCGAATCCGAGAACAATTAATCTTCTATGTGCTTTTTTCAGTCGAAGACCATCGTCATCCGACCGTTACCATCACCGTTGCCGCTCCTATTCGTCGGCCTCGGCATACTGTAACCGGTCCCATTACGGTGGCGCTGGTGGAGGCGATGGTCCGTGCACTGTCGTCGATTCGCCGTTGTGCAACTCAAAGTTCACCCAGGGCACAATTGTAACGCTTGTGATCATCATGGCACTTTGGTAAGGATGGTGCCTTTTTGTAAGATAAAGTTTTGAAAATTGAAAAACTTTTATAACAAATTTTGCTAGAATTTCTATTAAAAGGGATTAATATTAACTATCTTCCTCGCTAATTGGTCGCTACGCACTTTCGTTCAGTCTGGTCACAATGTGCACACTGTACGTGATGGACTGGTACAACCGTACCTACGTTTTCCCCGTCCGTCTGATCGACTCTTACAACGGCTTGCCCCCACCATCATCACCATCCCTCGTCCCCGTCCTCGCCTGATTCGGCTGCTGCTGACCATGGCCGGCAACCGCACCAGCAGCAAATTGAGCCCGGCAAAATGGTCAAGCCGTTTGTGGAGTGGAAATTGCCCGATCGGCCGCAGAATGTGCCGCCGTTGACCGTGTTCTGTGGCGGCGCTGGCACAGTGATGGCCTCACTCTCGTCACTGGTTCCTGGTGATCCGAGAATAATGTGCGCATTAATTAGCACTAATGAACATTTTACAGTACCGCTGGTTGGCCACGGCACCTGTCCCCATTACTGTTGCGGACCAAACAGCAAAGTGGCGGCGACATCAAAAGAGAACTTTGGTGAAAAATTGTCGAAGAGTGTGGACGAATGGGTCGCATTGGCGTCAAAAGTGGCGGAAAATGTTGTGCCTCCGGCGCCACAATTGCTTCTGACACAAGTGAAATGGCAAAGAATGAATAATTAGATAATTGCGTTTAGCATACTGTGTGATTGGGACATGACCAAATAGAGAAAGGAATTTTGGCATTAGCCATTCGAATTTGGAGCAAAGAAATTAAATGCAATTTTTACACTTTGCAAAAAAATATAATAATATTGAAATTAAACAAAGTTTAAGGAGCAGCATAATGGCATTGGTCAATTGAACACTTTGGCAAACGGAGCAAAATTTGAGGTAAATAAAAACAATATGAATTTTATTCAAATAAATTAATGCCTAATTGATTTTGAAGGTGCTAAATATGAACTTCACCATCGATGCGCGCTATTGCTTCAACGAAAGTTGCGATGCACGGAACGGATATTTCAATTTGTTTGTGCCGGTTTCTGAACATTTCCCGACCATTCCGTTGCAAATACGCATTAGGTGAAAATAAAACAATTAAAACGATTCTAAAGTTCCAATTTAGCACTGATGACTCGACGCTGTTTGTTGACGATTGTGGCGGATTGAACGGCTTCCAATATAAGCCATGCCAACAGTTTGGGAACAAACAGCTTCAGCTGGAGGACGACTCGGAGCGAAGTCAACCGCCGGAAACGAACAGAGTGGGCAACCAATCCGTTCATCATTATTGGCCTAATTAGCAACAGATCATTTAATATGAATGCCTTAGGGAGACATTAGCCAAAACGATCGTCCAATTAATCAATGAATAATAGTTTTTTGCCATTCAGGTGACCGAAAACATTTTCGAACTGTCGGCTGCCTCTTTTTTACAGAGCGCATACAGGTCAAAGCATTTGTTCTGTGATTTTCAATTTTCAATAATTATCCCCGGCGGAACACTACCCCGGACGAATAAATCTTTAAATTTTCGAACTTTGGGGCTAAAAACTCCAAAAATTGATCGTTTTTTCTAAGCTTTTTTTAGGTTCCGCATCGGACATTCCGCCAATCTTTGCGAAAGGGACGAACGGCAACGCGGGCGTGCTTTTGACGAGTTCAACCTGTTCTTCTACCGAACATGCGCACTCAAAGCCACCGCAACAGCGACGGAAGCGGAGAATAGTGCCGAAACACGCAGCAGAACGCGGACGATGGCAGCGGAAACGGCAAAAGATGGAGCAGCACAACCAAACGGTGGTGGTGGTGGTGTTGCTGGTACTGTTTGAACACCGTGGAAAAGGCGAAAAGAGGGGGAAAAGGGGAGTACGGCAAAAAACGAAAACAACACCTCACACAACACAATGCCAACAATGAAACCGCACAAAAGTCGCAATTTGCTGCGGCACTTTATGATATTATTATTGAGTATACTGTATGTTCGTTCCATTGTTAAAATGCTAAACATTCATCCCCATTTACCATGTTCCATTGATTTTGATATATGTGCTTTTTTAATTAAAACACACCTCACACTCCCCCAACTTGTCATGCATTTTTTCGACAAAAAATCATCAAAATTTTTTATAAACATAAATTAAACATTATTGCTTGGTATTATTCGATAATTCTAAATTCTTTATTAATTTTAAAATTAAATCTAAAATTTGCTCCTAAAAAGTTGTTCAGTAAATGACGAGTTGGGCTTCATCCATTTCGTATTATTAAATGATTATATCTATTATATCTACATATATTATCCCATTTGCCAAGCTGTTTGTGTGTTGTGTTTTTGCAATGCTTTTCTACTCTTTAAATTTATTTTATTTTTACATATTTACCTAATTGTTTTGTATTATTTTATTTCGTTATTTTTATATTTATACTCATTACTCATTCATTCACTGATTTGTAAAAGTTCATTTTTACCTCAACGAGGTTCACCTTTTCTTTTCCGTTCTTAAATTTGAAATTTTCTGTCCTTCTTTTCCTACCACTTCCGTTTCTTAAAGATTAAAATGGCGCTGGAAAACCTATAGAATCTCTTTTTTCTTCTCTTTTTTTTGTTGTAATTTTTCAAGTTTTTTTCTAATTAACACCACATTTGATCAAAAAATGAATTGTGCGAAATCCCAATTGCCCAAATTATTCGAGTGTTTTTTTTTGTTTGTTTTTTCATAGAAAAATTGCCGGGGATTTTCGAGGATTCAATTTTAAAAAGTGAATTACAAACTCTGCTTTTTGTGATTCATATTATTCTCTCGAAAATTCCCGTCAATTTGATCCAAAATTTATGGCTGACCGAGTGTTGTAAATAAAAAAATGGCAGTTTAAAAGGAAAGAAATCGAATCCATTTTTGGCAAAGTGCTAAAATCATTACACTGCCATTAGTTAATTATTATATTAATTAATTAATTGATTTGTTTTCTCTTTACGCTTTGGAGAAGTGGGTTTTCGCCCATTCATATTTTGGCATTATGCACTAATGAGCAATTAATTAATTCTCTTTGTCTCTCTCTTCTCATTTTTCATTTATTTACTATTTATTTAACCAAATATATTTAATCATAAATCCATTTATTTTTGTCTATTATTTTTGTTTTGTGTGTTCTTACAATAAATTGCATTTTGTACGCGTATTTATCCATTAAAATAAACAATTTCGAATTTAATTGCTTTTTAAATTATTTCTTACTGATTTCATTTTTGAATTCGATTTCAAGCATTATTTTGGAAGAAACCGAAGACTAAGCAAAACCAAAAGAAAATCCCAAAAAGCAAAGAGTCTAACTCACTAATTCCTCACGTAATGTTAATTCATTTTAATGGTTTATTTTCTTTAAATACATTAAAATGTAATAAAAAAATTTCATAGAAAATAAAATTTATTTAAGATTTGCATTATTTTTACAAAACCATTTAATCTCTCTATGAAATTTAACTCATTATCTCCAAAATGCGTTCGAAATCTCAAATTTTCGAAACCGGGCATTTTCCCAGTTTGAATTGGTTTATGAAAAAATTTTCCCGCTTTAATTATACGCGCAGTTTTGAGTTTTACCGATCGCATCACTATGCCATAATTCGTTACGCGCCTGCTAATTGTAAGCCAGGCCCTCTAGGACAATGAACACTTATCAGGTGGCACAACCCAATTTTTCATTTCCGCACGCCTAAGTGCGGAGCAGAGCAAATTAAACGGGTTTTTTTTGAATATTTATAAGCCTTAGCAAGCTTTGTTACCTTATAAAAATTAAATTTTTCTTCAAGTTCAAGAATATTTTCTGAAAAAAAGGTTTTTCTTGCCACTTTTACATTAACTTTTTGGTATTTCATTAAAAACCTTTCGTAAAAGTTGCTTATAAATAGAGACCGACTTTTGAGGCATATGCCTTTTTTTTGCGCACTAGTTTCGGTATATTAAGGATAAAGAACACATTTTCCACTTGGTTTGATGCTTTACGTTGACTTTTATTATGCCTTTTTTTTTTTTTTTACCTTTTCGGGATTTTCACAAATATTTTCCATCTTGAAAAATGATTGGCTTATTTCAAAGAATTTGAGTAATTTGTTTTGCAAATTTAGCCGGGTATCACGAAATGCGATGGAACCGGTGAATGAGTGGATAGGAAATTCGAAATTGAAAACAAAGATGGGATGGAAAAGGGGAGAGAAACAAGACGAATATCAGTGGAAAATAATACACTCTCTCTTCAGCACTCTGTTTTCTTCCCCAACTCCAAGCCTTACACTATTTCTATTTAATGTCCGTCTGCTTTCTCTCTGCGTGCGTTTCTTTTACTTTCCATTCCCAATGAGAGAATGCAAAAAAAGAAGAACAAAATGAACATTGTCTATGAGTTTCATCAAAAAAAAACAAAAAACAATCTGGTTTTTGGAATCGCTGATGATCACGAAATGGCCAATTTCAACGCCTGAACCCGAACTCGTACAGTCTGTTAATAAATTATAGATCCAAGAATTTTTTTGCTACTTCACCCTTGAAATCGCATAAATTCTCAGCGTACAGAAAAAAAAAGTTACAAACGAAAATAATCAACAATTAATTAATTAATCAAATCTTTTTTGGCAATTGCCCAAACGCTGAGATTTTATATATTTTAACTTCGTTAGACTTTGTCTTTCGAATGATACCAAAAATATAGGGTTTGTTCGAACATTAACAAAGTTATTATATAAAAACAATGTATTGTTGATTCATTGGACTCATAAAATATTGTACCTACTTACTGAATTAGTACCCTCGGGCGTTATATTTTTCAACCCCTTCGAAAAGGGGGTTCTAATTCAGTAAGTACGGTATTCTCAAATAAAAAAAAAATGAATTTTGTCATAAGAAATTCCTGTTCTCAAAATTCTTAAAAATGAAAACATACATGAAATTTTGAAAATTTTGTTTTTTTATTTTGAGTATGTAATTAAATAAATTTCCTCAACATTGCTAAATTCGTACGCAAAATGTCCGAAAGGTTTCCGACTATGCAACCACAGGAAAAACACATCGACATATTTATCCAGAATAATTTATTGCATTTACACAAAGGAAGTACAGTATGCTTATACAGAAAGATAACACATTATTTGTACAAGAAAAGATGGCAACTAAATTAACATTTCGGCTTATTCTAGGCGCATTAACAAATCGTTCGCCCATTCCCAGCTCGTACGGAAACTGTCCTTCAGAACACCGCTCATCAGGTCGAACTTTTGCTCCACCGCCTCATAGTTGGTGATGGTCATCTGCCTGTGCAGCACCGTTTTCGTGACATTTCCCGTGTACCGTCCCCACGAATTGTACGTTCGGCCATTGGTAAAAACGGAGACTTAAATGTGATGTGACAAAGCGAAAAATTAGAGGAAATTCATTTAGTCCCGTACAAAAGAATTCGTAACATTTGTGCACTTCATGGCCACACGATTCGCATTTGTACAGCACTTCAAGCGCGGAATGTTTACGTTCTGTAAATTGCGGGGGATGAAGCGGATTTCTAAACGTCTTTTTACCGCAACATGAATTATAACGGCAAAGAAATGATATTATGATCAAAATTGGGATCAAAAGGAAGCAGAGAGTCACTAAAAGAGTAATTTGTAGAACTATAAATGATGTATCAGTGAAGAAGCAAAGAAAGACAAACAGCACAGCGAAGCAGAGAAATACCTTAAGGGGGGAGAGAAGGTGAAATTTAAATTTAAATTTGAGACGAGGGCTTACAATGCTGCAAAGGGCTAACGAAGTGTAGCAACCAGGTCGCCAGCTTTGGTCAATGAATTTGCATTTCACCTGAAAAAATAAAGAAGAGACAACTTTGAAAAAAAAAACGCTTTTTTAACATTTATTTTGTTGACCTTGCTGAACTTGGTGGCCACAAGTTTTTTGACGGGGCATGGACATCGACTCTCTCGCACAAAAATGCCATGCCTTCGCGTATCTTTAAAATTTGCTTCGTCCATTTTTGTTGAAAGGAAGGAAATTTGAAGCACACGGAATGGATGGACCTTCGAAAAACTAAAAATTAGGACACATTCCACTTCAATTTCTGATATTTCAAGAAAATATATTTCTTTGATGAAATTTTATGACATCCTTTAAAAAAAGGATTCTAAAATGACTACGATTTGTTTGGTGGATTCGAATATCGTAAAACCCAGGGAAACACTTTCCCTGGTCCGGCGAATTTTCTTTGCATGGTTTGCGCAATTTTTCTATGAATTGACTAAAACTTTGGTGTGTTGGGTATTTAAATGCATGTTTTTGCTCATTCCCTTGCACAATAAGACACATAAATACGAATTCATCGCTTACAGTTGTCAACCGTTAAATTGACGGTTCATGGACGGTAAAAAAAAAAAAAAAAAGCGGCAATAAATCATTGGCGTAAAAACTAAAACGCCAATGCATTCAAATGAAAAACAAAGTGTCTTAACTGTGATCAAAATACTAATCAAGCGTTAAAAGCCCCTAAATCGATTTCAATATAGTCAAAATAAGTATTTTTTTAGAGTTTGTTTGAGTTAAAAATTGACATACAATACTTATTGGAAGTTTTTTGCATGTATTTTAAAAATGCTTTTTCAAGGTTAGAGACATGAAAATAGTACGCCAAAAAGAGAGAAAAAGAAATGCATTTTCATGTTTTATTTTATAATTTTTGAACTAACGTATTAACAAAAAATGAAAACGTATTAATGAATGTAGAATTTTTTCTCTTTCCGTATGTATAATTTGATGTGGATTTAACATATGGAAAAAATAAACTTCACGAAGTAAATGTTGTTCTTTACATTATTAAGAATGAAGAGATACAGTCATGGTCATATCTTTAGGACCACGGACCGGGTCGACTGGGCGCCGCCGACTGGGCGCCGCCAACTGGGCGCCGCCAACTGGGCGCCGCCAACTGGGCGCCGCCGACTGGGCGCCAGCTCAACTGGGCGCCGCCAACTGGGCGCCAAACCCCTTTTCCCTCACTACTGGGGCCTTATGCTCGTCTCGCGGTTTAGTAAACCACGGTTAACGCGTTAACCACGGTTTCGTTAACCGTGGTTAACGACCGACCTTAACCGGTATGCTCGTCTTTAACCGTGGTTAAGTAAACCATGGTTAACTTAACCGTGGTTAAGAGAATTTTATCTTGAAATTGAAAAATAATTAATATTAAAAAAATATAATTAATTATTATAATAATTATTTTCTGTTTAAATTATCAATATTTAGCATAGCTTTTATTAAAAATCCACAAAAAACTATTAAATCAAGAATTGTTTTTCTAAAAATTTTGGCCATAACTTTTTTAAACACAGCAAAATTTTTTTAAATTTTGCAGATTAATAGAAGACTCTTGGGGCTTAAGAATGATACCAAGAATGTTTAATTTGGATGCTTCAAGAAAAAAGTTTGGTGCATTAAAATTGTCAAATTATTTTATTTATGGCCGTATGAACTGCAATGGAGCCAAAATTTCTTGGTAATGGTGCATTACAACCAATTGCGTTGTTATGCAACAAGCTACAAACAGCGGCAATGTTGTCACCTTTTTTAAAAAGCTATTCTATCAGTTTGTGCTTGTGCACATTTCTTAATAAAATTAAACTAATCCGTCAATAATATATATTAGAAACAAAAATAAAAGTCATATTCTTTTTCTGCATGTAAAATTACCTTAGAAAAAAATTATTTTTTTATTTTACAATTTAAATTACTAAATAAATTTACGTTAACCACAACTCGAGTTGTGGTTAAGATTCCTTAAGAAATATTAAACCACGGTTAGATGAGCATACCGGTTGGAAATAAACCACGGTTAACTTGCGTTAACCGTGGTTAAGGAGGCCGTAAACCACGGTTAACTCAACCGTGGTTTAGCCTTAACCACGGTTAAAAAAGGAAGGATGAGCATACCGGTTAAGGATTCTTAACCACGGTTAACGCCGTTAACCACGGTTTAGCTCTAAACCGCGAGACGAGCATAAGGCCCCTGATAAAATATCGAAGCATAAAAAATTTCATTTTATATGTAATGAATTATCATCCCAAAAATTTATTTGTAAAATTCTAAGCATCCATCTGGTAATTTCGAGAAACACTAATCAAAAATTCCATAATGTTCAGTGGGTTAAAGCAAAATTGTTTGTCCTGTCGTGCTCGTGAACTGTTCTTTCATGCAAATTCCAACATCCTGGGTCAAAGAGGGGTTGGGCCCGTGTTCCGTTCGGACCCACTTACCCGTGTTGTTTTTGGATGTTGTTAAAAGTAGTTTTTTCAAATTTGTTGTTTTAAATTTTTGTTGTTTGGACCAATCAAAAACGGGGTCTAATGGCCCAATTATAAGATTTTTGTTAAGGTTTTGAAAATCCTTAAAATAGTTAACAAAAAAACATCGGCTCTATTATGGTAGTCGAAATAGGTATAAAAATAGGTACCTAGGACTCCCAAATAGGTCAATAGGTATTATAAAAAAGCCCCAAACCAAGTGGAAAATGAAAATGCTTTTTTCATGCTTATCTGTGCATGTTAAGTGCGTAAAAATTATAGGTATTTACCAAAAAAGGAAGCCCTAATTACGAATTAAACCATAATTAAATGCAATGTGCCTGTGTATAAATTTACATAATAAATAGTGTGATAATATAAATGGAAATAATTTTTTTGTGCTTCGATATTTTATCAATTTAAAAAAGGGGTTTGGCGCCCAGTTGGCGGCGCCCAGTCGGCGGCGCCCAGTTGAGCTGGCGCCCAGTCGGCGGCGCCCAGTTGGCGGCGCCCAGTCGACCCCCACCGTAGGACCACTTAAAATTTTGTATAAAATTCGTTTTAAATTGATTATAAAATTCTCAATTTGACGTATATTGTGTATATATTTTTCACATTTCTTGTAGCATTTTTTGTGGACTTTCTAATGATGCCAATCATCAACTCTTTCATAATTGTTATTTTTGGTAACAAACCATTTACCAACTGCACTCCCTTTTTTGGGGTGGTCATATCAAGGGCGTAGCCAGACCCTTGGCTTCGGAGGGGGCTGAAGTCAAAAACTCGATTTTTAGGGGTGTATTTTTCTTTTTTCAGTCGATTTTTAGGGGTGTATTTTTGGGTTTTTTTGAAATCCCAAATTACAGGGTGTATTTTACAAAATTTTTGCCAAAAAATTACTATTTTTGCCATTTGGGTCTCCATTTTGCAAAAATATGGTAAAATGGGGGTCCGGCGGTGCCGATAGGCGCCGCCGGGAAATTTTTTTGAGTATTTTAATGCAATTTTATTAAGAAAATTGCCTTAAAATTTCAAAAAAATTTACTGAAAATTTTTACTTTTTTGGGTTTCGGGGGGGGCTTTAGCCCCCTCAGCCCCCCCCTGCCTACGCCCTTGGGTCATATCTTTAGGACCACTTTTTGAATCTGGAATTTGAGAGCACAGAAAAACCTGAAATAATTCATGCTAATACATTTGATGCTGATCAAAAAAGTCTTTTATACCAACTTGATAAAAATAGTGACGAAATGCCAAATTAATGGCATAAAAAATGTTTTACGGCATTCATTAATAGATAGTGTGAATCACATATTCGTTATAGCAATTCGTAAATTTACGTTTACACTGAATTCGATTCGAATATAAGTATTTTTCTTGCTAACTGTACAACAATTGTTCGGTCATTTCGAATTTCTTGATAATACACTTCTTAATTATGAGTTTTGGTCAATTCATTTTTGTCCAGTACAGATACTGTAGCTTTTTAAAGAAATAATCCTCGCGATACGGTACCGAATGGAAGAGAACGCTTAAATGTTTGAGCAATGTTTTTACATTTCATTCTTTGTTATTGAAAAAATACCTTTTTCAGTATTAAATATTTATTTAATTTACATTTTCTCCTTTTTTCTTTTCTAATTAAATTCATTTCCGCCGGTAATTTTTAGCCAAAATAAATAATGTCCAAACATTTTGTCAAAAATACAAAACTAATAATATTTTTTATAAATATTCTGTGCGTGCGATTATTATATTGCGTGTGATTTTCATAATTTATTTTATTTTTTTATGTAAAAACAATATCTAATTGAAAAAAAAAACTTCCGGCGGTTTATTAATCCAGCAGTTAATTAAAAAGCAATAATTGTCTTAAAAAATCAACCTTCTCAATTGGGACTCCATTCAAGCTCACTTTTCAATTTAATATTAAAGATTAATTATTTTTAACTGAAAGCTAAACTGATTTACAAGAAAATCTTTATGAATGCGGCCTCTCAAATGGCATTGTTTTCATATTGCTAAATTTGTGAAATTTATTATGATTAATAGGAAAATTGCTAATGGTTTTGTTGGATAAATAAATAATAAATCAAAAGTGCTTGAATCATGAAAAATTTAAATTAAGCGGCACAATGCAAATAATTAGGGCTTCGTTTTTTAGGCATGGCAAGTAAAGTTTTTTATTAACGCTTTTTCGGTAGCAAAACACATAAAAACTTAATCAAAATACTAATTTTGGTTATATTTCAATTGTAAATAAAATTATTAATATTTTAAGTTTTTTTCGAATAATTCAAGAAAAAAATAGTGTTTTGTGGATCAATTTTAGAGAAATTTTTCAATTCATAAGTGTATTTTCTGAATTTTTCGGCTCCTTTCCTCTGTGTTTTTCGTTTTTATTGCATTTTCGTTAAGAAAAACAAAGCCTTAGTAAATTACATGTTTAGTTTTGAGTAATTATGGGTGGATGTCCGAGTTAATTGTAATTTAGCGTTTTTTTCTTAATTGGCATTGGTTTATTTGTTGGTTGGGAAAATTTACCAATTAAATTTTTTCTAGTTCATTCTTTATTAAATCGGTGATTTTGGTACGAAATAAAACTGAATTCTCGCCAATGAATTGCAGTAAAAGTGCAATTGATCAGTCGTCGATCGACCCAAATGTGCGTCAATGGCTTCAACTTGTTTATTGGTTGCTTTGCGCACTGTTTCTGCTCTTTTGCGCTTATCCGCTGTTCAAATTGGCCCGAGAACGCATCGCTCTGTACATTTTGATCAGCAAAGTGCGTAAACCGCCGCAGGGCATGGCACCGCCATAATTATCATTTTAATAAGCTAAAACTGCCTTTCATCCGTTCAGCTTCTCCCTGCTCTTCTCTTCCTCTCCTCGGGTGTTTTGAGTTCTTCTTTGGTCATCCGTCTGATCGCTGTCAGTCAAAATGTACGACAAAATCTGAGCATGTTCAGTTTGCTGAACATGCGCCTGCATATCATTGCATTGGCAGCAAACAGAGCACACGCAATGTTCTTCCCAATGCTTTACACTAACAAAATAACAAAAAAGTGAATTTTTTCAAGCTAATAAGGAGAGTTTTGAAACACTTTCTGTGATCACTGATCAGTTTTTGTAGAAAGAAGCAACTAACCACAGAAGAGAATGTCGGGCACGGAGAGCTCCCAACTTTTTAGCAACTATTTATGAATATGATTTTGCTAACCTAAAAATCAAAATATTCAATTTAAATTTAGGTCAATACAATAGAATCACATTCACATTTATTATTTTAAGATGCATTCTGCTCCAATGTGTGCTTTTGCATTTGTTGTCCATCCTTTTGAATCCTTTTTACATTTGTAAGGCGCTTAAATCATTTAATTCAATTTTGTTTATTCTTTTTATCCAAAATAAAGGTTTTTTGGTTTAGCGATTGCACAATATTCGTGGGTTTATCTGGTCGTTTCCTCCTTATTTTATGTCGCAATTGTAATTCGTTTGGCGTGGATTAAGGGTAAAAGCGCAATTAATTATTTTAATTTTCCAAATTTCATTTTAAAGCGCATAATCAAAGTGGGAATGCTTCACAATCAGCGGACAAAAGCAGCGGACGAATCACTGTGACATGCTTCGCCATTCAAATCCTGGCTATTGTCTTTTCGATGAGCAATATTGCGAGCAATTACGATTGGTACACCGAATTTTTGTTCTGTCATCCAATCGGACAACTTTTATCTTTTCCGCTCCAACTCTTCGTTTCTTTGTACCCCATTTCAGATGAGGCAATTAATCGCTTTTTGTATTTGGGAGGATTTTAATTAATTAAAAGCATTATTCAGCTTCTTTTGCTGGTACTTTGTAAGGACATGCGCGACCTTTGCACAAGAATTGTTTTTGGAAAAGTGTCGGCCTTCGTCAAGAAAATAAACGTACCAAAAACGACATCTGTCCAAAAAATTAACACCATCGTAACGAATTACGGTAACGAAGTGCCGAAGAACGATGCCATCGGAAAGACCAAACGATTTGCATTGCCACCAATTGAGAAAATGAAGCATTAGCGCGACAAATGAAAAGCAACAAAATGATCCGGAAGATAAGAAACCAAAAAGATGATCTTGCTATTTGGTTGCTGTACGTGATTAAACAGCAAATCCGTGTTGAACTTTTTGAATGCCCTTGATCAATTTCTGTTCCCGTTGGCCCTTGGGAAAGGCGTTTTAAATAAAATTAACAAAAAATTATATTATGCTTTGGGCACAATACTTAAATATTTTGGTTTTTCATTAAAATCCCAAATATCACTTTGTCCCCAAATGTTGGAATCCCTATGTATAAGGTCTCCAAAAGTCGGGATTTACAAATGTCGGGGTCCCCAAGTTACAAATCCCCAAATGTCTGGTAGTCCTAATAATAAGCATGCATCCGGTGTTGAAGTCGCAGGTATTTGAACAGCTATTGTTGTCAGGTAGTAATAAAAACTCTTGGCTTTGACCATTTTAATATCCAATCCAGGTCCAGTTTAGACACTCAAAAATTTTATTTCTTCAATCTGACCTAGGTATTATTACAAATTCACCAAAAACTTAAATGGAAGAAATAATTTTTTTTTTTTTGTTAATCTTATAATCAGGGGTTATCTGGTTCCCGGATTCATCAGTGAAAATCACTTCTTAAAGTGTACACCTAGCCAAAAGTCATGATCGAACTCAAAATGCAGAAAGACAAAATTATTACAAAGAAACCGGGATGGAGTGTGGACAGAAATATCCCGCGGTCGCACTCCACCCATGGTAAGAAATCTAAAAGCGAAATTTCGATGTTAATTCAGAATGATAACGGCTGACGACCATCTAGAAATGAACATAGGTATGTAAAGGAGACAAAAGTAGCAAAGACGAGGTACAAATACAAATTATTTTATTGATATGTAAGTGAATTTACCTATTTATTTATTTATTCATAAATATATTTCTAACGAATTTAATTTATGAAACAAAAAATGTTTTTACGTAAAAAATTATTATTATCACTGACGAAATCCCTTACTGACCAAATCACTTCTACGAAACGTGGCGCGACTTTTGGGGATTTGCAACTTGGGGATCCGACATATTTTGAAAAAAAAAATAAATAAAAATACAACTCTGTTTCCGGGTACAGTACAACAATCTTTTTGCTAATTTTATTTAAAACGCCTTTCCCAAAGGCCAACCAGAATTAATCATCATTCGGATCGTCCCAATTTTCTAAATTATTGCGCAAAAGTCCATGTTGTAGAGATCTGTGAATATTTTTCCAAAACATTTTTATTGACGAATCCTCGCGGTTGAGCCGGAAAGAGTTAATTTTAAAAATATTTTTATTTATAGTATTTTTTTCGAAATTTGGGCTGAATATTTAATTAATAATATTTACCATATTTTTATTTTTTAAATTGAAATCCCCAAATGTCGGGTTCCCTAAGTGTCGGATCCCCAAGTTGTAAATCCACAAAAGTCACGTAGCCCTACGAAATCACTCACATTTCTCCAAATGACATTTCGTCAATTAAGCCAAATTCGAATATTTCGACAACTGGACGTTTGTTATAACTTTAAAATATAATTTTATGTGTAAAATTACTTGGAATTTGCTTAGAAAATACTTCCATTCCAAAAATTTTTTATTACCTAATTGTTCATTTTATTTGGAAATGAAGCGATAAACAATACAAAAAACGGAGTGATCTGTTCAAAATTTAAATTAGCGGGCAAAAAAATTAATTTGCTCTTTGGCATAATGATTCATTTTATCTGACACTCAAAAAAATCTGTACATATAAATCGGTGCAATATGAATCAAAATTTGTTCTAAAACGTGGTGCCATTATTACTGTTAAGTATTTTAAACCTTTGTTTTATGTTAAAAGTCAAATTACTTTTTTGCTGTGACACAATTCACACGCGAAATGGGCGCCTACAAATACATGCAGGAAATATGGCGAAAGAAGCAGTCGGAGGTGATGCGCTATTTGCTGCGCATCCGCTGCTGGCAGTACCGCCAAATGGAGGCCATCCACCGCTGCACGCAGCCCACACGGCCGGAGAAGGCGCGCCGCTTGGGTTATAAAGCGAAACAAGGTATTTAGGAGAGGACACGACGGGGAGGGATGGATGGAAAATTGGTACCGGAAAATTGGTTGGCGGCCTAATTTGGTCATAGGTAATGGATCATGGTGGCGAAATCCGGGTTCTAGTTCAGTTGGCGAAGACGCTGATAATTTAGAAATTTTTAGGATAAATTTGTTTAAAATGCAAGAAAACAAAATTACAAAAAATAGGCCCTTTGCGCAGACAGTTGCGCCTCGGACATTTTTTGTGTCCGTGCAAACTCACATTATAGCAATAAATTTAGGCATTTGAAAAGTTATACAATCAGCATCAAATCACCGCTTTTAAGGCTTTTTGATTTACCGCGTTCGCATTCGCCGCGGGGGTCGCAAGCGCCAAGTGACCAAAGGGCAAACGTACGGAAAGCCGAAAACGCATGGCGTCAACCAGCTGAAGAACACTCGCAGTTTGCAGGCCGTTGCGGAGGTTTGTTTTCGTCAGAAGGGTGAAATACATGTTCTTTCATTGATTGTTTTTCAAAATCACTTCCCTTTTGTCAGTGGAACTTTTATGGCGAGGGGAGGAGGAAGGTGTGGAATTCATAACCCCCCCCCCCCTCGGCTTCAAACGAACTTTCATTTCATTAAATGATAATTCAAATATTCGAGCGATCCAGGGTTCTGTATAAGCCAAAATGGATGCCGTAGCGATCCCGAAATCCATCGGAAACATATTTTCATGGTTTTGGGTTACTAAAAATATTTGAATAAATATAGGCGACAAACTCCGATATTCAAAATTTGCTATTTTTCATCCTTTTTTCCAGGCTCGTGCCGGCCGACGTATGGGCGAACTGCGCGTGCTTAATTCGTATTGGGTGGGCCAGGATTCGACCTACAAATTTTTCGAAATCATCATGGTCGACCCATCGCACAAAGTATCGCGTATTGCTTATTTCATAGACACAACCGAACTTGTTTTAAATTTATACATGAGCTAATTGATAGAAATTTTCAAAAATTGTTGTATTAATATTTTTTTTCCATTTGCATTTTGTCTTGTTTTTTAGGCCATTCGACGCAATCCGGACACCCAATGGATCACCAAACCCGTGCAGAAACATCGCGAACAACGTGGCCTCACTTCGGCCGGCCGTAAGAGTCGTGGCCTCGGCAAAGGGTGGGTTTTCTGTATTTACTATGGAAAAACATGGAATTTGGCTTGAAGGGTCCCCCCCCCCCCAGAAGAGGGACGACTTTTTTTTGCCTCACAAATGTCTTAGGGATCAAAAAATTTTGACAAAAGTTTTCGGTCGTATGAAAGGCATATGTATCAGAATGTTGTGCCTAAATTGTAAGACTTCCCAACCCATACTGTTTCAATGGGAAAATAGAAACATTTATTCGGTATTCTCTCCCCCCCCCCCCCTCTCTCCAACTGTTGCCGGCGGCGCCTAATGGCTGAACATTTTGAAAAATACAAAAAAGCGCCTATCGAAGGGGACAAAAAAGTCGTCGTCTCCTGCTGTGGCGGGGGGGGGGGGGAGCGAAATTTGTCAACACTTTTTTTTAATTTTAATTTATATTTTTCAATTTTTTCTCACTTCACAGCATTAAACACACAAAGACCTTGGGAGGCTCGCGCAGAAAGTGTTGGAAGCGCCAAAACACCGTCGAATTCCATCGCAAGCGTTGATCACTTTTTGGCCATTGTCGAAGGGACAGAACGGAGAAATTTAAAATGTTGCGCATCATTTTGTTGTTATATTTTTGTTGTGAAAATACACAAAAAAAGACATTTAACGAGCAGATAATGCGTAAAATATACTAAACAAAAAAAAATTATGTACAGCGCAAAAAATTACAAAAATAAGAAATGAGCTTACGACGCTTTAAAAGCTTTTTTTTACTCAGAAACCAACATTTTTGCAAAATTGTAATTAATTGCGCTAATAGCCGGTGTTGACACTTGAGCCCGGGTGGGATTCCTCCCCCGAGTTGTTTTTTCTGGAAGAAAAAATCCCGGCTCTAGGTTTCGATCAGCACAATGGTACTAAATTTACACGGGTAATTTCGGGAGTTGAGAATGGTTTGACTGAAAGAGGCTTTTCGTTTTGACCCGTTGCCGCTTCATCGCCAATTCCCGGTGGTCCCGAAAATTATGGAATCTTGGGTAATAGTGCAGTTTGTTCCCCGCCTTTTTCAAAAAAAAATTAAAAGCTTAAAAAAGTCGTCAAAAACGCTTTAGTTGGGGTTTTCGGGGTCACTGATCACGAATCTGACACCCATTTTGACGAATTTCGAACCCCAGACCCGAATTCGATTCGGACGAAAAGTCGAAAATTCGGTAATACTGCCGATGGTCCCCCCCCCTTTTTGAAGAAAATTTTTTTTTGTTCTGAAAAGTCTTGGAAACATGTTTATGGGGCTTTTCAGGTTCGCTGATCACGAATATGACCTTCATTTGAACCAATTTCGAATCCCGGACCCAAATTCGAACAAAAAGTCGAAAACTCAAAATTTTCGAAATTTACTTTTATGTTCGTAGCTGTACAGAATGACCATTCTTTGATATTCCAATGGTTTTTGACTAAATTTAACTTATTTAGATCAATTTAGGACAAAAGTAAGAATTTCGAAAATTTTGAATTTTCGACTTTTTGTTCGAATTCGGGTCCGGGATTCGAAATTGGCTAAAAATGAATGTCAGATTCGTGATCAGCGACCCTAAAAAGCCCATAAAGGTGTTTTCACGACTTTTTATAACAGAAAAAAAATTTTTCCAAAAAGGGGGGGACCATCGGCAGTATTACCGAAAATTCAAAATTTGGGTTTTCGATTTTTTGTTCGAGTTTGAGTCCGGGGTTCGAAATTGGTCGGAATAAACGTTATATTCGTCATCAGTGACCCCGAAAACCCAAACAAAAGCGTTTTTGACGACTTTTAAGTTTTTAATTTTTTTTTGAAAAAGGGGGGGAACAAACTGCACTATTACCGAATCGTGTTTATATTTACCGCATTTTTTCAAAAAATCGTAAAAAGAGATGCCGGTGACGGGCACCACATATCAGAGATGGCACGGAATTACGACTTCCGAAAAATTTTTGGTGCCTCGGAATTCCATCCCTGCCACATATGTGAAAAATAATTAATTTATTTAAGTAATTTTATGTAAATGAATTTTTCAGGTTTTCATTTTCGTTAATTTCCATTGCGTTTTGTTAGCTAATCACCAAAATATGCTGAATTGTTCGTCCATTTTCCCATTTCTTTTCATTGATCGGCAAAATAATTTTTAAAAATTTAAATTAATTTTTTTTTATTCTTTGGGAGTGTACGGTCAATGCACTTTTTCGGCTCTTATACCGTTTAGGCCTCATAATTTTTTTTTCACTTAACAACCAAAAAAAAAGTCGAAGATTCACTTCAACAAAATTCATTTATTGCCCAATCATCGTCCTTTTAAATTTGTCCTATGATAAATTAGCGACCTGCCTACCGTAAGAAATCTTTTAATTTTTGCATTTTTTAAGTTTTGCCTTAAATTTTAAAGTTTTCATTTGACGAATGGCACTGATGGAGTGCAAGAAATCAAAATTTGCGTTTCTGAACAATGCTCGTCCAACAATAGGACGAGTAAAATCACAAAAAAGACGGGGCAATCATTGGACACTGTTGCCAATTTAAGTGAAAAGAGCAATTAACAATTGATGATAAAGAGGTAAACTTTCTTCATTTAATAAGTCTGCCTAATTAATTAATATTAATTAATTAATTTAAATCAAGGACAATCCGATTACAAGTGAATCCGCAGAAAGAATGGCCAAGAATGACCATAGAAATGGCTCAACTCATTGGCGTGACATTAAACTGCGAACAGTGCCAATGTTAATGAACAACAGCACATTTTTTGGCACAATTATGCTGGAGGCATCAATCTTCCGCTTAATCAGTTAGGGTAAAATTAATTATTAAAATAATTGTCATAAATTAAAAATTATTGAGTTTGTTAATTCATTAATAAATTAAGTTACAATCTTTGGGAAAATCAACGTCAATTTTCACTTCTTTTTGATGGAAAAACAAACGGCGAGCCGTGCACTTTAGGATAATGAAACAGCAGCAGGAGATGAAGCTGTTCATCAGTCGCAGCTGCAACTGCACCATGAAAGCATGGATAATGCAATTATTAGGATGCCAAATCGGCACTTTGACCAATTGGACCTTTTCTGGCATGATCAATGGCAATTTCCAAACGAAATGGTATTTGCTTTATGGATTTAAAGCTGTATTCTGTAAGGAAGAAGAGCTAGCTGCTAGACGGTTAAAGCGCGGGGCATCCAAAAAAGGAATTGTTTTTATGCATAAAAAATATATTTTTCTGTTTCAGAAAAGCCTAGAAGTTTCAAATAAGATTGGACTTTCCGAAAATTTGTCCAATTCTTAAAAACACAAATCTAAAAATTTAGGAACACTGTAATACGAACATGCCGAATAAATAATTAAACTTTTTACATTGTTTCGGCCTCCTGGCAATTTTCGGATTTTCCACTTTCTCTCAGCCGCTCTCTCTCCTCGGTCTGTCTCTCTCTCTCTACTCTCTCTCTCTCTCTCTCTCTCCGCTCTCTCTCCCTCTCTCTTTCTCTCTCTCTCTCTCTCTCTCCGCTCTCTCTTTATCTCCGCTCTCTCTCCTCGGTCTGTCTCTCTCTCTCTACTCTCTCTCTCTCTCTCTCTCTCTCTCCGCTCTCTCTCCCTCTCTCTTTCTCTCTCTCTCTCTCCGCTCTCTCTTTATCTCCGCTCTCTCTCCTCGGTCTGTCTCTCTCTCTCTTCTCTCTCTCTCTCTCTCTCTCACTCGGTTTGAGTGGCATTTGCGTTTGGCTAAATGTCTCTTTTTTGTTCTTTCTCTTTTCCTATGCTATTTCTTCATTTCTTCGCTCTTTTCCTCCTCATTATTTTTTCCCTTTGTCTTGGATGGCCTTAGCTTTTTGTTTGCTTTCTTAAAGCTTTTCCAAATATTTGTTTCCCACAAAAACAAAACTATTTTTTAGCTATTTGTGGTTTGGTTATTTTCCTTTTTCAAATTTGTTTAAAAGCTGCTATAAATAAATGCTGAAAAGTTTGCAAATAAATATTTTTTCAATTTCTATTTTTATATTATTATTTTTAATTATAATCTCTATTCGCATATTAAAATTCTTAAAATGTTAAATTAAAAAAAATCATTTACTATTTTTTAATTTATCCATAATTATTTATTCACTCACTCTCTCAATTAATATATTTTTAATTAATCACTTTTCAATTTGCTTTCTCTCTCTCTCTCATCTTTGATCATTTTCATCTTTTTTTTTTGCCATTTGTCCCCACGCGATAAAGCCATATGTTTTGTGGAGAGAATGTGGCCATTTTCCGCAGAAAAGGATCGATAAACATTCCTCGCATTCATTTATTTATTCTTCTTGATGGGTTGGCCAAATACAATTTCAAAATATCGGAGGAATGGAATTTTAAATGCAATTTATTTTCAGATATTTTTATTATTATTATTTTCATTTAAAAACCCCTCAAAATGGTTCTCACAACGGTAAGTCAATTAAATTTATTTTATTTTTTAAATTATTATTTTATTTTCTGTTCTTTGTTAGGTCCTTTCAATGATGCGTTATGTGTCCGAAATTGATGATCGCGATTTTGTTGATCGTTTGCATAGCTTTTTTACAACAAATTTACTCATTGGGCTGTCAGTTTTAGTCAGCTTTAAGGTCATTTTTTAAATTTGCTTTTAATATTATTTTATAAATTAATATTTAATTTCCAATATTTAATTTGATTAATATTAATAAAATTTAAAAATTATAAAAATTAATTAAAAATGTTAATCAATTTACTTAAAAAACAATTAGATTAATTTTGAAAAAAACACTGTAATATTGAATAAAAATCTTAAGGGTAAGGAAATATTCTGTATAATTTTTTTTTCAAAATTTACATTAATAATTTAAAGTTCCTTTTAATTGAATTATTTATTTAATTTTTATATTCATTAATTAAATGTTTTTTTTTATTAAACTAATGACAAAATTTCAGCAATTCGGTGGCAAACCAATTGAATGTTTAACTCCGGACATATTTTCCAGCTCTTGGGAAGAAGTAAATGAGAGAATTCAGGATTTCTCAATTAATTAATTACAGTACGCCGAAAATTACTGTTGGGCCCAAGACACTTATTTTGTTGCACCGTCAACAAACGTTGAGAGTTTGGAAAAAATGGAACGAAAACAGCGTCGGATCAGCTATTATCAATGGGTGGGCGTTAACATGCGTCGCTAAACATAATGCCAAGGATTGGCCACTCCCATCCCCGAAAATAATTTAAAAGAAAAATGAGAGTAAAAATTACAAATTCTACCGATAAATCCTTTCCCGCCGGTGGCACCGCCCAATGGCACCATCGTACAATGGTTTTTCCTTTTTGCGCCAACGACTGAAAAATTCGGAGGGGCGGGGGAGGGGTTAAGTAGCTCAGGCGCATAGCCAGAAAAAAAAATTCAGATCGGAAACCCGAAGAACTTTTTTTGTTCTTAGGGTCAAAATTTTTTACCACTTAATTTTCAAAATTTTTAATGCCGGACGAAAAAGCAGGAACTTAAATTTTGGAATTTTAATGAAATTGATAAGAAATTTTTCAAAATTACGCATGCATTTTTTCTTGGAAATTTTTAAAATTTTTCATTTCGGGGAGAGGGGGAGCAATTGTCCCCCCCTTGGTTATTAGCTGCAAAATCCCGCTTAAAACCAAAGTTTTTTTACCAGTCTATTCTCTCTAGGTGCCTTTTTTCTTGTTGATTGAGGCTGCCTTCTTCAGACTTCCATCAATTCTTTGGCGTTATATGTCAGGGCATTCCGGTAAAAAAATGGGAAAATAATTTATCGGCTTTCAAAATTATTATTTATTTCAAGGCATAAAAATCGCAGAAATTGTCAAAATGTCTTCCGACCCAAATAATATTAAGCCAGAAATTCGCAAAGTTAATCTGCGTGCATTAACAGTTCATTTGCAGGTGTATCAAAAATTTTATTTTCTTTTACAAAAATTTAGCGAAATTTTTGGGCCTTTTTTTTGGGTTTTTCCAATGGCACAAACTATGGAACAATTCAGGAATTGTGCCAGAAATTGAATTTTAGTCATCTTCAATGACTAAATAACAAAAACGATAACTTTTTAAAAATGCATTATTTTCCATTTAATTAAATCCATCATTATTTCTAATTATTATTTCATCAATTAGGGTGCTCTTCGCTTCCATAAACGGCTTCATCGTCATCAAATTCGTCCCCACAGTATTCTCCGTATGCTCAATTTGCCTTACTCAACTTCATTTGTCACTTCCATGTATTTGTTGACAAAATTTGCCTATTTGTCCAACGTTTTCGCGCAATTACTGCTGATGAATAGGCGAGCCGACAAATAAATAAACGGCACAAATTTTTAAACTTTTTATTTTTAAATGAATAGCTAATAAATATTACAAAATTTATGACTGCTTAAATTTTAATAACTGATCCTTGGTTTTAACGTGATTTTCGTGAGCGGGATTTCCTGTACTTGGAGAGAGGGTTTGGATAATCCCAGCCTTATTTTAATGACTTTTACAAAATTTTTAACCTTTAAGCATTTTTTTTTATTAATTTAATTTTAAAATAATTAATTAATATTTAAAATATTTTAATTTTTGAGATTATTTTTTTCTTATTTTAATAATTTATTTTTATTGTGATTCAGTTTTCTCGAAACGGATCGTTACCAATTGTATGGATTTGGTGCCGTTGTTGATTTGTTGAATGGCACCAATTGGGAGCAAAGTGGCATTTTCCCACGTGTTTCGCTCTGCGATTTTCAGGTGCTTAATCATTTATTTATTATTTTTTTTAATTTATACAGACAGACATGCTAATTATATATTCTTATTTATAAAATTTGTCCTTATTTGGCGGGTATTTGTTTGAACCATTTTCCTTTTTTTAGTGTTGGCAGACATAAAATTTCAACAAATTTTTTTGGCAATTTATTTTTAAGCTTTTTCCCGGCAATGTCTGTCGAACCCATCGTCTCAATAAGTTCTTTTAAAATTGACCAAAAATTTTGACAAAATTTGAAACCTTTTGTCCTTATTTTGGAAAAAGACTTGTTGTAATAAAATGCGATGTTTTAAAAAAAGCTAATGAATAAAAGCACAGGTCCGCGTAATGGGAAATCTTCAAGAATATACCATTCAATGTGTTCTCATCATCAACATATTCAATGAAAAAATTTTTGTTCTGCTTTGGTTTTGGTCAGAAATTATTTATTATTATTTATTTGTAAATTTCTAATAATTAATTCATTTTTTAAATGTTTTTGCTCCAATTTATTTGTTTAATATATTTAAATGAATATCATTTAATGGCTTATTTTTCTCTAAGGTATTTGTGCCTTTTGCTGCTGACCGTTGGCTCTTTTCTCTATTGGCTTTTTGTTTTTGTTTTTCCGTGGCCAAATCGTCGCTTTATTTCCCAACATTTGGAAATGTGCGAAATTCCATTCGATCCTGATGGTAATTTAGTTTTATTCTGAATATTTCAAAATGATTCAAAAACGTCAAATTGGTTTTTAAAATTTTATTTACAAATTTGACCAAATTTTAAAAAGTGTCACAATTTTTCGTTAGGGTAAGGTCAAATGTTTGCATTTTCTATAAAAAGTTTATGTAAAAAGCAAAATTTAATAGCAAATGATTTTCTTTCGTTAAAAATTTTTGAAAAAATTCAAAATTCTCGGGTCTCTGAAAATTTTGACTCTCGAATAGACCAAGTAATTTTACTGTATTTTAAGTTATTCTTTTTTAAACAAAAACATTCAGCGAGCAAGAAGGATGTGCGCCGCTTTATCGACGATTATTTGCGTCATGATGGCCTTTTTGTCATACGAATGTTAACATTACACACAGGGGGTAATTAATTATTTAATTACTAATTGTATGACTGGGATTTTTAGATAAGAAAATCGCTAAATAACTAATTAAATAGGCATAAAAAATTGCAAAGTAATTGTGAAAATTACAAAAACGCAAATATATACGAAAATCGATAAATAATTTTTTTTTTTTTTTTACGATTAGCTTGAAAAACACTCAAAAAGCCGAAATTTTATTATTATAGAAGATTATTTAATAATTAAAAAAAAAACTTGAAAGGAGTAAAAATTTTAAATAGCCAAAATTATGTTCCAAAAAGAAGTTTAGAAGTGCTTTTTTCTTTTTTAATTATTGGGTTTTTGTTTGCAATTTTCTGAAAATTCTGAAAAAACAGGTACAAAAATAGGTACTTTTAAATAATCGGTAGAAAGACAATTGATAAGAAATAGGATGGATTATAAAGTTGGTCTAGAAGCTTCTTCAAATCATATGAAAAATGTGTATTTTCTTTCTTATTTTCATTTCGAATAAAATAATTATTTACTTTAAAAATCCCTCCCTGCCCTTGTAATTTTGTTTTATTTGCCAAAATTCTTTTTCAGTAATTTTTGGTACTGAATTGGTCCAGTCCCTGTGGATTTCTTTTGTTGGCGGCGAATGCATTGAGCTAAAAAGGAGCAATTCATACCCGGAGGGCGAATTTCCGACAAGTAATTAAATAAAATATATAAACATTTTTTAATATAATTTTGATTTCATTTTTCAGATGATCATCACTTGGAAAATGCTTTGAATAATTTGCGAAAACGGCGACGGCACAGTCATTTAAAGTAATAAAAAACCAATTTTAGAAATTAAATCACTAAAGAAAATTATTTGTTATTTTTTAAAAAATTAATTCTCAAAACAATTAGGTCGCCTTCTCGTCGTCCTTCAAATGTTGGTTTGCCGCCTCCTTCAATAACATTCGGTGATAAATTTGCAAATGAAAAGCTCATACCTCCACCGGCACCTTCACCATCATTAAAACGGCTTGTCAAAAAGTAATAAAAAAACCAATTAATGGTCAATTTAACGTATTAGTACCGAAAAAAAAAATTATTTAAATATTCTTCAATTGTTTTTTTGTTTAAGCCTCGATAAATCACAAACAAACAGTCCGGCATCTTCGCGTGAAATGAGCCCAAAGAAGGTGAGCGTTCCTAATTGGCAACAGCTACAAGCGCCATTTATGGACGAAATAAAAGGTAATTAGCTAATTCTGTAATTAATTAACCCGGGTTTCATGCTTGGGTTTTCTTTTTTTTTTGGTTCTGAATTGGTGTTGATAATTCAGAAATATACACGGAAACCCATAATTTTGTAAATAATCCCGGTCAGCATCCAGACCCCTTCAGGCCCTAAGCAAATTAATTGTGGAGGCTAAAACTCATCACATGGGAAGGGCTAATTAATGATGATGATAGGCATTAGTGTCTTTTGTCTTGTGCTCTTTCGATTTATGTATGCTTAGTAAGTCTGCTAATATGATGCTGACAAATGAGACTTTTCTTAATCCGCCAATGGATAGAAATGAATTCGGTTTCAAAATAGATAATTTTTCCATCACAATTTTTGGCGGATTTAAGAATTTATTGCTTGCATAATCTGTCAACATCTAATAACTTTTTGTTAATCTGATCATTTTTAATTAAATAATTATTTAATAATATTTTGAAATTCATAGAAAAAGCTGATCTGCCAAATCATTATGCAGGCGAAGTGAAACAAAACAATGAAGATTCCACCAGTTCGCCTCAATCCGCCGATTCGTCACGCTTTCTTAACAATTTGCCATGGTTTTGCTGTTTTTTTTTAAAATTAACATTTAAAATTATTAAATACATTTTTAATTATTTTATATTGCTTTTTTAAGAACAATTGACGGTTAATGAGCCAATTTTCATTGCACCGATCAGTGACCAATCGATTGAGAAGGGATTTTATGATGAAGAAATGGCCAATTATTTGCAATAGAAAAGTGAAAAAAAATTGTTGATGATCTGTGATCTCTGTATATGTTTACCTAATAATCAAAACAATAAAAATATTTTAATTAAGAATTAATTCAATTTTTGGTTAATCAAATGAATATTTATGTTTATTTAAAGAACGGAATTTGTTACCGCTTTTTGAAATAAATGCCATTTCTTACAACAGTACAGGCAATCCGGCACGAACTAAAGCGTACATAATAAGCACATCGAAAATCAAAGATAATTTTCAGATTTTTATTTTATTAAAGATGCATTTCCGAATAAATTTTGTACAATTCGGCACATTATCGCAAAATATCTTCTTTTAAATTACAAAATTTTTGATTCAAATTTTCCCTGCCCAATTGTCATTGCCCTCATTGGAATGATTGATATGTGAGGTGATTTTAAAACTCATTTGTAAAAATAAATTATAAATAGAATTTTAACACATAATATATTTTTACCTAGAAGATTTATTGATTTATTTGCGTAATAAGATAATGAATACTTTTGAATATTTTAAATTTTCTCTAATAATTCAAAATTTAACATTTAATTTATCTTAATAAATGAATCCTTAGAAATGAATTTATTTCAAAACATTTCATCTCATAAGATATATGAAACAAACGATGCCAGATGTGAATTGATGCAAATCAGAAATTTATACAACGAAAGATTATAATGAAAAATGGTAAGGAATGGGAATTAGGGCTCTAATTTTGCAACAAAAGTTCACGGGTAGTGAGTAGGTTTATGCGTTTTCAGAGCTTTGACATTCTCTGATTCGAGAGTAATGGCAAAAATGTTCTATGAAATTTCCTTTAAAAACCCAAGTGAATTTCCTAATTTAAAATTTGTTTAAAAGCCCAAAAACATTTAGATTTTTTTAATACTAAATGTGTCTAAACGAGAAAATTTTTGCCCCCTTTCACACAATTTTCCCAAAAAATGCACAATTTTGATGGATTATAAATTCAAAGCTAAAAATGGGTGCTCAGAGTTCACAAATTCTTTTAAAATCACAAATTTTAAAAAATTCCCCCATCGCTCTTTCGGTGCCGTCCGACACTTTACTACTTCGCCGCCTTTCTGCTGCTTTTTGCCGCCTTTTCACTTTTTGGCTTTGCTTTGTAAGGACGGTCTATTTTGAAAAGCTCTTGCAGTGAGTTTGGCTTTTCAATTTCCATTTGTTTTGCTCCATTTTTATTCAGTGAAAGTCGCAATTTGTCATTGACTTGAACAAATTAATTAAATTATTAATTATGTTAATGGATCATTTTAATTTTTAAAATTTTTTTATGATACTCCTAAATTTTTCTGCTGTAACTTACAATTTTCCTTGGCAAATCTTCCAATTATACTTGTGCTTCTGCTTCGTCCTAATTGCACGTCTTTGTTGCCAACGGAATTTGTGATTTTAATTTTTACTAAAAAAAACTTTCTGACAGAAAAAAAAGCTAAGTTCATAAAAGTATAATTTTTTGTTGATATAATTTTGAAAACCTAAGGTGCAAAGTTGAGTTATGCGTTAGTAATTAAATAATAATTCAAAAAATGAAAAGGCAAAAATGAAGATGAACTGAAAGCTTAGCCACTAATCCATGTAAAACATAACCACTTGGAAAAAGTTAAAATGTGTTTAAATTTTATATTCAGGTCCCTTCTGGTCAAAAATGCGGGTTAATCACGGAAAACGGACCAAATCCAAATCCACAAACGCAAACCCTCGGACCCCCAAAAGCCCATAATTTTAGCAATCCGTAATTTATTCTTAGCAATCCGTAATTGCGTGTCCTGCTGTCACGATTACGCCAAAAATAAATAAACAGAATTTCATTCTTTCTGTACTTTTTTTACCTTTATCTTTGTTACTTTGTTCAGAAAAACTTTCCCGTTTTGAAACATTTCCTTGAGCTGATTTCATTGGCAATTCGTCATTGGCATTTTTGAATTTTCGAGTTTCTCGAAAAGAGTTTCCCAAATCTGCAATACCTAAACTAATTGATTTTCTATTATAAATTCTCAATTTTTTCATTATTTTATGCCCTAATTAATTAATTAATTATTATTGCCTTTGTTTTTTGTCGGTTGGCCCATCCGTTCCAAACTTTTTCTTTTCTCAAATTGTTCATTTTCCTCCTCAATTCTATCCGATCTTTGAAGTATTTCTAAATTTCATTATTATCTTTTATTCTTTTCCTATTTCGTTCTTTCCTCATATTTTTTAAATTATGCATTTTCGAAAAAAATATAAAAATTTTTAATTAAAAATTTTGTAAAGAAAAAAATTTATTGGATAAAATTTTGAAAATTTTCATTTTTTAGGGGGGGGCGCCGTCCCGGTCCCAATTCTCCATTTTTCTATTTTTTGAATTTACTGAAATTTACCTTCAAATGTCTTGCCTCTCAACTGAGCAAATAAATCCAATTCTTTAGGCGGAGGAGAATCCTTGTCAAATTTATAATTGGCCTTTAAACAACTCCCCAAGACAAATGTTTCGTAATTAAAAAAGGCGAAAAATATGTAAAATATAATTACAATTCCCATTTATTTGCTGAAGAAAATTTTATATACTAACATATAAAATGACTAAAATATATGCCAAATATGGGAAATAAAATATTTATACAAAAAGCATTTCTTTTTATAAAAATAATCAATTTACCAATATATAAATGTTAAATAAAGAATATAATTCTATTGTTCATTTTTATATTATTCTTATTATAATTGACGTCATCTTATTCCTAGGGCTACGCGTGTTGGGGTCGTTATGCAAAAAGTGCCATTATGGGCTTAAGGTTGCCGTGACTAAGAAAACCCGGAATCTTAATTTGACCGTTAATTTATACAATGTTGATCGTAATGTAAAGAAAGCCGTGATTCACGGTAATTTTGACCGCGAATTTTTGAATTTTATTTTTTTAATTATGACAATTTTTTGTCAAATCACTCCAATTAAAAAATTCATTTAAATTGTTCTTTTAATTTTATTTGCTAAATAATAAATTCATACTTAGCTTTTTGTTTTATCTGTTTGTAAATTTTTGCTAGATTTTTAATTACATAAAATAGTAGAGGATTCGTGGAGAATACCAAGTTTCATTAATTTGACTAACAATAAGTTCAAACATAGTTAATAATCAAAATAATAATTAAATTAAATATTATTATTATTATCATTGATACTTTTGTAACTTCGGTTCACCACGGGTTACACATAAGAAGAAAACTACTCATTCCCTCAGTTGCCCCTGGAAAAGACAGTTTAAACACAATTAAACCAAACTCAAAGTCAATTCGAAAAAGAACCAAAGTCTTTTCGACGATTTTATTAATTTATTGCCGAGAAGAAAAATAACAAAGATATAATTTCATTTTTAAAAGGAAAAGAGAAGAAAACGAATCTATGTCAAAATGGAAAATTCAAAACAAAATAAAATACCAAATATTGCGAAATGTAAATATAAAATTTAAATGAAATTCAAAGGGTCAAAAGGTCTCCGTGCTCTCTCTATATGAAGAAGTTTAAAAAAAGTCAGATTTCCTTATTCAGTTCGTAGAAAACGTAAAAATTGGCATGAAATTTTTGAGTTTTGAAAACAGACAGATTTTTGTAAAAAAAAAAAAAGTTCGACTGCATAAAAAGTTCAAAAATTTTGACAGGATGGTAATATTTGTGCTTCGCATGTCTCTAACAATTACCACTAATTGCATTTCCGAGCTTCGTTTATAATTTTTTCATTTTAAAGGTGTAAAATTACTAATTGCGCATATGCTATAAAGAAACAAGCTCGAAAATAGCATTTAAATTTGTTGATTTGCTGAATGTTTTTGTCATTTTTAGACATTTCGATTATCTTGTAAAATTGTCAATATAAAAATATGTATGTAAAATATAAATTTTTGTTATTCTTTGATGTGTTTAAAGCGGACTCGCTCAGTTCGGCCGTCACAGTTCGGCCCTCACGGTTCGGCCGTCACGATTCGGCCGGCACGGTTCGGCCCCAGCGTGTTTTTCCACGATTGCTTTTTTATTTATAATCCAAATCCAATAATCTTGGTATCATTCGAAAGCTCTTAACATGCTTTATTAGCCTTGCTAAAAAAACAAAAAAATTTAAGCCTGAAAAAAATTTATTAAGAAAAAACTTCAAAAATTTCGACTTTTTCGCAATTTTCATGTATAACTTTTTTGGTAATTGTCTAATCGCTAAGCAATAGCTTAGAAAAAGCTTCTAAACATGATAAGCTTTCGAATGATACCAACATTGTTGGATTTGGATTACAAAGAAAAAAGTTATAGAAAGTTATATTGGAAAAACACGCTGGGGCCGAACAGTGCGGGCCGAATCGTGACGGCCGAATTGAGGTAAACCGGTTTAAAGTCAATTTTGAATATTTAAAATTTTGGCCATTTTCGATATTTTCGTCTATATTTCGTGCTTTTAGTCAACATTTTATATTCAATTTAGCGTTTTCATTACAAGCAATATAATATAACTCTATTATATGAACATATCATAGTGAACAATTAATGACTCAACATTTGCATTTCATCACTAATCTTTTTGTCATTATCACGGACTCCCTTCATTAAGAAAGTCTCGCAGAGATTTTGATTTTCTTATTTGTGCGTTTGCTCCATTTTTGTGCATTTTGGTGGCTTCCGTTTTTTCATTAGCTTAAAATGTTAATTTGTTTTGCTAATAAGTTTAAGCATAAATCATCAATTTGACCATAAGTGTGCATTATTATAAAAAAATAAAATTTGAAGCGAAAATTAAAATAAGAAATGTGAAGAAGCAGCAGAGACTGTTGTGAGTCAGACACTACGTTAAAAAATGTACAGTGCGCCAAGAGAAATAAAAACAGACAGCTATAGAGATAGACTCTATGTATAGGGCTAATATTTTTATGTGTTAAAAACTGCCAAAATTAGTTAGATTTTAGGTTCTAAAAAACGCCCAAAAGAGGTGCTAAAAATAGAAAATATGTGCCAAAAAGTTTAATATTTAGTGGTGTAAAACGACAAATTTATTTAAAAATTTTTTAAAATTAAGCTAAATCAGTATGAGATATGTACCTATCTTTTAAAATTTATATTTCTTGTTAAGAAAATACATAAAATAAATTTTGGAAATGAATTTTTGAGGAAATTTTTCATTTCGTAAGGGTGTATTTTTTGAAAAATTTCGTCAATTCTTAGGGGTGTGTTTTTCGGAAATTTTGGGGTCGATTCTTAGGGTTTTTTTCGTTTTTATTACATTTTTTAAATAAATTTTGGCAAAACGCCAAAATAGGTTAAAATAGTTTTTAAAATATTTTTAAGGTTTTAAGTTTTAAAAAATAAAAACCTAGAAAATAGGTTCTAAAAATTCGAAAACCCCAAAAAACATGTTTTTCGTGCATTTCAGACAATAGAGAGTTCAGGAAAAAATAGGTAAAAACCTAAAAATATTAGCCTAACTATGTATAAGATAAAGCATTTTATTTTATTATTAGGCGGGCCTTTTTTGGCGTCTTATCTGTGCGCACTTTCGGTCAAATTGATTATACAAAATGAATGAGCATTTGTCCTACAATTTCCCGTGGCAAATCGTCCAATTATGCTCGTGCTTCGGCTTCTTCCCAATTTCCAATTTTGGTTGACCAGGGCTTTTGTTATTTTAATTAATTCTAAATTAGTAGTTAAATTAATCATTCATTAGACAAATGCCGACCAGTGCGATATTCAGGTCAATCTTTGGAAAATTTTAATAATTAAGCGAACTTTTCTATGCTTTCATGCATATTTTTAAAAACCGTTAATTTGTCTATAAAATATTATTTCATTCATTTTTCATTTTCTTTAAATTTTCATTTTACCTTTTTCGTCGTCATACAATCCAACAGCGTTTTTTGCTTTTGAATTGTTTCCTTTTTCGAACTTTGCGTCCGATTCATTGATGGAATTGGTGAATTTTATGAATTCTCTAAACGACTTTTCCAATTGTTTGAGACCTGAAAAAACATTTAAATATATAAATGTTTTTATTAATTAATTTACCACAGAAACATAAAAAAGGAGGAAAAATTAATAAATTAACAAGTTTTTTTTTCTCATAAAATGCTTAAATTGCGATTAAGAAAAATTTTAGGACCTGCTAAAAAATGAGATTCAATTAAAATTATACAGATGACACAAAATGATACATTCAACTCCGAAATTGGGTTTTTAGACTGTTCTAATTATGGCTAATGGTTTTTGCCTATTTTTCCTAAGCTTCCAGTGATCTGAAACGCACGAAAAACATTTTTTTCGGTTGTTTTTGAGCTACTTTTCGAGTTATTTGAGGCTATTTTCTAGGTTTTTATTTTTTGAGCTTAAAAAGCCTAAATTTTGAAAAAACCTATGTTGACCTATTTGGCGTTTTGCCAAAATTATTAACATAAATGCAATAAAAAATAAAAATACACTCCTAAGAAGCGACTAGAAAAATTTCAAAAATACACCCCTAGAAATGAAAAATTTCTCAAAAATCCATCTCCAAAATTTATTTATTTTCTTCAATAATTTTTAAATTTAAAAATTATTTATCTCAATATTAATTTGGCTTAATTTTGTTTTATTTTTCAATAAATTTTGTCATTTTTACACCTCCAAATTTGAGGCTTTTTACTGCCTATTTTGGCAGTTTTTAGAGACTAAAAATATTAGTCCTAGTTCTAATTGACTAACTTTTTTTGACATTGTGCAAGGCAATGAAAAGCGTAATTGACTTTTTTGATAAGCTTCAAAAATTAAGCTTATATGAATTATTTCGGGTTTTTGGGGCGACATTTTCCGATATTATTAATTTTTTGAAAGTGAACGTATCATTTTGTGTCACCATTTTTATAAAATTGGTGGATATTGAAGACCCAAAAAAAAAGAAAAAGCTTTTATCAATAAACCTTATTGTTTGCGCATTTTTCATTGCCTTGCACAATTTAAAAAATTTTGTCAATTAGAACATTGTAAAAACTCAAATTGGGGGTGAACGTATTATTTTGTGTCACACTTAATGTGTTACTAATTACCTTGGTCTTTAAAAGATCTGCCCTTTGATTTTTCAGGATTTTTTATTTTCTCCAATTGTTCACTTTTCTTTGTTATTTTCTCCGATCTTTTGAGCACTTCTTAAATTATATTTGTTTTCTTTATTCTTTTATGTTTTTTAAACGCCGGAAATTTTTTAATTATCGGTTAATAAATTTTCCAAAAAATACCAATTATAAGATTTTTTTCAAAAATTGATCTTTCCACAAAATAAATAAACGTAATAAAATAAAGAATTCTCGAATGAAAAATGAACAGATTTGATTCGAAGGTATTTTTTTTAGTCGATCGAAATCTCGGGTCGGGGTCGTTTTCGTACGGCCGTTTTCGTACGGCCGTTTTCGTACGGGGGCCGTTTTCGTACGGCCGTTTTCGTACGAGTTGTGTACAAGCGATAGCCCGATGTAAAAAAGCATGAAAGCTAATATAACCAAAATTTTATAATTTTAACTCCACACTCGTAAATTTTAATCGAAAATTCATAAATTTAACAAAAAGAAATACAAAAATAACAATTTTCATTACAAACTAATGAATCTCATAGTTTCGGTATATACCAGAGAGAAAATATTGTTTTCGGGATTGAAATTGGCATAATTGTGATCATTTGGGGGACAACAGCGTATAGGTTTTTCAGACTCACTTAGCCAAAAACACATAGATTTGGCTGAAAAGCGGCGTCAATGCAAAAGTGCCGTCCGCGTAATTGTTTAATTTTGTTTTAATTACTTGTTGTTTTTGGTTTTTGTAGTTATTAGAAACCTAATTTGGTCAAAACATTAAAAAGCATAATTTAACATTACTAATATTAAATGCAATTGTTTTATTTATTTTTGTTTTTTTTTGAATATCCTCTCGTACAAAACGGCCCGTACGAAAACGGCCTGGCCCCCGAAATCTCCGGGTCTAAAAACATTTTCGTTTTAATAATTTTTGTGGAAAGTCTGAGCGTTTTTGGCCTCAATTAATCGGAGTACCCAAGAATCCGGCAACATTCCATTCCGTTATCAAAAGTAATTAAATTTACGTGATAAAGTAATGCCGGCCAATTGTGTCAAATCCATCTCTTCAGCTGAATCATTCTCACTTTTTTCCTTGGAATTTAAACAACCTCCGAATATTTCATAATTGAACAAAGCAAAAATAAGAAGCAATACAATTTTTATATTCATTTAATTTTATTCAGCTAATTTGTAATTGAATAAAATAAAAATAAAAATTAATAATTATAAAATATTTCGCCAACTGAATTTTATGCTAAAAAGTGTCAATATTAATCAATATCAAAAACCACCTACGCATAGGCATTTAATGTTTAACTCATCCCTATGGGCCGATACTTGGGAATATATTCGAGACCTACATAAACCCCAAAAGTGAGATTTTCTCGAGTTGTTAGTTGGGCTGGGAATTTTATGTAAGAAAATTTACAAAATATGCAAAATAAAATATGTAAAAAAATTCCAAAATATGTACAAAAACCCAAAATATGTATGGCTCTTAGAATCACCTTTTAAGTATTTAAAATAATTTTTAATTTCTCTTTTTTTGAAAAAAAACTATTTTTAGGGGTACATTTCAAAAAAAAATTTTAATTAGCAGAAGAAATTTTATAAATAAATAAAAATATGTAGGAAAAAATCGGCGAATTTGATTTTTTTGTGCATTTAATAAAAAAAATTTTTAATCCACACAAAATTCAGGAAAAATGATATTTTTTAAATGTTTTGAACCTTTCTAAAAAATGAAATGACGAATTTAAAACTATTTCTTGAATGATTTGGACCTTTTTTTTTATTGCAGTCCACCATTTTATTCATTCAAAAGTTTTTTTGTAAATTAATTATTTTAAAATGGTCTTTTCAAATTTCAACAATAAAAAATTGTTATTTACCCCTGTTTAATTTACCTATTTTACAAATGGCAAATTTTATTTTAATTTGAATAACGTTGTTAAGATTCCTACCTTTCTTCCCCCTTCCTCCTGCTAATTGGTTAGGAAAAAAATATTTTTAGAACTCCCATTCGTTCATTAAATTTATGATAACTAACTAAAAATTAGAGTCCGGTAAAAAAATTTTCCGGGAACGGAAACGGGAAAACCAAAATGAACGGGGCGGGATTCCCGAACGGGATTCCCGCCTTTTTCCCGTTCCCGTAAAAATCCCGTCAATTTTAACGGAAATTTCGCCGGGAACGGGAAAAAAATTTTTTTTTTTACGAAAATTTTTAATTTTTTTCTAAAATTTTTAATTTTACTTATTTTTTTTAATTGAAAATATTATATTTTAAACATTTTAAAAATTATTTCTATGTAACTTATTAAATATTGCTTTTATTAATGACAAAAAATTTAAAAATTGAATTTTTGAAATCAAGCCGGTAATAATATTTTTGAGGTTCCGGCAAAAAAGCAAAACTGATAATTTTTCTGTTCTAAAATCCTACAAAATTTTTATATATACACTAATTTTTAGTAAAATTGTATATTATTTTTAAAATTCCAAAATATTCTTAGAAAATTTTTCTATGTTTTCTTTACAAAATCTTTTTTTGGTTAAAATCTCTTTTTTTTGCGAGCGCCTTTTACAAAATCTTTTGTGATACAGGGACGGGGTCAGGCGGTGCCGATAAGCGCCGCCGGGGAAATTTTTGAAATTTTTAGTGAAATTTGTTAACAAATTCTGTCCAAAAAATGAACTTTAATGGTTAATTTGTGGGTTTATGGCTATTTTAAAATTTGAGAAAAATATTTTTTAAAGTTAGACAAAGTTTCTTATTAATTAAATTTTATATAAAATAATTGAAAGAAAATATAAAAAACCTACTATCCCAATGGGGAATTGAAACTAAGCGACAAATAATTGAGGAACAGATGTCTTAACCACTAGACTACATACATATATGCGGTTAATGAATTTAAAACAATTTATTTATTTAATTTTTTGTCAAAAAATTTCTCTTTTTCCATCAATTTCCTTTAAAAATTTTCCTCAGAGCCCCATTCTTACCATGTACTTTTATTCCCGTTTTTGGGAAAAAATTTACGGGAACGGGAAAAGCAAAATGAACGGGGCGGGATTCCCGAACGGGATTCCCGTCATTTTTCCCGTTCCCGTAAAAATCCCGTTAGGCAAAAAGACGGGAAACGGGAACGGAATTCCCGTGTTTTCCCGCGGAAATCTCGTTCCCGCCGGACTCTACTAAAAATATACTCTAAGCATTAACTGAAAAATTTCAAAAAACACCCCCCTAAGAATTGAAATTTTTCCTAAAATTGACTCCCTAAATATTATTTTATTAAGAAAATTCTTGGTTTAAAATTTGTACTTATTTGAAAAAACATTAAGATATACGTTTACAATTTTTAGAATTTTTTTATTTGTTTTGTTATCTAAAAGGTAATAATATATTTTTTCAGGGCTCCCAACTGAAAATTTTCAAAATCAGCATTTGGCCTGCAAAAAATCAGCATTTAGGGTCAAAAATCAGCATTTTGGTAAATTTTGTTCCAAATTTAAAAAACTAAATAAAACGGTTTTTTGCGGCGCGCTTTTTTCAAAAATTTTTTTCGGCACAGAAGGCCGACTCCATCCTTATCACCTAATTGTCTGCCAACTTTTCAGTTGCCTGATGTGATCCAAGAAGTGAAAAAGCACGTCGATTTCCTCCGAAGCCCGCAAAATTACGATGGCTGCAAGTTGGCGAAAGCACTCTTTTTGTTCCGAATAGCAGGCACCTTTCCCGCGCAAAAACTGAATTCGCCGCAAAAGAGAGGAGCTGAAAATGGAACATTTGACGGATGCATTCAGCTAATATTTGATTTTTTAATAAAATTAAATCAATTCAGCTGCAATTTTGCGTGAAGTCGAACCTTCATGGCGTATTCCCGACTGTGCAGAAAAGTGGAGTGTGTGTGAGTAAATTTTTTTAATTTGATAATTTTTTTAAGTTGCTTGTTAATATTTATTTAGGTGCTCACGAAGTGGGGCACGCGTTTATCTCGCGATGGTCCCCGGGGCGGGTCCACTGCTGTCACCGTAATTCCCTCGGCTGGGACACTCGGCGAGGTAAAAATATTGATGCGAAAAGAGTTTCTTTTTCTTAAAATTCTTTTGGATAGGGTTCATTTTGTGGGAACAGGACAAAATCCCGCCGCCTAAATCACGCCAGCCGAAATCATGCCGGGACGAAATCACTCCGCTATATTTTCAAACAGAATTTTTCAGAAAAAATCTTACAAAATTTTTTATAGCAAAATTTAAAGAAAACAATAGTTTTTTAAAAGTTTTCAGCGATTTTTTTAGAATCTACTGATAGATAGATTACTGTTTCGAAAATTTCCAAAATAATTTAATTTCTATTGAGATTTTCTTATATTGAAATTTCTAGCTGCGTTATGTTTGTCTCGGCATGATTTTGATTGCACCCCATTTTGTTAATGCTTGGTTTACCATTTTGAAAAACATTAATTGGTTTAGACGGTTTGTTTGTCAAAGTCCGACCAACTGACGACCAGCAAAGATCGGCTTTTCGGCACCATCCAATCGCTTTTCGGAGGTCGAATCGCTGAAGAATTGTGGGTTGGAGAAACCAAGTCTCAACGGCCTGTTCACGTGACTTGCAAACAAGCGGAAAAGGTGAAACTTATCATGTTTACGATTATTTATTATGGTGCTGAATTCAGTTGGCCTATTTTGCGGCAGCAAAGTGCGACCTTGATGATCAGTTGGGCTTAATCACTGTAAAAAATAATTTAATTTTCTTGATTGAATTAAAATAATCAGATCCCCGAAGGAAGAGAGCCTGGCCCGGAGCTTAAAAACAAAATCGATGCCGCGGTGCAGAGAATTCTCAAACAGTGCAAAACCGATGCGCGCGAATGTGAAAAAACTGTATGAGAAGGAGCAGTTGGAAGTACAGGAAGTTTTGGATTTTGTCAGTCAGCTGCGATGAGCTTAAAAATTGATTTGGAATGCGTTTGCCGTTTCATATTATTTTTGCCATTTTGTGCCTTTACGTTTTTTGCCTTATTCTTCGTCTTCTGCTCATATGAGCATTTGCATTCCTATTCAACAACAATTTTTGTTAACATTTTGTTGATTTTTGCAAAACCACCTTTCCTTGCATTGTGCATATTGCACATATCATTTATTCCATTTTTATTTTGGGGAAAAATACATTTTGATATTCTGTCCAAAAGATGTTTAAAAAATGAATTTATGCATTTTAATTTTTAAAATATAATGGTCAATAGCCAAAAAATTGTGAACGATAAATTTTTACAGTGATAGCAAAATGTTTTTTTATAATTTATAATTTTTAAAACAAAAATTCCATATTTTGAGCTTGAATTGACAAAAACCAGAGGAATTGCAATTCTCGGTACCAATTAAAACTTTCTTTTTCGAAAAATTAATGAGGTAGGCACCAGGGATGGCACGGAATTCCGATTTCCGACTTCCGATTTCCGATTTCCGACATTTTTGGGGTCGGAATTCCGATTTCCGATTTCCGAAAAAATTTGGGACGTCGGAATTCCGACTTCCGATTTCCGAAATTTTGGTTAAAAAGTCGGAAATTTTCGGAATTTTTTTTTGAATTTTTTCAAAAAATTTACATTTTTTTACAATTTTTATCAATAAATTGCATTAAAATTTTCAAAAATTTTCCGGCGGCGCCTATCGGCACCGCCGGATCCTAAAAATCTTATTTTCTACAGAAATTTTTGCCTCAACATCGCTAAATTTGGTCATTTTTTGGACAAAATTTGTTAACAATTTGCATTAAAAATTATAAAATTTCCCCCGGCGGCGCCTATCGGCACCGCCGGACCTCCCCCACCATGTTCTCAAAAATTTTGAAAAAACACGCCGCAAAAAAAGGCAAAATTTTTGATGAAAATCATTGAATAATTTTTTTAAGCAAATATGTATTTAAATAGATCAAAAAATTTTGGAATCGCCTTTTACTTGGTTAAGAATTTAAAATTTAGCCTATTAAAATATTTAGAAAATTTTTTATTATATTTTATATTTTGAAAAATTTCCGATTTCCGACTTCCGATTTCCGATTTCCGACGTTTTTGGGATCGGAATTCCGATTTCCGACTTCCGAAAAATTTTTGGGTCTCGGAAATCCGATTTCCGATTTCCGAAAAATTTTGGACCCCCGGAATTCCGATTTCCGATTTCCGAAAATTTTTGGGGCCTCGGAATGCCATCCCTGGTAGGCACTCTTTAATTTACGAAATCGAAAAATTCCGATTCACACCTCATTAAAATTATACAATAGGTTTAATCAGCAAATGAGTTGAGTTTGCAATTAGCTGAATACCCTTCAAACTCTGAAAAAATAGCAGAAATTCAAATTTATTTTTGAAAAAGGATTTGTGAGTTCTTATTTTCACATTGACAGACAGAATTAGGACTCAATACCAATTAACTAAAGTTAAATTCTTAGTATTTTTGTTGATAGATTTTTCTAAATTTTTTAATTGATATTATTTATCTGAATCACTCAGTTCCTAAAATTTGATCGCATTCGGCCGTCCTCATTGTCCCCCCTTTTGTCCTAGTCTTCCTTTTTGGCTTTTTCTTTGCCCATGCTGCGCTTCTCCCGCCCCGTGGGGGGGGGGGGGGACTGGTGCTAGGTCGAACCGAAAATAATCTCAGTGTGGGCGAACCGAAAATGGTCTCAGTGTCAAAAAACATTTAAATTTTAATTATTTTAAAGCAATGATTTTTAATAATTTTCAAATAATAATAATAATGTAATTCGAGGTTCAATTTTCTTCAATGTTTTTTCTTAAAATATTCTGCTAAAATAAATGCTTGATTTCGTACAATTAATAAATGCACAATAATTTTTGAATTGTAACATTAGGGAAAAAAGAATAGGGATGAAGGAAAATTTATGGGAAAAAATGCATAAATTTATGGAGAAACGAATGAAGAACTTAAATTTACTAAAATATTGGATGAAATTTCAGAAGAAAATTAATATTTTTTTAAATGAAAAATATTCTAGTAAGCTTATTTGCCAATCAATTTGATGGCTTCAAGATTTGAAATTAAAATTTTCGTATCGATGTATTTTTTTTGGATCGGAAGTGGAATGCTTTTATAGTATTCTTTTTTTAAAATAATTGTCTAATTCGGTTCGTCTCAGCACGGGGGGACTTACACTGGGTGATTACCGTAATCTCCTACTGTAACATAGGCATGCCTTGGTTCGCCATTTTCACGGAATTTTACATGGAATTTAACTGGTACAAAAGTTGTGGACGGGCGTTGGTATCACTTGACTTTCATGAGCCACAGTTGTTAGTATTATTGTCAGTAGCGATAATTTCCGATTTTTCAAACATTCCCATAATTAAGGCACACTTTGTGAAAATGGTCATCATTTGAATCAACGAAAATTGCATTCTCAAATACCTATTTAAATATTTTAATAAATATAAATTGTTGATTTAGAAGCAACCGCAATTATCTGAGTTTAAAATTAAAAAATTTTGTTAATGATTCTGTAAGTTGAATATTTATTTATTTTAATTAAATATGAATTATTTTTTTTGTACAGATATTCATTTTTATTTATGTTATTATTTTGACTTAGACAAAAGTTTGGGCAGTTTTTTGTTGAAAATTTTCATTTGATCTTTTTTTATATAACGCTAAAATATACGAATGAGCTGAGGAAGTTTTTGAGGGAAAAACTAAGGGGCGGGCACAAACGAAAGGCCAAACAGAACACACAGCTGACAAATGAAGGACGTTCTGTTGCTGAGTGATGACGAAATGGGAAAAAGTGACCATATATAAGGAAATGGACACACAAATAGCCAGGGGGGCAAAAAAAGGAGACAAAATTTATTTAAATAGTGCATTTTCGGACCATTCTTCACAACTCTCTCAGAAGAGAAATGTTCGCTCTTCGCCCCCAAATAAAATTATAATTATTTGAAAAAAACATTTAACTGATTTGCATTTTGCGCCTTTTTTACACCTTTCCTTATTTTCATTTACATAAATTCTTTTGACGGTTTAATTTTATTAATTTTTTCTGCGGTTTGTAAGGTTAAAGTGAGAAACATTTGCAAAATTATCTTTCGTTTGATACAGAAACATGTTCAACTGAGTTGTCCACTAACAACAAATCATTTTTTAATGCCAATGTCTTAAAAACATTTGGCAAAAATTATGCCAATTCTCTGCTGATGAGTGTCTTATAAATGTAAATATGACCATTATGAAAGTACGTACATTAAGAAGCGGCGAAATATTTATTTGTTTTAGTGTTTTCATTAGGGTTGTAAATTATATGGACTAAAAACGTTAATATGGACATAAAATATGGACTAAAAAAGCCCAAAATATGGACTAAAAGCTCAAAAATGCCCAAATATGGACCAAAATATGGACGAAAAACTGCCAAAATATATGTTTTAAACCCTCAAAATTCCAAAAAAGGTTTATACATTCAATATTTGCTTAAATAAACTTAAAAAATACAATAAAAAACAATAAAAAAATGGATTAAAATTTAAAAATGCAAATTTTTTATTGTCGTCCGTTGTATAAAAAAACACCTCCAGTTTGGCAATTTCAAAAAAAAATTCGCAATTAAAAAAAGAAAAAGTTCACAAAAAAATGGTGAAAATATTTATTAAAAATGCCAAAATGACGACGAAAACCCAAATTTCTCATATTTTTGGGGGTGTAATTTTCAAAAATTTCCAAAAAGTCGAACTTTAGGGGTGTATTTTTTGCTTTTTTTTTTGCATTTTTCTTGTGAAAATTTCCAAAAAAGACCAAAAAATGGACTAAAAACGCAAAAATGTCGAAATATGGATTTATTCCCGAAAACCCCTTAAATATGGATTTATATGGACTAAAAACTTTCACCAAATCAAAAAATTTTAACGCAGAAATGCTATTTTTGAGCCCCTTTCTTCATAGCATATGCGCAGAAAAAATATGTTAATCCATATAATTTACAACCCTAGTTTTCATGTTTTTTAAAAATTCCCCTCCAATGACTTGGGCAGTTCATAAAATTGTTTATTTACTTATTCCAATCGAATGTTTTTGCTGCGATCCGTCGCCATATGAATATTTAATTCAGCAATTCATTCATAATGGGCTCATTCATCAGTCAGCTTCATCATCATCACCTTTTTGTATGTATCAGCGCCATCATTTTGTATTATTATTATTGCTATTATTCACACAATCACATTTTGATCAATTTTATTTGCTTACCAAAAAATTCCTTTTTCAATGGTTTTGGATTTTAATTTTACCAAAAAATTGCCGAGTCGATGGATACCAAAAAATTGTGAATTGTAAAAATAATAATTCAAATTTGGATTAAAAATACCACAATTTTCTACTTTTTTCAAAAAAATTATTTTTTGAATAAATTAAACACCCGAAATTTTTGTTTTAAATTTACCAAAGTATTGAAATATCAAAATTTTATTTCAATATTTAATCACTACACCAAAATATTTTATTTTTGATATAGAGTTTTTCATGCATTTCCCAAAAATAAAAATTAACAAAAAGCATTTTTAAATTTTTAATTATATTTTTGACCCCCCCCCCCCCCCCTCTTAATATGGAAAGAACAAAAAACATTTCAAATTACGCTTAATTGCAATAATGGACGACATTAACGGTTCGAATTCTCAGGCCCTTTCTGCTGCTGACCAACAGTCAATCAATGATGATCACTCCGCTGATCAAGAACAGGACGATGGTAAAAAAGATTTATAGCAATTATTGATTTACAAAATTATTCTTTAAATTTTACTCACAGTATTTTACCGTACCCCATCTTTTGGGAAAATCCAATTAAACATGGAACTATGTAACTCATTTGACAAATTAAGTTTAGCAGTAAATTTATTTGCTCTAAGTTTTAGAGTACAAATGAAAAAAGAAACCCATGGGGCGAAGAAAATGACAAATATTCGGGATTTATTTAAAATAAATTGAATATTATTAAATAAAATAATTTTACATTTTAAGACATAAACAATGTATACAAGCACAAAGGCCAAATTGAGTTTCGGATGACCAATTTCAAGGCATTTTCGGAGGGCAGCGAGCCAAAGGAAGTGCTCAGTGAGCCGGTGGTGTACATGAACGGATTGCCATGGCGCATTTTGGCCAAACATAACGATGACGCATCATTTGGCCTGTTCTTGTGCTGTTTTGGCGATGAAACGGGTAAAAATGAATGAAATTGAACTGGATGATAATTCATTTAAAAAGAATTTGACAGATAAAATCAGAAAATGCCCATTTTGGGCATAATTGCAAACAAGTCGCACTACTTATATGTCGCACTAATTATACATTAATTACGTTTAATGTTTTCAGACATGGCTTGGAATTGCTTGGCCACCAAGCAGCTAAGCGTTGTGCCATGCGCAAAAAGTGGACAAAAATGCCAAATGAAAGAGGGAAATAACAACGATTATGACAGATTTGATGCCAAGAAACTGCGCTGGGGATGGGAAAAATTTGCAAAATTTGAGGCGAGCAAAGAATTTTTATATTTTTAATTGCTTTATTAAATGTTTGGTAATTTAAATGTTTGTTCAGGATGTAATGAATGAACAGAAAGGCTTTTACGATGCCGAAGGTGATGCAGTTACATTCAAAGCGCAAGTGGTCACTCAACCGCCCAATGGGATGCCGTAAGTAACAAATACAGTATACCAACTTACAATATTCGGTGTCGTTACCAAAATTTAATGCTTAACGTGAGCATTTTTCAGTTTTTAAATTAATAAGTAAAAACTCAAATATCACAAAAAAATCAGTACCATTTTTAATTGGAATAGAATACAAAATTTGCTTTTAGTGGGCTTCGAACTGTTGACACTTTGCGGGTCAACGGTCAATTGGTTTACGTGAACAAATTTGTGAGATTTTATACTTAATATTTGTTTTTTAATCTATTCTTTAATTATGTCTATGCTGGGTTTTCTAATTCGGGGCTTTAGCCTCAGTTTTTCGAATTTGAGAGGCTATTGATTATTCTTGTCAAAATTCGGCTTTTAGTGGGCGGACCCTTTTGTATTGCGCCCCTAAAAAACCTGCATTTTTATTTTCATTTTTCATTATTTCGATATGATTTATTCGTTTTCATGTTTTCAGATGTTGGCTGCTTATTCCAATTTTTTTCGCAAAATGTTTTTTGTTGACAAAACGACAGACATTCAAATCGACTCAATGAATGGCAATGCCGTGCCGCTTTTTGAACGTTTAATTGCCACAATGGAACCGACTAATGCAGCTTTGGACGGTAAAATATGTTCAAAAGCACTTTAAATTGTGCTAGTGCGTTTCCTAAAAGCGCCATTTTAATAAAAATTCCAATAATAAATGTGCATAGAATTTATTTATTTAAAAATGTCGAAAATCCCAAAATTTTTCATAAATTTTCAATTCTTTTTTCTTTAGAATCATTTTAGAATTAATTATTGTCACAAAATTTTTTATAGAAAATTTTAATGAGTTACTTTTTTTTAAAAAAATTTCAAACCTTTGGTTATAGTGATGCATTTATTTTTATTTATTTCACTTCTTAAAAGAATTATTTTTGTGATTTTTGGCTTTTATGGGTCATTTTAGAAAATTTTTTCGAAGTCTTGGCACATTTAGGAAATGCGCATGGATGGCACTTTTGGATATGCACCAGCACCCTTTAAATTTAATTATTACTAAAATTTTTTTAAATTTTCAAAAATTGAATTTTATGAATGGCCACAAAAATGTTAAATTTGTATGCAATTTTCAGATGATTGTGTTGAAGGCGTTCTGATGTTGGCCAGCCAATTTCTGTTGGATTGTGTTAAAAATCGTTGTGCCAGATTTTTGTTGGCAAACAGCCGAAAGTCGGCAATTAGCAAATTCCGATTGGCCCATCAATGCGGCATCACCGCCATGAAAGTCCATAAAACAATTAAATTTAGTGCCAAATTAAAAATTCCAAAATAAAACAAAAATTTTATATTTAGAAGCAAGTGCTGGATGCGATGAACAAATCCGATTTTGATATTGCCGGTCCAAATTATATGGTCGCTTTATTGGATCACAGCAAAATGGATCGCTACGCTTTGAAGGAATTGGACGAACGGCACAAGCAATTGTTTGTCACTTCGCCTCAGTGACGGCGAATAACAGAAACAAAGAAGAAAATTGTTGATTTAAAAAATCTTTTGCGGAATTTTATTATGAAATTACTTAAATTTGTTTCAATTCTGATTAGCTTAACCATCTTTAGCATTTTTTTGCTCTAAATAAACATTTAAATTGTGACAAAATTTTGCTAGCAATTTTTATATTAAAATTTTGGATGATTATTTGAATGTCCGCGGGCGGTGCTATAGCAGGATTTCTATCGAAAAATTTTCAAAATCAGAACATCGGGCCCAAAAAATCAGGGTATCCGAGTCTAGGACCAGATCAGGTACCCGAACCCGGCCAACCCTTGTATTTTAACAATAAATTCGCTTTCTGCTGCACAAAAATGCAATTTCTGCAACGCAAAACTGAGTATCTGAGTCCGCAGATGTCGAGCTAATTGAAAAAAATAGATTTTTTCTTTGAAATTGGACACTGATTATTAGGGCTGGGAATTTAAGTCAAATGACTTTTTTTTGCTGGCTTTAAATGACATTAAAATGACTTAAAAAGTGTTCTATACTTTGTTTGAAGCTTCTAACTAGAGAAAGGCAAATCAACATTTTTGCTTAGCGTACATTTTTTATTAAGTATCAACATAAAGAATTTTAATTTTAATTGCATTTGCTTAATTTTTCAGGACTTATTTTGGATTTATTTCGTGTTTTTTTTTTTTTTTTGCGTTTTTGTGACTTTTTAGCGTTTTTATGACTTGTTTGTGACTTTTTAGAGATTTTTCGTGACTTAAATTCCCATCCCTATTTATGGCCGAAGTAATTTTGGTGGGAATGATCTGTCCCAATGCAATTAATTAGAGATTTGTGAGTGTCCTTGGTTTACAAATTGTTTAAGAACAACAAAAAACCAAATTATATAACCCAAAATACAGGAGACATATTTTGAGGATATCGAAGACTAAATATTTAACCTTAGGGTGTTTTGTTAAGCTAATTCATTTAGTTTTTGGTTGATTGGGTCCCAATTTCGTTAATTGTAAAAAGAAATAAATTAAATTTGAAGAAAAAAACCTTACAATTTCATTAATCTTTTTGTTGGCTTGACAATAAATTGGAAATTGACCACATGCTGAACTCGCTTTTGTCGTCAATAACTAAATTTTGCATATTAAATTAGTATTAACAATAACAATTCGTTTGCATTGCCTTTATAAATTGAATGTGAAATGGGCACTTAAAACTGAAAATTGGCCATAATTCTCTCGTTGAAATGCCGTCGTCCCCTTCCGACATTGTGCTCCTTTTTGCTCACATATTTTTCTCGTTCGAACTGATCTCCGATTTAACTGCTTTGTTCATTGCTTGTCTGAATTTGGCCATAATTGTACCCACCAAACTGCTGCATGCCAACCTGAAAAGCATTCTGATCACTCAAAGTATGCTCTTTGTGCTTTATTTGGTTGTCCGATCAGTGATGATTGTCCAGAAATTCTTTTCCAACGACATATTTGCCCAAGGAAATATGATTCTGCAGGTATATTACAAACATTATTATTCTCAATTCATTATAAAAATTTATGCGATTAAATAATTAAATTTTTACTCGTAGTCCATTGTTCTTTTTTCTGCAATATTTCGTCGATTGCTGAGACATGCGCTGATCACTGAACGATTTATTGCGACAGTACGAAAAAATTCATACGGAGATTTTTCTGTGTTTTTCAATTTATCTTGATTTGGTATTACGGTAGGTTTCGTTTTCGTTTTGCTGAACTTATACAATACAAAATGGTGCTTAAATTCATATAAATCATCAAATTCACTTGGGTTACGGTAACAATCGTAAAATGCGGTCACATTGAATAATAAAAAAACAATTACATAAGAATGGACCGATGCTTTAAAAGCTTTGCAGCCGAAAGCCTTAAAGAAATGGGCCGTCTCTTTGAAAATGTTAAAAAATTTAAATTCCGTTTTTAAATTTACCATCGTCGCATTGATGACACGATAAACTATGACCACTCTTGGATGATTACTCCCTCACTATTGGTTACCTCTTCATTTTCTACGGCATTTAGCTTTTTTGAATATTTGGTATGCTAATTAATAATTAATTAAAATAATTTAAACACTTTGCAGTCAATTAGCCTTATTGGACGTCACAATCGAAGAAAATATTGTGACCAAATTGAGAATGCCACTGCAAACACTTATAACATTGGACGGCGTTTAAATGTAAAAATTAAATAATTTAATTTTCAATTCAATTTTATGAAAATATTGGACAACGTACGGTCGGCAAAGCAACTTTCACCAACATTTTTATGCTTATTGATATCAAATTTCTGCTTGACTTTTGGGTACATTGCCATTGGCATTTGGGTTGGCGAAATGCTCGGCGCCGCCATCGAACTCACAATTATGACGTAAAAGTTTTAAACTTAATAAGGCGAACTAATTTAAATTAATTAGATAGTTTCAAATAGGCATCATCCGGTGTTAAACAAACGTTTGGCCAATCATTTGAAAAGAGTTTTCCATTTTAAATTTTGATGAGTCAACGCTGCTTTACAAATTACTGCAGATACGACCCGCAATTGTGGCGAAAAAAGTGAAAATGGAATGGTTGAGCATTTCAAAATGCTTCAAGAATCTTGGAAAAAATAAGTTTTTTTCTTATGAAAATGCTAAAGTATGCTTTTTTATGTTTCACAATTTTTTTTTGTACTAAAGTAAGAAATTGGCAAAATGTTTTAAACACGACCTCCTTTTGTGCGGCGACAGAGCTTCTTCCTTTCGCTAAAATAGCCAGACTTTGTTTCTTTATTTTTGACAATAATTTAAATTTTAAAAAATGATTATTTTTTACGAGAAAATCCATTAAAATTTGCCAGCTTATCCCAAATTTTTTAAAATCAAGACCCTCATATGGTGCCGATATGCGTCACCAGTTTTATTTTGAAATGATTCATTCAAATTCTTAATGATGAATAGTGTCTATTTCAATTTTTGAAAATGATATAATATATTTTTGGTAAATGTAAAATTGCAAATAAACCTATAAATCAATCTAAATTTTGAAAATGATCATTTCTTTAAAATCTCTTTCTGTCCGCCATATTCGTGTTCCACGAAAAAATTTTCCAGCCCCTAGGATTTTTTTTCTAAAAATTTCCCGATTTCAAGCCATTTTAGGGTTTTCAGACCACCCTGAAGGAGTGATCAGATCATGGCGGTGCAATCGACTTTTTTAATGAGCGCAAAAAGTTATGCATTACAAAATTTTTTCAGATTTTTTCTTGCTCTTTAATACATATTTTCAAAGTTTTGACGTTATAATTTTGGTCGCCAAAATGGGGGAGGAGGTTGAGAGAAATATTTTTGAAAATTGGGAAAAGGAACATTTTTAAGAAGAAATACTTAATTGATCTATCTTTTTTGAATATAAAACACGGAAAACATATAGCCTTGTGGCTAAAACTCTAATCGTTTTTGATTTGCCTTGGTTCAATCCCCAAAAAGAATAAAATTATTTGTTTTATTAAATATTTATTAGATTAAGTAAAAGTAAATTTGTTTTAAATTTAAAACAACTCTATCGCGGACAAAAGCGAAGGAGTCAAACTTTCAGGTAATTATGGCAAAATTATCTCCGAGAAAATATTCATTGAGCACAACCACTTTTAAATGCATTTAAGCAACAGCCGACCGCGTAAGCGACCTCTCCCTAAAGTGCCAAATATTGGAAATAGGACAAAAATGCTAAATAAAAATCAGCTAACGCTTAGAAGCAAATTTGAATGATGGTAAAAATTTAGGGTTTAAGCGAAATTTCCGAAATATTTAATATGGATAATAGTGGAGACGGAAAGATTTTGCAGGATTTATTGGGCCAACAATCCTGCCTTTTTGGCATTTAACGCGGATTCGTCCGGCAACGGTTCTTGAATCCTAATTTTGCAAATGAATCCGCGAAATTTTTCGCCTCAAAAAATCTTGCAAAACTTTTATTCTGATCATAATTTATTATTTACTTTTAATCAGTTTTTCTATTGGATTTTTTTTTAAATATGAAATTGAAAATAAAAAATTTTGAAAAGTGCGGATAACGGGAAATTACGGCCTTTTTGGACCCCCGTAATTACGGATTACGGATTTCCGTAATTGAAAATCCATTTGCGTGCAGCCCTGATTCATAAAAAATCGCCCGCCCTCTGCTGATTGAAAGCATGGATTATTTTATTTGTTAGCTTCGCTAATCTCTGCTTTTGCGTGAGCCGTCCCCGCAGGCGAAACGCGAAGGGCGCGGATCGATTCGATTGTTCCGTCTCTTCGTCACATCCTTTCACATTGCAACGACCTTATTCCTCCGCAAATCCACATTTAAAAATTATTTTAACAGAAAAAACATTGAATTTTGAGATTATTCTTTGATCACAGCTTTTTTTACATATTTTTTTTTGCCAAAAAGTAAATAAATTGCGGATTTATTTTAATGAATATTGTTTTGTTTTTAAATTGGTCAAAAATTGGCATTTAATTTTGTACATAATCGAATGAAAATTAGATTCATCTTTAGACAGCTTTTTAATCAATTTTTTTCTATATTTCATTCTCAAATTATGAAAGTCTGCATAATTGGGGCCGGCGTCAGTGGCCTCACGGCTATAAAAGTAAAAATTAATTAATTAATGAAATAATATTTAAATTTTAATAATTGCCATAGGCTTGCATTGAAGAAGGAATTACTGACATTATGTGCTATGAAAAAACTTCACAAATTGGTGGACTTTGGAATTATCGACCAGATAAAGTCGAGGTATTTTTATAATGTAAATTCAAAGCTATTTGATAGAAAAAATAATTTATTTTAAATTAAATATTTTAACTTTTCAATTTTATTTAAGTGTGCGACTGTTATGGCTTCAACTGTGGTAAATTAATAAAAAAAAAATAAAGTTTTGAAAAGGAAACTTGAATTCACTTCATTCAGATTAATACATCCAAGGAAATGATGGCATATTCCGATTTTGTAAAACTCAATTTTATTATTTGAATTTTTTATTTTTTTAATTCCTTTTGCACCTTAATTAATTAATTGCCTTTTTAAGCCTCCGCCCAACGAATTTCCAAATTTTATGCACCATTCGTATGTGCAAAAATATGTTGAAATGTACGCGGATCATTTCAATCTTGCGCAATACATTGAATTTAACACCGAAGTTAAAGAGGTGTCAATTAAAAATAATGTAGATTATTTAAATATTTTTAAACAATTAATGTTATTCAGATGACACTGAACAATGGCATTTGGCAAGTCCATCTTTCTGATGGCCAATTACGCCAATTCGATGCTGCAATGATTTGCACGGGCCATCACTGCGAGCCATTAGTGCCGCAAATTACAGGTTAAAAATAATTTTTAATTTCAAATTTATAATTTTCGGTTTTTTAGGTAATGTTTTTTTGTTATTTAATTCGGTCGAGGTAATTAGCATGAAATTGCATTTGCAGTTTATGGCCACCTTAAAATCGGCATAAAAAATACAGCAAATTGCGAACTCAAATCTCCCAGATAACATTATAACGCCATTTCGACAAAATCATGCCTCATTTTCATTTTCAGAAACTTCTTTTTCAAATTTTTAACTTTTTCGAATAAATCTGGCCAATTTTTCACTTTATTTCGTTTATAAATGAAATTAGAAAACTTCTTTTCTATGGAATTTTTAACGACTAATTTTGCTTGAAACCACAAAATTTCGCATATTTTCTATTTTATTTTAATGTTAAAATGCTGACTTTTTTTTTTTGATTTTTTGTGCCTAAAAATCTTTCCTTAATTATTGCGTAATAAAAATCTCAAATTAAATTTAGGCCTTGAGAATTTCAAAGGCAAAATTTTGCATGCCAAACAGTACCGCGACTATAAGGGATTTGAAGACAAAAATGTATTCATTGTTGGCATTGGCAATTCCGCGTTGGACATTGGCGTCGAATTGGCAAAAATCGCGAAAAATGTGGGAATTTTGAATTTTTTATTTTAAAAATCAAAATTGAAAAAATCAAATAATTTAGTAAAAAAAATTTATTAATTAGCCATAAAATATGTAATGTCTTTAAAAATAGGTGACCATTTCCACCCGACGCGGCACTTGGGTGTTTAATCGGGTTATTCAAAATGGGCTACCGTACGATGTTGTTTATCATAGTCGGTTTTACGATTGGCTAATGCGCACTTTGCCATGGACAATTGCCAACGATTTTCATGAGCACCGAATGCAACAGCGAATGTTAATTAATTATAATAAAAATAATTAAAAATAATAATATAATAAAAAATAATTCAAAATTTTATCAAGAAAGAAATTATTTTAACAAATGATAAAATTGATAATAGTTTGAAAATAAAGATGTTAAATTGAGTTATTTTAGAGAATTTTTATTAAGGCAGAAAGTCTAAACCTTCAAAGTCAGAACTTTCAGCCTAAAAGCAAAAATAGATATTACAATAATAAATTTTTTAAATGATTCAATAAAAAATATTATTTCTTACCCATTAGCATATTTTAGTGAAGATTTTTTTAAACAAATTTTGAAGAAAATTAATTTTATTTTTTTATTCTATTTGTGAAAAATTCTTTTATAAATTCAAATAAATAAGGAGATGAGAAAAAAAAAATTGGTATTTAATAATTTTGCAGAATAAGACTTCGAGAAAACATAATAACATCGAAATCCAGGGACCATGACATGTACGGACTTCGTCCAGCACATCGCTTCTTCCAACAGCACCCAGCAGTGAACGACTCTTTGGCCAATCTGTTGGCCAGTGGCCGTATTACAATTACCGTATGAAATTAATTATTATATAATAATAATAATAATAAAAATAGAAATATTTAACAGGACGACATTTCCTCCATTGGCGAACACTCAATTTACGTAAAAGATGGACGTGAAATCAGCGCAGATGTGATCATTTTGTGCACCGGATACACTTTTGGGTTTCCATTCATTAGGCCGGCCGAATTAATTCCCATCAGAGTAAACATTTAATAAAATCATATGGCCCTGGGGCAGTTTTTGGAGTATAACTCCGTTCATATTAGTCCAAATTGAATGCAATTTGATATCATTCAATAGCTCTAAATATTCTCAATTAGTTTTCAAAATATCAATTAAAATGTTTTTTGAATTTGCTATTTTCGATCTTTCTATCGGGTTTTTAACACCTTAGATAATTATTAAAAAATGGTTTTGGTGTTTTTGACTTTGGGCTATATGGTCAGCATTTAACTTAATGCTCTTAAATCCATTTCAGAAACAAAATGAAATTGACTTGTACAAATATGTTTTCCCGCCCTCAAATTATGTGGCAAAACGTCTGGCCATTATTGGTTTGGTGCAGCCAATTGGGAGTGTGGTAAGCAAAAAATTGAAAATTTTTGGAAATAAAAACCTTCATAATTAATTTTTTTTTAAATGTCTATTTTGTATTTTTATTCATCACAAATAACTTTGTTTGAAGCTTCAGATTGCTCTTTTTTGTTTCTCTTTTTTTAAAACTTACTTCGGGATTATTTTCTTTATGATTTGGCATGTAATTGCCATTTTTGCGTTTTGTGCCTTTTACTTTTTGGCATTTTTGCCGAAAAATTCGCCTCAAGCATCGACTTAAATGAATGTTTCAAAAGAATTTATAATTATTTAATTTATTCTCAGGCACCCATTGCCGAGATGCAATCCCGCTGGGCGGCCGCAGTTTTTGCTGGTCGAATTCAACTTCCCGACAATGGCACAATGTGTGAGGACATAGCACAGACTCGGGCACAAATGCGTCGTCAATATTTCGAGTCGGCAAAACACACTGTGCAAGTGCCGTTCATCCCTTACATGGACGAACTGGCCGAACTCGTGGGATGCAAGCCGAACCTGGCTAAGGTGGTGGCACTTTGGCATAATATGCATTCCATAAGACAATTTAATTGATAAAAAAGTTGAAATTTCGGCAGGTAATTGATTTTAGTTTTTTTGCATTCTAATAAATGGGCAGAATTGAAACTAACGGATGATAAAACAAACAAAATCCATTAAAAATATTAATTTCTTTTTGGTTATTTAAAAATTCCGAATAAATGGATTTATTGCCATTAAAACTGAGTCAAAAAGAATATAAATTTCATATTTCAATTTCAAAGAAAATAAATACATTTCAGCTTTTTATGGACTGACCCAAAATTTGCACTCCGTTTGTTTTTTGGCCCCAATGTGCCATATGTTTATCGAATTTCGGGCCTGAACAGATGGGTCAAGGCCAAAATTGCGATAAATTCTCTGCCGAGGCGTGTCAAAATGCCATTAATGCAATGGTAAAAAGAAAATTAAAATTGAAAAAAATGATTAATATTTTATTTAATTGTTTATTTCATCAAACAATATGTAAAAATGCTGTAAACTTTTATTTTTAATTTAATTTTTTGATAAATTAAATAATAATTATTTAATGGATAATTGGGTAATTTAAAATTCTTAGTGGCGGACCAACTCGCGAAATGCCAACGCGCAATTGCAAAGGTTTGATGCATCGATGCTTCAAATTTGGCACAACAAAATGTTTTGCACTTTATTTTGGCATTCTGTTCGCTTTTCATTTATGGGTTTTTGGACGTTACGATGCCTTTTCCATGTCAATGTTCATCGTCTACAACAGTTTGATCAGTCTGATCAGTGTCTTTGTTTGGCTGTTCTTTTTTGATTTTGTTTGGCTGTGATAAGTGCTCATTGATAACTAATTTTATACACATTTCTGTTTATTTTAGAACAATTTTTACTTTATTTTCATGGAAATATTCTTTCATTATAATTTATAAACTTTATTTATCCTTCCATTTTTAAATCATAATAAAAATAGCATTTATGGAGACGAATTTTTGGGACAATTTTTCATTTCTTTTTATGTTCATAATTCTGCAATTGCAAAAGGTTGTATTATTTTGATTCCAAAAAATAATTATAAATTATATTTTTATAAATTACCTGAGAAAATCATCAGTGGAAAATTCACATGAATCTTTTACCACCATAATTATTTTCACCGTTTAAAAACCGCTAATTGGCCAAGAGCAAATTAACGTAAACTTAATCGTCCAACTGCTCTTATAATTATTAAAATAAATATTATTATTTCTATATTTTCTTTATGCGTTATGTGCAGGCATTTTTTGGCAACCTAGATCTTTCCTTGAGCTGGGTTTCCCTGATTTTTTTACCCCGAACTCAATCCAGGTCAAATATTCAAAAAAATACGGGTCCAGGCACAGGCTCGGCATGAATTTTCTGGATTTTTTTAGGTTTTATTTCAAGTGACCAATGTTTTATTTGAAGTTATCAAAAAAAGATTAAATAGATTTGCATAAGATTCAATTTGATACTTTTATATGTTCCTAATCAATTAATTGTTATCCAAGTCCAGGTCCAGGATTTTCCAAAATGTCGTACACTAATTAACACCAAACGCAGTTTTTTAAACCTAAAACCCAAAACGACATTTAGACACAAAAAGTCAAAATAAGACCTCTGAAGGTTCAAATTTGGGGAATGTGAATTAAGGGATTGCAAGAATTATTAGCTTTTTGGGAATTTGGCTTACAATTAGCGGTAAAGGACAGAACAAAACTTTCACATTATTTTCAAAAACATCAATTGACAGACAAAGAAGAAGCATCATTTTGCATGAAACTTATTAATTTTTCTTAATTATCGAATTGATTATTTCCATTTGAATTTTTGTTATATTACCTACAAAAAAATTTTGAATGGGAAGGGTCCAACGGTGCCGATAGGCGCCTCCTGTTGAAAATCTTGGCCATTAGGAATGAATAATTTGAAATGTATGTAATCTCATTGAGAATTTTTATTAAATAATTAATTATCCAATAATAATTAATAATTATATTTAATCGCTACATAAAAATTTAAATATTTTTTGCACATAAAAGTATTTAATTTATTCTTTTTTTTCTTTCGAATTATGAATAGCTTTGTTGGATGTTTAAAGCGACTCGTCCTTATGTTTCTTATCAGTAATGCGTATTATTTATTATATTTATATTCAAAAAATTATTTGTATAAATTAAAAGAAAATTAAATTCCCGGAAAAATGCCAGGCTGAGTGTGATTTGTTGGCATTTTTTCTTTAAAGCTTTAACAGCTCGGCATTGTGTTGCTGTGAGTTCTGTCGACATAACAACAGTGGGCAGAATGATCAAAACGTGTTTTCTGATCAACATCAAAAGCATTGACATTGGCAGCCATTTTCAGCCGCAATATGAGGAAATTATTGCCCGATTGAAGCAGTGCCATCAATACTTTCTCAGAAAGCCCTTTTTGCAAAACCTCGACATTATCGTAGGGAATTTTGTGAAATTAATTGTGGGAATTGGCTTTACGAATGTGCACGAATATGTTTTAAATAATAATTTCTTCAAATTATATAACACAGCCCAAACTGATCTTTTTAGGCAAATTTGCCAAGAAGAGTGTCTGACAATGAGTAAAAAATTAGTCAAGGAAATTGGTGGGAAAGGGGAAATTTTTGAGAAAAAAATAAATTAATTTATTTTAATAATATGTAGCCTAGTGGCTTACAATAAGCCTTCTCGGTCTGCCTTTTATTTGTCGTTTAGATTCTTTTTACAATTCTTTTTAATTAAAATTTAAATTTTCAGTTTTAAAACGAGAATTATGTCAAGAATATTGTGCAACAGCACAATGTGTGCTGGTGAGCAACGGTTAAGCACTTGTCGTGACATTGGTTGGTTCAACAACTGTGTGGTCAGTCTGAAGAAGCATAAAAGTTGGGAAGTGTGGTACATGGAAGAGCAGAGGAGACAATTTGTGGCAATTGAAGAGGAACAAATGCGGCAAGAAATGCCATTGCGAGCGGAAATTATGGGCCAAGCGGCGCAGGTCGGTGCCGCATTGCTGTACACGCTGATCCACATGAAAATGCGACGGATGTTCACCCCAAGCGGGGGCAGCAGGTGGACTTGTGAATTTTCTGGCTCTATTGCACTTTAGGCGTCCAATGTTAAGTTTCTTTGGCCATAACTTTTTCCTTACTTGGTCAATACATAATTCTTGATATCAACAAAAGCTTAAAGCCTATAGAATATTTTGTCGACCTAAATTCTGAACTAAATGCAACAGACAAAAAAAAAATTATTCTTGAATATACTCGAAAAAAGCTCCTTTTATGTTTTCTCGTTGTAATTCTTTTTCTTATTGTCAGTATTTGCTCTTTCTTACATTCATTATTTTTTTTTGGAATTAGATTTTTTTATTGGTTTATTTTTTATTTTTATTTTTTTTTCTATTTATTTTTATTCATTAAAATAAATTTAATTTTCCATTTTCTTTTCAATTATTTGTGATAAATGGGTTCCCTTAATGGTGGCTCAAAAAGCGCTTCAATCTTCCCATTTCCATGAAATTTTTCATTAAAATTACAATTGTCGATAAGGAAATTGGTGGTTTTATGGCTAAGCGACGACAAAAAACACCTATATTAAATTCATATGTATCAAAAAAAATAATAACATGAAAAATAAATTAAATAAAATAAAAAATTGACTAAAACGGAGGTTGGCCAGATGGATAAAAGAAAGACCAAATCGGCGGAGTATTAAACTACGAAATGGAAATAAATATAAAAAATGGAAATTGATTTTTAAAATGTACGACCGAATGAATGAATGAATGAATGAATGACTTGCTTAATTAATGTGACCAAAAATATGAGAACGCACCGGATGATAAGTGATAAGAAAGGAAATTGTGAGACCAAAAATAATCTTCTGATTTCTGTCAGACGACAGACACTTAATAAAATGAATATTTAATTCTTTAAATCATTTCCTTATTTTATTTTAAATTGAATATTTAATTCATTTCCCAATTTAATTTAAAAACTAAGGCCGTCATGGATATTCCTCTTGTGAAGGATACAAATTTTACCCTCCAATTTGTGCTCGATAAACTTTCGACGCCAAACAATTCGGGAATTATTTTGGATGTCAGTCAGCTTGAAAATTTTGAAACGAAGGTTTTGAATATTTAATAGAATATGAAAAATTAAATTAATTTTAAAGGAATATTTTATTTAAATTTTAAAATACATTTTTAATAATAATAACAATAACAATAATAATACTATTTATTTTTTGATGTCAAATTTAATTTCTTAATTTAGAGAATTTCCGATGAATTAGCATTTATGTCAATAATTTATCGAGTCAAATTTTCATGGAAAAGGACCTCATTAGCAGTAATGATGAATGAATCGAATAAATGGCCAAATTCTGTTATTTTAAAGGTCGCATTTTAATTAGAAATAAATTTTAAAAATTAAACTTTTAAGGTGCCTAAAACAAATGATGAATTCAATGTAAAAGACGGTGAACCGAAAATGGATGACACTTTTCAGGAATATTTCCTCGATTATTTGGGGAAGGCACACAAAGTAAAACAAAATATGCTTTCGTTTTTTATTTAAAATTATAATTTATAAAATACATTTTTATGTAAAATTAATTTAGCGTGAAATTGCCTTTTACAACTGTTACCATCGTTTGGACCCATCAAATCGTTTTTTGCCTAAATTGTTTTACGGTGCTGACTACAGTTCCCAGCATCATGAAGGTGAATTAAAAACGCGAAATTTGAATCCTTTTTAGCAAAATTTATTGCCAAATTCACCTTAATTTTTCAATCCTAAAATTTTTTGACGGAGCCTTCGCAGCGCCGGAATACCAATTGCAATAGTATTTCGATTTTCAAATCCAGCTAAAAAACTGATTTGACTTGTCCCAAAATATAGAAATTTTTATTTATCTCCAAAATTGCCAATTGGGAGTATAAAATATTATGATAGTGATGCGATTTTTTAAATTAAAAAAATAAGCATTAAAATGTTTTTTTAACATAATTTTTATGTTTTTCTTATTTTTGATTCCCAAAATTTTTTTGGGATGAATTTTCTTAATGTGAACAGTTTGAGGTCGGCTTCCCTGCGCTAAATAGTGTTTTTTGTAAAGGGATAAATTCTGATCAACAGTTGTCCGCTTTTAGGGCTGATCATCATGGAGGACCTAAGCGACCGCGCGTGCTGCGTGCCGATGCTGCCGGGGCTCAGCGACGCGCAGGTGCGCGCGGTGATCATGGCACTTGCGCGCATGCACTCCACCGCATGGACACACCGGACGGAACTGATGGGCGAACTGTGGAAGGACGGCACAGCAAGCGAATGTTGGGCATTGGCGCCGCTTTTTGTGGACTCAATGGTTGAGGCGGGCAAAGACTTGGCCAAAGTAATCAAAATGCCCTGCGGGGCAGCAAAGGAATTTTTTTATGAAATCGAAGAAAAAAAGGTATTTTCAAAAATTGACGGGAAAAATTTTACAATGCAGCGAAAATTTTCCTAATTTTATCATTAAAAAAATAATACATAATTTTGTGGCTTTTTGGCACGGAATTATGACATAATTATTGCAATTTTCGATACCAATCAATTCTTTATTTTCTGAAAAATTCAATAATTTCTTTTCAAAATCGAAAGAAAATAGTGAAATTATCGAAATTGAAAGATTCCGACTCACGCCTGATCAAAGGGCCAAATTTGGTGCTGAACAGACTAATGATTGTACGGCACAAACGCACTAAAATTACTTTTTTATAAATAAATGCCATTGAGAATGGGTGCCAATTATGAGATGGATCAATCAATACAATAGGTTTGATCAGCAAATGAGCTTAATGATGACATTAAAATTATTCTTTAACAAAATTAAACGAATTTATGAATTTTTATTTTCACATTAACAAACAAATTTCAAAAAAAGTGAATGACAAAGTTATTAATTATTGTTTTTTTGACTCATCGTTTTCCCTTAATTGTTGACAAAATTAAATTTATTGTACAAATTCATAAATTAGTCAAAAATTAATGCAAATATTTCATTATTCATAATTTTCGATGTCCCAATTTACAGATTGAACCAAATGCCATCGGTCCTTTGCTGTGTCGCATTTTGCCAAAGTTTCGAGTGGAAAACCTCGCAGAAAGTTTTTATGATGAAGACAAATATGGTGGGTAAAAATTATAAAATATTTAATGAATATTTAAAGATGAATTCACCCACCGAAGAAATAAAATATAATAAAAATAAATAAATTTATTGGAATTTTCTTTTTTTAAATAAATTTTAATTATAAATTATTTCAAGGGTTTCCTGCTTGTATTGTTCATGCCGATTTGTGGGCACCAAACATAATGTGGACCAAAAATGCGGAAGGACAAGCAAGGTGGAAAATAGTAGAAACATTTTTGCAATTCCTAAATGTTGAAAATATTAAAGCAAAAGAATGGTTATTTCAGCGTTTTTCTTGGAAAATCGAAAAATGATTATTATTAATTTTTATCAAATTCATTATTAAATAATTATCATTAGCGATCAATTATGCGCAATTATCGATTGGCAAACGGTCCATTCGGGCAACCCTTGCGAAGACATTGGCCGTCTGCTCGCGCTGAACACGACAAGTGCATACCGTCGTGCCAACATCAACCAATTGCTGGCATTTTATGCTAAAAAAGTGGCCGAATTTATGGGCGGAAATGCCCCATTTACATTGGCACAGCTGAAAAAGGCATTCGTCGGCGCAATGCCATACGTAATGATGTGAGATTTTCTCTAATTGGGCGATGTAAAAGCAATTTTCGAGACTCAAACCCGAGACAGAAGAGACTCTCGAACATATCATGATTTAATTTAGCATTTTTAGTTCTTGTCAAATTTTGTACTAATTGCCGCATAATTACTTATTTAACTTTGTTATTTTTAAACAATTCAAATTTAAAAATAGGTTTTTCTGTTTTGGAACGACAAATTATTGCACCATGGAATCGGTGGTGGGCAAAGAAGGCACGGCAAAGCGAGAAGAAAACCGTGCCGAACTGTTCGATCGCGTCCGTTCATTCATCGAAGACACAGAAAATGAATTTTACGATCAAATTCAATGAAAACTATTAAAAATTAATTGAATAAAGTGTTTTCATATTACAATTTAAATTTTAACCAAGGTATGACGGGGTTCCCAACCGGAATTAGTCCTGAGATTTCGGTTTTTCGAGTGCCCGTCACAATTTTTCAAGAAACGCAATCAGGATTTCGACTCTTTAATCCCAATTGGTCGGGATTAAAATAAGCAATTTTAAGAATTAGTCCTGTGCCATAATTTTTATATTTTTATTTTTGCAATTTTATCAACAAATTTGTGAAAAATCTATTATTAAATCTTAAATTAACCAAGTTATAATCTATGTTCCCCTATTTGGGCTTGATCATCCAAAGTGGTTTCTGCAGTCATTACGATTCCTTTTTCCTTTTTATCGATTCCGATTAACATTTTCTTCCCATTTCCCTTATCTCGTGACCTCATTAGTCCCTTCAAAAAATAATTAATGAATTTTTCAAGAAAAAATTCTCTTAATGACAACATCAGCACTCAGTGGGATTCGAATTTTGGATTTCTCACGAGTTGTGGCCGCACCGTTTGCCTCAATGATTTTGAGCGATTTGGGCGCCGAAGTTTGGAAAATCGAACGACCTGGTGAAAAAATGACTGACATTAATAAGTCTGGTGTAATTTTTTCCAAATCTTCCTGTGAGATTTTTCCTCCTAAATCGAAGAAATACAAAACAACATAAATTAATATTGAAATCAATTTATGTTTGAAAACAAAAAAATTTGCTTATAAACCTTTATTAACCAGGCCAGATTGATGTTTATCCTATGGCACTGAAAATTCTATTATTTTAGACAAAACTAAATATTCAATTTATAATTTGAAATGGATTCAAATCATTCATCCGGATTTTCAACAATTCTTTTGTCACATTTTCCCAATTCTCAATAAATACTGACAATCAAAAACCTTACAAAAAAATTTAAAAAATAAATAATATTTTCTTTTATGTTCAATTATTCGCAGGTGTTGGCGATGATTCTCGCCTCTTTACACCGCCCGAAATCAATGGCCAAAGTTGTTATACGCTTGGCCTTAACCGGAACAAAAAAAGCATTGCGATGAATTTGGCTCATCCGGAGGCACAAAATTTGGTACAAAAATTTTTTCATAAGACTTCAATTATTAATTTTTTATTTTAGGCGCAAAAATTGGCCACCAAAGCAGATATTGTGATTGAAAATTTCAAGACGGGTTATATGAAAAATTTTTGCCTTGATTACCCTCAATTAGCGCAGCTGAACCCCGGCCTAATTTATTGCTCAATTACTGGTATTTTTGTGTATATACTAAAAAATGTAAATCTGAATGAATGAAAATCATCTGGAATTTCTGTTCGAAAAACTCAATAGAACCGATAATTTTTTTTAAATTTTGGATAGGATAAGCAAATTATTGCTTCCCGATTCTCGGGGAAATAAAAAGTCGGGGATCGGGGAGGAAATTCCCCGACAAAAATTGTCGTGATTGGCTGGAGAAATTTAAAAACCTTCGGGGAGCATACCTTTATCTGTGAGTGAATTTTCATAAAAAGTTGAGAAAACTGGTTACAGGAATTTTTAAAAATTATAAATTCATAAAACCCCAGCTCATATGGGGAGAAACTTTTAACAATTAATAAGGCATTGTTTCCATTCGGAAAAAATGATTCTCTAATAATTGTAGATTGAATATTAAATTAATTGCCTCAGGTTACGGTCCCGAAGGGCCTTGTGCCAATGACCCGGGCTATGACGTCATTGCTGCCGCTGTCGGCGGCTTTCTCGGCATCACAGGCCTTAAAGGCGGTGATCAGGAGCCGGTGAAGGCCGGCGTTGCGGTCACTGATTTGGCCACCGGATTGTACGCCCACGGGGCAATTTTGGCCGCTTTATTTCACAGAATCAAAACGGGAAAGGTAAAAACACACATATCGTAATTTGAACAAAAAATGTATTAAAATTGTAAATATTTTAAAGTTTTTTCGATTAAGGAAAATATTTAAACCAAAATTTTTATCAATAAAAATATATATATTTATATTTTAGGGAATCCATTTCGGGAAAATTTTCAATTTTTAGGACTGTTTTTTACGGTTTTAAAAGGATTTTTCCAAAATTCTGAAATATAAAATAGCAAAAGACAAAAAAAAAAAGCTAGGCATTATAAAATTGATCAAAGAAGCCTTATATCAATCAACGTTAAACGCACGCAAAATTTTTGGCATTTGCCTAAAAATCCCAGCCATAAATTCCCAGATATTTTTTTGAAAGATATTGAGCAAAATAGCAAAATTAAAAGCTATTATTTTCTAAGATATTTTCCAAAGCGAAAATATTAAAAAAAGATAAATCTAAATTGACAAAACAACTTAATTTGAACTGAAAATAAAGGGACAAAATCAATTTAGGGACAACACATCAATTGCAATTTGTTTTCCACCCAATTGGCCATGCTAACAAACATTGCCAGCAATTTTCTGAATGCCGGCATTGAGGGACGACCGTTGGGCACGGAGCATGAAAGCATTGTGCCGTACCAAGCATTTCGTACAAAAGACAACCGATTTTTCGTGGTCGGTGCGGGCAATGACCAGGCATTCAAAAAGGTGGAAACTTTTTTATTTTTATTAATTATTAGCGAATTAAAATCTAAAACAAAATGAACTGATATAAATGGAACTGCAAAAAGGAAACAAAAAATAAAGTTCAGTGATTAATTTTACTATTCTATGCATTATATATATTTCATTAAAAATTTATAACTTTATAATTTAATTAATTCCGAAAATAAAGGAAAATGGAAATGATTTTTTCATAATCATTTATTAATCAAAAACAAAAGGTTTTCATCATATGCTAATAACAAAGTAAATTAAATATCTTAGAACAAAAACAAATCCAATATTTTTAATAAATATAAAGAAATCAAAAAAAAAAATTAAAACTAACATTTAAGAATCCCTTTAATGAGGATTTTTGCTTCCCGTGTATCTTTTTTAAATATTAAATAATTATGCATTTATATTTTTTACCTTTTAATTTATATTAATTATGACGATATTTTTTTACTTTAGCTTTGTGAGAAAATGGATTTCCCAGAATTGTGCCATTCATCTGACTACAAAACAAATGCCGACCGTGTTCGGAATCGTGAAAAACTTATTGGAATATTTTCAAAAAAGTAATGTTTTACAATTTGGTATTTCTTATAATTTATTTTCCATTTCTTCAATCTTTTGATAATATTTTTAAATTTATTCTCCCGCCACAGATTTCTTGAACATGAGCTCGAGCACTGGAAAGTGTTGCTAAACCATTCAAATTTCCCTGCCGGCCCAGTGAACACAATTCGTGAGGCTTTTTGTCACGAGCAAACGCAACACATTGGCATTGTGAAGCCGATCACTCACCAACAGTACGGCACTGTGAAGGTGGTCGGTAAGCGAATTGTTAAATTAATTTAAATGCTCTTATAAATGATTTTACAAAAAACCATTCCCAAGAGTTTATTTTAAGATTTTGGTTCGGTGATTTCGCCATTGAGAAAAATTTAAAAAAATATTGGTTTAATATAGAAAAATTGTTTTAATATTTTCAGAAGAGGGACAATTGAAGTCATCAGAAATTTATTAAAGGATTCTAAAAGAAATTCAGCGGTGGTTAAGCATTGGTTTACGACTTTTAAAATTTTAAAAAAAAGTTTTAAAAAAGTGGATCCATCGCTGCTATTATTACCCATAATTAATTTCTAGAGAAAATTTTAAATTATTAATATTTATAAAACATAAAATATATTTTTATTGACATTTAAGCAATATTTTTAAAAATTATTTCCCAGTGACCAAATGGTAGATAAACGCTTTATGTTCTTCCAGAAATGGAAATTCTATAACAGAATTTTTAAGAATACGAAAGTTCTTTATCCGTTTTATTCAAATGAATTGGAATTGAATTTGCAACTTGGGTTAAGCTTCATTTGCTTTAAATTGACCTTCAGCAAAATTGGCCCAATTTGAAGGCCGAGACTATCCCCGAGACCTCGAAATTGGGTTCGATGATAGTTATTTTGAATTCATAAATTTTTATATTTTTCTTGAGTTTAGGACCCCCGGTTCTTTTTTCAATGTCCGAAAATCGTATCCGTTCGCCGCCGCCACTGTTAGGCGAACACACCAAAGAAATTTTACGCGACGAGCTTGGCTTGGACGAAGGCACATTGGAACGATTAAAAAGGGAAAAAGCCATCGATTATTGAAATTAATTTATGGAAACAAAATTTAACAATAAATAAATCGGATAAAATATGCAAATTAATATTATTATGGCTTCTCGAGTTTTAAACTTTCGAGAATGAGAACGAGAATTGACCCGAGAGTCGAGACAGAAATCCCAAAAAAAAATAAGAATTTATTTCTCAAAAATATTACTACAATTTGGCATTTTAACAAATTTTTTAAAATAAAAAGGATAAATTGCAAAATTTTTCGCCGGCGCTGAAAATCATAAAATTGCTTAAAGTCAACCAAAATTATCTTTTTGATATCGTTAGATCAAAAGATTTTGCAAATTTTGACAAAAAAAAGTTACAATCAAAAGTAGAAAAATCATGAATGTGATTCCTCTTTTTTTAACCATAATATTTGTTTAATTTTATGCATTAACAGAGAAATCGAAAGGTCTATCGAATGATACAAACAAAGAATATTTGACTTTTGCATGGTTCTCACAAAATTAAATTGCCTCGAAAGGGGGGGGGGGGCTTTATTTCGGGGAGTGAATAGTTTAGTACTACGGTAATTCATTCAAAATGACTTCACAATTTGAAAATGATTTATGCTCCCACGCGTGCCATTGGCATTGGCTTCTGTGCCTTTGTGCCCTCCCCTCCTCCTCCTCCTCCTCCCCTCTCAATTCGACCAACAACGGGTGGCTGATGATGAATAGCATTGTTGTAATTGACCACAATGGAAACAGCTTTTATGGGGATTTGTTGGTCCGTTTGGCCTAAGTACAGCCCAATTAGGGGCCATCCCTTGAGATGTTTGCGGAACGCTTGTCGATATTCGCTGCTAAAAACCCGAATTAAATTTGCTTTTTTTTAGTTTAATAAATTTGAAATATTTATACATTTTATAAATTTGATATATTTTTACCTAAATATGTACAGTATGAGCCCATTACTGCTGGCAGCTGTGATTGCGAGCAGTGCGATGATGAGAGACAAAATGTGAAAATTGAAAAATGGGTCCACGACAGAAGCGAAAAGCACAGAAATGAGGCAAATGGCAAAATATGTGCCAACAACCAAAGCCATAATGGCGGCAAGGGTCTTGAAAATGCGATGTTTGAGCATGGCATTCGGGTCTAAAACAGAACGGAAAGAGTTATTTTTGGCATTTGATTTTTTATATTAATTCTATATCAAAAAATTTATAATATTTATTTGGCTTTTTATTTTAATGGCAAAGTGATTCAAATATCTTTAAATTCCATTAGACAAACTTTTTTTCCTATAGCGAAAAAGTGTCAGACCGACAAAGAAATAGCAAAGGAATGTGCCACCATTAATCGCCATGCCATTCCTAACCAACATTGTCGCAATGCCAAAGCCAAAAATGTCGCCATTGGTGCACAAAACTGGCCTAAAATGGAAAGAATGAAATAAAAAATGAAAACATTTTTTACCAGTCCGGGTAGACAAAGAGAGAAAATTGTGCCGTCTCAATTAGCACATAGGTACTGTAGCCAAATGCTACAGTAAGCATTGGGAAAATGTAAATGCAAAGATGCTTCTCAAGAAGATTGTACCTTAAACAGCAGAAGCCGGATTGCTTTTTGTTGAATTAAAAATGAACAGACAAGACACTCCAGACACTTCGTTAAACTTTGGTTGTATTGAAAATTAGGGCCTATGAAAAATTGAAATTATTGGGTAAAACCAGCAAAAAAAAAATATAAAATATCTAAGAGGATGGTCTCAAAAGTACAAATTTTTTTGGAGGTCAAAAAAACATCCGTTTAAAATATTTTAATGAAGCGAACTCTTTTTAACAATAATTTTTTATTTAAAAGAATTATTAAATTATTAATTTGTCGTCGTTAGGTCTCATTTTTTTTTATTATAAAAAACAGGTTTTTAATTGCTATTGTTAAAGAATTTCGAGCTTCTTAGTTCATATTTTATATGCCTTTATTTCTAGGTCATAAAAAATAATCAAAGTCTTATTTTATACGAGGAAATTTTGATTCAACCTAAATTCCTTAATAAAAATGCAAAAAAAAAACTTTATATTTCCCCCCAATCATTTAAAAATCTCAGAAATATTACTTTCTCAGAAAAAATTTCCCATCTATTAATACTTTTATCATTTAAAGAAATCTTTTCAAAAACCACAAATTATAATTTCAAAGTTAAGGAGGTTTTTGGGAATAAAAATAGAAATTTCTTTAAGTTTTTCTAAGGTCGACGAATTTTTTCACTTTAATAGATTTCCAAAAAATCTTCTAAATTTCAAAAATAAATAAAAATAAATCCAATTTTTTAGAAAATCCTCTTTGGTCCTTCCGTAATACAAAATGAGGACAAATGCTCAGATATCATCTTGCCCACCACAGAATGTCTTCCGTTATCGTAAATACCGGTACTTTTCTATTTACGGGGCCAATTCAACATAGATTTCAAAGAAAAAATTTTTATGTTTTAAAAATAAAAATAAATTCAAGGGGTTTTCGAGGTCGCTAATCACGAATACGGCAACAATTTCAACCAATTCGGTACCCCTGGCCCAAACTCGAACAAAAGTCGAAAAGTCAACATTTTCGAGTTATTGGGTCGAACTTGATTAAAATACATGAAAACGAGAAAACTGTAATAAAGATTGATTTAACTTATTTTGAGTAATATATGTGAAATTCGAAAATTTTATAGATTGTGCCGCATGGGCATATGCCCATGAGGGCCTGACTGGACAATCGGACGGTGGTTAATCCGACAGAAAAGTGCCAATGCAGTCTAAAACATTATTTCGTTGCAAATTAGTTTGGGTTTGGCATTTTATAAGCGACGGCTGCACATTTGTTGAATATAAGCGTTTTTCTTGCCATTCCTCGCACGCGAATGCCGTCCTGTGGAATATGGCACAATTGCTCCCCTTCGGCGACCACACTTTCTTATCTTTCTGTGCATTTTACTGTCGGATTGTCTATTGTCCGATTGTCCACCTCTGTCAGATTGTCCGGGAGCCCATGAGGGTACCGTTGGTACAGAAAGCTGTCAATTCGTTATAAAATGAGTACATTTATAGGTAACTGAAAATGTATGTGGAATTGGTCCCGTAAATTTGAAAAGTACCCAAATACCAAATAAATCTCGAATATATTTACCAAAATGGGAAAAGGACGGAAATCAGTCGGTCGATGCCAACAAAGAAAACAATCCAAACGGAGGAGAACAAACCCAAATTTGGCAAACATTGGAGGAAAAAGCAGCCGAAATTGCTGATCATATTCTGACCCGACAACGAAATGGCCAAAGGGACAGAAAACAAAAGCAAAAAGACAAAGTCAGCGGCGGAGCCAATGGCCAAAAGGGTGGCACAAGTGCCATGGACACTCCTGAAGAGGGGAGAAAGCAGAAGAGATTTTGAATATTTAAAAGTGCCATTTTCAAACGCAAAAATTTAAATTTCACTAAAAATTACACATTGAAAGTGTTATGTTTTCCCTTTTTTCTAATTCTCTTATCTGTTTTAATTAACACATTAATAGCTTGAAATGTCCTCTATAAAATAGCAATAAAAGATTTGGCTAACGTTGAAAAGTGCCTTGAAAAAAATTCTTGTTGGTCAGAATGGCTAAAACCATTTTTTATGATTTTTAAAAGTTTACATTAATAATCTAAAAACCCCGAAAACACAAATTTAGCTTGAAACGCTCGAAAATGAGAAAAGCAATATAAGCTTAAGAAGAAAAATTTAAAAAAAATTAAGAGAGTCACTTTACAACATATTTAATCACTTAAAAATTATTAAATTTATCATTTTATAGGAATTTTTTATTATAAATTTTTTATTTAATTATCATTATCACTTTTCGCGAATGATTGTGTTCAAAAGGGCTGCATTGAACAACATTCCGGGCAGTGAAACGAGCCAACGGAAAAAATGCGTCAAAAACAATTCCATTGAGAAAGTGCCAACGCCGAAACGATTGAACGCCTTAAAATAAAAAATGGAATTTGTTTTAGAATTGCCATTCTAAATTTGAAAATATTTTCCGACTAATTTTTCATTGTTTTATTAAATAATTCATTCTCACTTCATTGACCATTGAATAGTTTTGGAAGGTCATTTAATGATGTATTATATAAGATGTTTTTTTAAATAATTTAAAAATAATTTACCTAATTAAAATAAATTTATAACAATTAGAAAATATTTAATTTAATCATTTAACGAAAATTTGCCTTCGGTTTATTACAATCAAATATTTAGAAGCAAAAATATGAATTAAATTGAACATTTAAAATCTAAATCATATATTATATTTATGGTGGCATCGCCAAATCCTTTCTATTTTAATAATAAAAAAAATAGAAAATATAACAACAAAAAATCCAAAATATGTAAAGTGTAAAATTTAAAATAAGAAGTTTCTATTTGAAACTTCAAATTTTTAAAACTTTAAGCTTCGTGCTTCTAAAAACTGGGCTCGTTTCTTGCTTGGGCTTCCAATGCTAAGCTGAGATTCGTCAGTCCCTGACCTAGCCCGGGTACGGAACAGCACGCTCATGGATATAGATTTCCGTATTCGTATCCGCCGGATTACCCTGCCATTTTGATGCCATATCCATAAATGTGCCCTTTTCAATTCCTTTGTCTTCAAATAAAAGTAAATTGTGATTGAAACACAGCCATTTTATTTTAAATATTCGTGACAATTCAAACAATTAAATTCAGGCCCAAAAATTTGAACCAAATTTCTTAGAATTTTTTCCCTTCCACGCAACCATTAGCACGCGAGAATTATTATTCATTATTAAAGTTTAAATTTTTGGAATTAAAAAATTAATAATAAAAACGGTGTTTTACATAAAGGGAGGAAAATTGTGTGAAGAAAATGTTTCTTAAGGTGAGAAGATAAAAGGTGCCAAATGAAAAGCGTTTTTTGTTTTGTTCTGCCACCATTTGTCACTGAATCACTCAGTGATAAAAAATTAATTGCCAACAAATTTGCTTTTTCTTGCCTTTTAAAAGCTTTAAATTGTCTCACGCTTTTTCAAAAAGAAATTAACCATCGCTCTAATTGGTGTAATACTGACTTTTGCGCCTCGACACAAAACCCATTTGCCCCGTTCTGTGGCTTAATAAATCTTCATTATTTATGTACGCATTGACAAAAAAAACAACAAAAATTAGGTGTCTATCTTTGTTAGGGTTCGCAAGTTTTATTTTTCAAAATAAGCACAAAACGAGGTTAAAACTAAGATTTTGACCCCAAAAATAAGATTTTTTGAAAAAAACGGCTATTTACATTGTAGAAACAATTAAAAACAGGGCTGTCAACTGAAAATTTTCAAAATCAGTATTTGGCCGATAAAAAGTCATCATTTGGGGTCAAAAACCAGCAGTCATGCAAATTTTTGCATTTTTTATTTCAAACCCAAAAATAAGTACATAACGATGAAATAAGCACAAATCTTAGAAATAAGCACACTTGCGAACTCTGGTCTTTGTGATTAGCTTTTTTTGTAGTTGCGCAGTAATTTGAGTAAAATTTGTTGAAAATTTAACAATATTCTAAATATTTTTTGACTGTGCGGCGCAAATGTCCGCGGCGCAGAACTCGCAACATATTTTTTAATGCGCTATTTTTCAATATTTTTTCTGATGGTTTGAAGGTCCGGTGGCGGAATTTTTTTTTATTAATCAAATTTTTGCTTGGCGACATTTTATCTTGCTTTAGCTCCGATTAGTAAAATATTGGGAAAAATTAGTATAAAAGTGGCTGCTCCTCCGCCACTTTTCATTATTTTCCATTTTCCATTATTTTCGTCCTTTCTTCGAATTTCTCTCCCTGACAATGCCTTCAAAAATGACTTCTTTGTACGTTTTGCGTATTTATTTTCTCGACATTTACCCTTTTCCTTCTCATTTTTAGTCTGTTCGGTGTGCCAATGTTTGTCGGCTGTTGCGCCATTCTTTGGATTTATTGGGACAGCTTCAAAAAACCACCAAAACCACGAGGACCTCACAAAAAGAAAATGTAAAAAAAAAAAAACCCAAAAAAATAAAATTTTTGAATTTCATTTTTCAGTTTCATCTCCGGCAACAGTTGGCTGGCGGTGTTCAATTTGCTTGCGCCTTCTCAAGTTGGACAGGGAATAGCAATGATCAGCCACCGATTTGACAACATCGTCGACGAACACTTCGAGACGCGGCGCTGGACACTGAAATCCATTGGAATTGGGCGCAAAATTGGAAAGAATGGCACAAAGAAACTGAAAATTGTCAATTCCGTTGGATTACCATTGGCAATTCCGCAAATTCAATTGCCACACAATGTCAGCGGCTTCAAACGCATCACAATCTCGTAAAATTGGCGATTATGCAAGAAGTTCAAGCAGTCCTTCCCATCCATTTTCAGTTTCATCGACCGAAATGCCATCGCTTTTCTCCACCGTTTTCGCCCACTTTTCGCTTCGTATCCGCTTAATTTGTTCATCGATACGACGAGTGACCGAATTCTGGAGTTCATTTTCCAAAACATTTGGCCATTGCTCAGCAAAAACATCGATGGCATTGGATTATCCGCCACAATTTTCCGCCGTTTGCGCCAATTCGTCCCGTCAATTCTCAACGAATGTCCATCTCTTCGCATTGTCTCCTATGTTGACGATCTTTTCGCCGAATTTCCGGCCGATGACAATGCCATGGCGTCGGATGGACAAGCGATGGCCAAATGGCTTTTCACTCCCCGCACGGACGATATGCCAAAAGTGTTGCGATGCTGGATGGACAAGGATGACGGGGATTTGGCGTCAAAGATTGGAGAATTCAAAGCGGTGATTTCGATTGAATTGATTTATTTGGCTCTTTTTTCGTTTCGTATTTCTTAACTAATTTTTCCATATTTTTAGGCATTTTCCAATGCTTCTTCTCCCGCCAATTCCATCGTTTACCTTTCGTTTCCTTCGCCTTTTGCTTCCGTTGTGCCCTTTGATCTGACGAATGAATCGACTCGGGAACAATTGACGTTGAAAAGGACTGACTTCAGCTGCTGTTTTCTGATGGTCCGTTGTCCAATTGCGCGAGACGAAAGCAAATGGACAAAATGGGAAAAGGAAGCGATTGGATGGATATTCTTTGATCAGTGGAACAGAATTGACATTCGAATTGATAAAGAGGATGAAATCGGGGAAGGGTAAGCGAATGCTTTTCCAAACATTCAAATTTATAAATATTTTCAATTTTTAGGCTTCTAAACGCAATGGTCGGCCCAAATGATCAGCAGCAGAAGTGAATGAATTGCTGAGAAGTGATCGATCAATTTGAATTATGAAATTGGAAGATGAAATTCTGTTTTGACGTTCTCTTTAAATATTCTTTTTTGTTTGAATGATCAACATGTTGTTATTTTTATATGTATGTTTAAGGATAAATTTAATGGCTTCTTGGAATTGGAATTTGCTTAAGAATTTTGAAGCATAAATTTTTGAAGTCCGCCATTGCCAACAGGGACCCGTGTGAGAAATTTTTTGAAAATCTAAGGGAAAAATTGTCGAGTATGGTACCAACTCAAAATTAGATAAAAGTTTTATAGGTTTTCTTAGGCTCTGAAAACGATGAAACAGCTTAAAACCCGGCGCGGTAAAGCATTTAAACCTATTTTTTGAACCAGTTTAAAATGCGGAAAAAATGAACAAAATAGGGCACTCTTAGCCTTTTAAAAGGGCCAAACCCAGGCAAATTTAAAGAAGGAAATGAATCAAACAGAATAACCACTAGGAACCCACAGGAGCGACTAATCGTTCTATTTTACAAAAATAAGAAGTAAAATTAGTTTGTTATTTCCTTGGTACTGAAATGTCCTATTTCACCAGGACTCAGTTGTCCCAGTGCTTGGATGGCGTCAGTTCGATTTCATACCTTAACATTCAAGAGCTTTCGAATGATACCAAATTTGTCTGGGTTTGACCCTTTTAAAAGGTTAGGAGTGCCCTATTTTGTTCATTTTTTCCGCATTTTAAACTGGTTCAAAAATAGGTTTAAATGCGTTTCCGCACCGAGTTTTAAGCTGTTCTGTCGTTTTCAGAGCCTAAGAAAAACCTATAAAATTGTTTTTATCTGATTTTGAGTTGGTACCGAACTCGGCAATTTTACCAATTTAAGACCTACCCAATTTAAAAAGTAGAAATAAACACATGTAAATTATGATTTTTGCCAGTCAAATCTAACTTTCTTATTTAAAATGAAAAACTAAAGAATAAGCTATTCATGCATCGATTTGGGCAAAATGAGCAAAAAAGTGCAATCCGAGGGCGACGGAGAGAATTTTTGCGGGGCAAAAGGAATTATGAGGCAAATGCAATTTTAATTGCATATTTAACCGCAAATAATTAATTAGAAGAATGATGGCATCGATTCCATTCGCAACGCCCTGTGACAAGGGCGTAGCCAGACCCTTGGCGCTTCAGGGGGGGGGGGGGGGGCTGAAGTCAAAAACTCGATTTTTAGGGGGTGTATTTTTTTCATTCGATTTTTAGGGGTGTATTTTTCGTTTTTTGAAATCCCGTATTAGGGGGGTGTTTTTTGTATTTTACAAAAAAATTTGAATTAATTAAATTTTGGGTCCGGCGGTGCCTTGCCTCTTTTGTACGGAAGGAAATTAATACGAAAAGAAAAAAAAATTTGATTTACGGAGACTCGAATTTTCCAAATAATAACACTTTTTGAGGGTAGTCCAAAAACGCAAAAAATGACCGTTTTTTAAAATTTAGCCTCATTAGTCTCTCAAAAAACCACAAAATTTGGCAACTCAGATTATTTGTTTGTTAATGCAGCTGTTATGACATCGAGAAATGCTCTTTTATGTTGAAAATTTTCACAAAATTCCATAGTTTGAATATCGAAAAGCGAAGAAAGGGGAGGGACAACAATTTATAATTTTAATGATATGAATTTGAAAATTTAATTAATTTTTCATTAAATATTTCAATTCTTTATGTGTGTATTTTTGTGAAAATGCATTCCTTCATTGTTTTGTCTTCGAACAAACTTCACTTTTCAAGTGCGCATGGCCGAAACTTAAAGCGAATTGTTGGTAGGCGCCAAGTCGCGAGATGATTTTCAAAATAATTTTTCGCTGTTCCCTAATTATCGGATAATTGTCAAATTTGGCACAAATTTGTTCCATTGCCCGGTAAAAATGAATGTAAAGGTGCAGGTTTATCAACATAATCTGTGCCATTTCATTCTCAGTTGGAAGCGGAACACTGCGCAACAAACCCTAAAATTCTTGCTTTTTTATAAAAATTTAAAATTAAATCTGAAAAATATTTCTACAACAAAATGTGTTATTTTTATTTTATTATTTTTTTATTTTTATATAATATTTTTCAAGTCTTTCCCAATTTTCCATTGTGTAAATTACCCACTTTAATTGTGCAAATGCAAAACGCGGCCTTTTTAATGAGGTCATTTGCGCCTCCGTTCAATAAAATTGTTTGCACAGAATCAATGTGTTCCATTAAAGTTTGAAACATTGGCTTAACACTGACCAATCCGCAAGTGACCTGACGAATTTTTGTGTCAAAATTTTTGTCAATTTCCTCCTCGTCCCAATTTTTAGAAATCCAAAATATTTTGGTAGAAATGGCAATTGCCAAATCGAACGCATCGGCGAAGTTAGCAGCCATTGTTAATTGGTTGCTCCGATTTTTGTAATCAGATTCGATGCCATTGAAAAGTGAAGTGTCAAACTGAAATTCATCAAAGAAAAAATAAGTAAATAAATTTGCTAGTCAATTCTAACAAACTTTTTAATTATCCCTTTCAAAAAATTAGATAAAATGATTTTGTATTGTAAGGGCTTTTTTATGCTTCCGATAAATTAAAGAAAACAAGGATTTTATGATTTTTATACAAAAATGCGTCTGTTTTTAAAACATAACCACTAAATTGCCGTTTTCAGCAGATGGAAAACTGTTTTTTAAACATTTTCTGTAATTTTGGAGACTGTTCGACATTTTGTGGCAAAGCTTTTCCTACAGAATTTCAATTCATTCTATAAAACGGACAAAGCTTTTTTGATTTTATAAAATTAAAAATGTTTTTTCCCACCCCAAATCCGCTCATTTGGATAAGCAATTGTTGTTTTGCGTTGCATTCTTCGTATAACATTTGGAACATTTGCCCATTCACGTTTTGCCATCGTTTGTTACTTTTTGCCAAAAAAATCTCTACCAATGAAGCAATTTTATTCGGCCAATTGGGCTTATAAGTGCCAGAAGTTTGAGCAAGGGAAAGGCGTGGTCGCTTTTGGGCAACCGTTTCTTAATGAGGCAATTCATTTAAAAACGTAAAAAATGTGCAGCAGAAATTGACTCTATCAGTTGAAAATTTTGAAAAAAAACAACTCATTAATTTTAGCACATTAATTGTATGAACCTACCGTAATCCACCCATGCCGCCTTTGCTTCCCCATTTTCCTGTCGCTTTTCAACCGCCGGTGTTTTTTGTCCTTTTTCATTACTTTTCGCTAATTGCAGCATTTCATTTTGTTTTTGGATTTGTTCACTTAAAAGCAACAAATCATTGTCGAATACCCATGGTAATGGTAATAAATCTTGTTCAAATTCGTTCAGTGCCGTTGGCAATTCTAAAATTAATTTGAAAAAGAAAAGCAAAAGAAAACTGTCATTAACCATGAGTTAAAAAGATAAAATTATTTCCCAAAGCTAATAAAGTGTTTAAATCAAAATATTTAAGTCTTAGAGATTTAAAATGTTTAAGTTTCATCATAATTTTCCTTATAATTCAATGGTTAGCAATTTTAAGTGGCTTTTTTTTTTTTCTTGTTATATTTTTCGGGAATTTTTCAGAGGCGCCAATTTATTCGTAAAAAAAAACCTCTTTTTTTAAATACACTAAATTCCTCAAATATTTTTTATTTTCGGACAAAAATTTGTTAGAAAATAACGAATATTTAAACATTTTTTGCGGCCAGCATAATTAGCATCGCTTTTGGTCAAAGTTTTATATTTAAAATGATTTTACCAAATATATTTTGTTGCTCTTTCGTTTTTGTTATTAAATGATTCTCCTTTTCAAGTGATTCTTTTTCCTTTTCTTTGCCCTAAAATTAATTAAATTAAATAATAATTTTGTCAATTTAAACTTTTACTTTATTTTGAATTTGTCTGCTTAATACCATCAATTCATTTTCCTCATTATTAGCTGATTGATTGCCATTTGAATTCACTTCTTCATTCAAACTTAGCTCATTTCCCGGCTTTTTTTCAGCTTCATTTGATAAATTTGTTTGAGTTTTTTGGCCATCATTTGGGCTTTCGTCGTTGCCAAAGCACAAATTTACAAAAATTAGTTGAATTAATGGAATTGCAATTGTGTAAAACATTGTCATCAGAAATAATTTTTTAAATATGAAATTATAAATGATATTATTTTGCTATAAAATATATTTATATGGTTTTATATTATTGTATTAATAAAATGACGTCCAAATAATATTTACGTAAATATTATAATATTTTGTTAACATATCATAATTTGACGTCTAATTTACGTAATAAATGCCAATATTTCTTCCCTTGACGTAATGGGGATTAGATTTTTTATTTATGTTATATTCTAATTTATTGCGCAGGTGATTTTTATTAAATTTAAAAAAAACCGGCAAAAATCTTAAATTAATGCCTACTTAAAAATTTTAAAAATCCATTTAAAATTTACATAGATTTACTTAAAGGTTCCGTTATAAAAATATTTTTTTTAATTCAGTTAATAATTTTGAAATTTTTAAGTGATATAACATTAATGTTATTGTTATTTTTCTTTTTTTTAGCGATCAAATCTGTGCTTGACATATTGATTGGCTTAATTCAAATAAAACAAATTTACGCTGTATATTTTCTATTTAATTAAATTTAATTAACTTAATAAATATTTTTCAAAATATTTTATTCGAGAAAATTGTCGGGTCCCGAATCGGGATTAGAATTTTTATGAAGAAAAAAAAATGGTTCTTTCCCAGGTGCTATGTCGTTATAAAATCAAAAACTATAAAATAAAAAATTACCAATAACTTTGTTCAATGCAATTAAATTTAATTCTTTTTGATATCATTCGATAGTCCTAAGAGTTCTCTATTAGTCAAAAGAGTTCGTTAAGGTTGAACAAATATGGCCAAAAATACACAAGGAACCAGGTTCTCAAACATTTTTAGCCAAAACTTTTTTTTGAAACAACGAAATTTTTTGTATTTTTAAGACTATTAAAGGGTGACAAAATAATTCTTGCACCACCAATTCTCTGTTGTAACTCTTCCCAAATGCAACCAAAAATGATAAAAATATAATGACAAAATTGCAAAATAGATTAAGGAATATAGTACATAAGAGTTTTTTACTGTCTTCAGATAGTCCGGAGATAGAGACAAAAAGTTGCTAAAAGTTTTTTCAAATGGCACACTAAAAGGAACCATTTTGATAAGAATTAACAAATAACTTGGTCATTAAAAAGGACTACATGTGGATAATTCATGGATTATGTTTAGGGGGATTAAGATTATTTTTTATCACGGATAAAAACCTAAAAATTGCCCCTGCATCAATCATAAAGTTCCAATCAAAATTTTAAGGCATATTTTAATTCATATTTGGGTATTTTTTAGTACATACAACTTATAACCCTATTAATAGGAATGTGCGAGAGTCTCGGTTCTCGGTTCCCGACTCGGGAAATTTCTCGGGTTTTTCGCTTCCCGGTCTCGGGTTTTTAGTCTCGGAAACCGATTGGATGACTATTTCTTGGGGGGAGCGGGTCGCCAGCGAAGAGGGAAAAGAGGACAAATTATTGAATTTTGAACATATTTTTTAAATGAAAAATTGCAAAATTTTCCCGTCGGCGAATACCGGCACCGCCGGACTCCCCGCCTAAAAAAGAAAGTTTTTGAAAAAATGCCGCAAAAAAAAAGCCTTTTGAATGTAAAAATGGTCGCCAATTGTCTCAAAACCACAAAAATTGATCATTTTTTGGTGAAAATCTGTTAACAAATCAGAAAGAAATTATAAAAAAATTTCCGGCGGCGCCTATCGGCACCGCCGGACCCTCCCCTCGCCCATTCTTCAAAATTTTAGGAAAAAGCACGCCGCAAAAGAATTGTTAAAATGATTTTTTGATCCCGAATACACTAAAATTTACGATTTGTTATTTCGAAATTGTTAAAACCGATAATGGGAGACAAAAAATAAAATATTTGATATATTTTTGATCGAATAATTGTAAAAATAACTGATTTGAAGCAATTTTGCGAAATGTTCTTATTTTTTATTTTAAAATCTTCTTTTTTGGCCTTGATGTTCTTATTTTGAAAAATTTTCGATACGAACCCTTGCCTACCGGCACCGCCGGACCCCCATGTTCCCAAAAAACCACTTTAATGTTGAGACTCGTACGCAAAAATTCCGTTTGACCTACCTCTTTTTTAATGTGTTTTTGATTTAAAAAAATGTATTTGAATTAATTTCATTTAAATTTCTCGGTTCTCGATTCTCGAGTCGAGAAAAATTTCTCGGGTTTTTTGGGGTCTCGGTTCTCGTATCGTTTCTCGGGGTCATTTCTCGGTCTCGATTCTCGGTAAAAATCATTTCTCGCACATCCCTACCTATTAATAGTTGGCTCGAAATCGGTGAAAATCAATTTTGGAAAATTTTTTCAGATGTTCGAATTCTTGTTCGGGATTCGATATAGCACGATTCTGAGTTCAGATTCGTGATCAGCGACACCGAAAACCTATAAAAATTGGTTTTATAAATTTATACGTATTAAAAAAAAATCTTTATGGGGCGTAAACTGCGGTGTAGGGACATTTCGCCTACTGATATCTCGCCTACTAACCTAATATAGACGTTTCGTCAACGGATTTCACCAAATATATATGCTCTATTTCATAATTATACGTTCAATAATTTTTTTTCACTTCAATTATTTCCAGTAAGCGAATATCAGTAGGCGAAATGAATGATTTTGGCTTAGTAGGCGAAATGAATGTTTTTAGCTTAGTAGGCGAAATGAATGTTTTTGGGTTGGTAGGCGAAAAGACAAGTAGGCGAAATGTCAGTAGGCGAGATGAATAGTAGGCGAAATGTCAGTAGGCGAAATGAATGTTTTTAGCTTAGTAGGCGAAATGAATGTTTTTGGGTTAGTAGGCGAAATGTCATGTAGCCGTAAACTGCACAAGTACCATTTTCTTAAATAAGAACTTGAAGCGGACTTTTGTACTAGTTTTAGTTTTTCGAAGGTCCATCCATTCCGTGTCTTCCAATTTCCTTCCTTCAACAAAAATGGTCGAAGCAAATTTTAACAATACGCGAAGGCATGGCATTTTTGTGCAGGAGAAGCGATGTCCATGCAACGTCAATAAACTTGCGGCCATCAAGTTCAGCAAGGTCAACAAAATAAATGAAAAAACTGTTTTTTGAACTTGTCTCTTCACTGTTATTTCAGGTGACATTTAAATTCATTGATGAAACCTGCCGACCTTGTTGCAACATTACGTTAGCCCTTTGCATTATTGTAAGCCATCGTCTCAATTTAAATTTAAATTTCTCCATTCCCCCCCCCCCCCTTAATTAAGGGACTTCTCTGCTTCGCTGTGTCTTTTGTCATTCTTTGCTTCTTAATTGATACAACATTTATAGTTCTACAACTTGCTATTTTAATAATGACTCTCTTCTTGTGTTTAATCCCAATTTCAATCATAATATCAGTGCTTTGCCATTTCAATTTATGTTGCGGTAAAAAACGTTTTCCAAAATCCGCTTCATCCCATGCAATTTGCAGAACGCGAACATTCTGCGCTTGAAGTGCTGTATAAATGCGACTCCTGTAGCCATGAAGTGCACAAATGTTACGAATGCTTTGGTACGGGACTCAATTTCCTCTAATTTTCCGCTTCGTCACATCACATTTAAGTCTCTGCTTTTACCACCTATGACGGAGCGTATCACCACCAACTCTACCGTGGCCAAACGTACAATCCATGGGGACGGTACACGGGAAATGTCACAAAAACGGTGCTGAACCAGCAGATGACAATAACCAATTATGAGGCGGTGGAGCAAAAGTTCGACCTGATGAGCGGTGTTCAGAAGGACAGTTTCAATACCAGCTGGGAATGGATGAACGATTTGATAAGGCGCCTTGAATAAGCCGAAGTGTTAATTTAAATGACATCATTTTCTTGTACAAATAATGTATTATCTTTCTGTAGAGGCATACCGAACTTCAAATAATATGCTGATGTTTTTCTTGATTGAATAAAGGAGGAAATCCCACTCACTCACAAGCACTTTGTTTTAAACATTTTTTCAAATGGGTTCAGTTTATTCCAGGGTTTCTATCTGTTCTGATTTATCAGAATTGTTCTGATTTGGAGGGTCCAAATTTGAGATAAAAATGTTCGAGTGTGACCAAACTTCGGTTTGGTTTCTAAAATTCTTCAAAAAATTTGTAATTTTTTGGCGTAATGTATCAGTCAGATTTTTAAAATTTTCCCGGCGGCGCCTATCGGCGCCACCGGACCTTAAAAATCCTTTGTTTTCTTAAAAAGTGGCTCAAAACCACAAATTTTGAGAATTTTTGGACAAAATCTGTTAACAAATTGCACTTAAATTAAAAAAAAAAATTTCAAAATTGGTTCCCAAATTCAGAACATTTCTGATAAATCAGAACAGACCCAATCCGTGAGAAAATGTCAACTTATTGGATTGAGTGATCTGCTGACAAAACTTTTTTAAAAACTAATTTAAATGCTAAAATTACACTTTGAAACTGGTGAAAACCTAAATAAAGAGCTAAGACCGGGGCTCTCTTTCTCTCTCTTTTAAATGCCACGAATTTCCCGATTTTCATGTGAATATGAATGAATGAATACGTCGCATTCACTCTGAAAAATGCACATTAAAAAAGCATTAAATAAATTACAACGCATCAATGAATCGATGTTTTATCTTTTGTCGTCGTCATCTCTCCCTATTTTCCACACATACCATTCATTCATGCAAAATTTTACACATTGCATTTCATTATTACAGCCCCATTCGCAGTCACTTTAATTTTTCGCTTTTTTGTGAAATTCATTCTTTTTTGAATTTCCTTCAAATTGCATCAAAAAGTTCGAAATGGAGTAAAATGAGACGTTTTTCTTGGATAAATTGTCTTTCAACAAATCCCTTTATTTTTTAAACGGATTTTTCTCTTTTTTAGGATTCGTCTCTTTTTGTGTTCAGTCCTCCTCAAAATGGGTTCCATCCGTAACAATAACAATGGAAATGGACGAGTTACTGCTTCATCACCGACCGCCGCAACAACGGACGAAGACGGCGCTGGCCCGGTGGAGGAGTTTAGTCCACCGACCACCGAGCAGTTGAACATGCGTTGCACCGGTGTGCATTTTTACGGGACTAAATTTCGAAGGGTTTTCTATTTGTCCGGCCCCAAAACGATGTTCATGAACTACATAGAATTCGGCAAAAGGCGAAAAATATTACGGGAGGGACAAATCAAAGCACTTTTTGATCCCTTATTTTCGATTATTTTTTTGGGTTGCAGTCTGACCGAAACTAATTTTGACAATTTCATATTCAGCACCCTAAAAATATTGTCCATGTTGGAAAAATGGCAACAAATTGAAATATTTGTATTAAATTTTTGCTTTTTTTAGGCGTCAAACGTTTGCTGAAGGAGGCCGCTGAACTTCGGCATGCAAATGAAATGTTCTGCGCTCGACCGATGGAGGTTTGTTGTGAAAGTTATTGAGCTAATTGGTTTTCCAAATTTCCACAAAGAATTGTTTTTATTGCTGTCCCTATTTATGGTATTCCCTTAAACATTGAAAAAAGGAACAAGGTTTCGAGTGGAATCACATTCTGTCAGCAATTGTTTTCAATGCCTATTTAGGCTATTTGGGATTGGAAAAATCAAATTTAAACCGAATGTTTGGCATAGGCATTAATGCCAGAGTGGCGCAAATGTCGGGACATGAATTTGAGTCGGAGTCTCTATTATTCTCAAAACTCGGGTCGCCGGTGATTCAATTCCGGTGCCTTTAAACAGACAGATTTCTGACATTCTTTAAAAGCTGCGAATTCCTGGTATTCGGCATTCGAAATTGGTCTCAATGAGCGTACTTTTCTCATCATGGACTTATTCACTAACAATTATTTGAATTTTATTTTCAATTTTTCTCCCCCAGGACAACCTTTTCGAATGGCATTTTTCTGTCCGTGGTCCGCCCGACTCGCCGTACGCCGGTGGCGTTTACCACGGGCGCATTGTGCTGCCGGCCGACTACCCAATGAAGCCGCCCAACCTCATTCTGATGACGCCCAACGGACGCTTTGAGACGAACAAAAAAATTTGTCTGAGGTTTAAAGAGAATTTTGAAAAAACTTTTCTCATTCAGTATTAAAGCCTCCATTATTTTTAATTTTACTTTTGTGACTTTGCCAAAATTTCCTCAATTTTGAGAAACTTGAGTCAAAAATAACGAAGTTGCTTCAAATTCAAGAGGGATTTTAATCCATTTTAATTTTTGGTAATGACATGCACCAAATTTTTCATGTCGAACCCAAAACAGTTTTTATGGTGCTGTTTTAAACCGGTATAAAAATTTTTGAATACATTTTGAGTATACGAAATGTTTGGGTCGCAAATTTGATGGGTTAATGGGGAGACGTTTCCCATTCCCTCCCCCCCCCTTTTTTTCGGGTTGTTTGTCGTCACTCCCCCCCCCCTTTCTTTTCTGCATTTATTTGTTCAGCATCTCCGGCTACCATCCCGAGACAGTGGCTGCCTTCCTGGTCCATTCGTACGGCACTGCTCGCGCTCGTCGGCTTCATGCCCACCCATTCGGCGGGCGCACTGGGCGGCCTCGAGTGCAGCCGGGAGGAGCGCCGTCGCTTGGCCATCAAGTTGGCTTTTTCACATTTCTTTTCTTGTTTAAGTTTTTGCTTTTATAAGCGGAGAAATTAAGAAGAAATGGGTTTACAATAATTTTCAAAAATTATTCGAGAATTTTTCTGATTGAACAGAAACATATCTTTCCCACAAACAATAAATCATCAAATTTTTTTTATTCCTTTGTGAATTATTAAAATGGATTAACTATTTTAATATTAATTTTGCTTTTCCATTTTTTGTTTCGCTTTGTTTCTGTGATTTATGGTAATTTCCCTCCCAAGGAGTTTGGATTGGCGTTGTGCCACCTGTGGCGTTCTGATGCGTGAAGCGTTGCCTGCATTGCCTCCGGCGGGCAGCACCGGACATGGACAAACGGAACGCCTGTTGAAGGAGATACGCGGCACTGCGGGCGGCACAAACAAATCGACCACCGACAAACAAATTGGTGAGGCGCACTCTCTCTCCTATATTTTTTTCTCTTACTTTCCTTCTCTCACCCCTCGCATTCTCCCTTTCTCTCTCTCATTTTTCTCTAATATTTCTTCTATTCCTTTTTCTTTGTTTCCCCCTCTCACCCCTCGCGTACTCCCTCTCTCACTTTTTTTTTCTCTCTTTTCCACCTATTCTCTCTCGCTCTGTGATCGCTACGTTTCTCTCCAGTTAACTGCCTCTTTTTCTTTGCATTTCTCTCATTTTCTCACCTACCCCTCAAGTCCCGCTTCATAACAATGGCACGTCGACGACTGTGCTGGCACCGTCGCAATTGCCACCGCCGATCATCAGCAGCAGTACGAGCAGCGGAAGTAGCAGTGCCTCATTCCCAGCGCCGCCGCCTCCTCTTTCGTCCGTGCTCAAAACCAACAACACCAACGATGACTGTTCATCACCAGCTAATCAGTCCCCTCAGAATCAGCGTCCATCGTCATCACCAAAACCTCCAATGTCTGTGATGACCAGCAGCAGCCCAAGCAACAACACCAACCGCAACAATGCCAATTCCGCAACCTTTTTGGCGACGTCAAATCAATCGTCTTCCGTTGTTCATCGTTCCACCACTGTGCCGTCCTCGTCGCCTTCGCTCGCCACCGCCGTCGCTTCAACGCCGGCTGTTGGCCAGCAGCGCTTACAGCAGCAACAGGTTGAAAAATTGATGATTAGAACTCGATTTCATCCCAATTTTTGGCCTTTCCTCGTCTCTCTCCCGAAAAAAAATACTAGTAAATTTTAAATTTGGGATTTTTTGAGTGCCAAAAACCCAAAACTTTTACCTTTCGCAAATGGGCCGGCAATTTGTTATAATTGTTATTCCATTTTTTGTTATTTTTTCCTCAGAATGCGCGTCGCTCCGTCCTCCGCCGCAATGCGTTATTCCCATTGTTTTGCATTGCGCTGCTCGCGCTTCTCCTCCTGGCATTGGTTTTCCGTCGCATTTGGTCCTCCGCCGGTTCGTCGTCTTCCAATGTGCCGTCCGGCGGCGGTTCGCCCTCCCTTTCCTCCGCTGGCGGTGGCCATCTTTCGCTTTGATTTTGCAATGGATCGACCGACGGGGTCAGACATTTCTTCTTTAAATCGCAAATGGCATATTTCAGACCCACAAATCCGTAGCCAAAAAAAAAAAAAATTTTCCAGTGTTATTTTAAAAATTTAAGCGCCTCAAAAAACAGGGATTTGTAGAGATTTTACGCCAAAAATATTAACTTTTTGCAACGGGTTAAATTTTAAAAAGCGGTAAAATGGGAGTCCGCCAGTGCCGTTAGGCGCCGCCGGGAAATTTTTTGAAGATTTAATGAAATTGTAAGAAAATTTTGCAAAATTTTTAAAAAATTGCCCATTTTTTCTTGAAACTTTTCATTTCAGGGGAGTGAATACCCTCCCCCTCTTGGCTGCTAGGGGCAGGCCCATAACCACGGGTGCGGGAAGTCGTAAAAATTTTTGAAAAATTTTTCTGTGTTTTCCTCAAAATTAGGCACCCGCTGGAGAAAAAAGGGCACTTTTTAGCAACTATTCAACTATTATTATTTTTAAGTTATTAAACTGTGTGCTTCTCCAATTTGTGTCGGTGTCTTAAAAAGCGAATGATGAGTCAGCTTATTCCCTTAAATTGATGTGAGAAAAGCGATAATTTGTCTTTTAATGTGTGACTTTCTTCCATAAATTAATCCCTTTTTGTGTTATTTTATTATCCATCCGTCTCTCTTCTGTTCATGTTATTATTATCAGTAGTATAATTAGATTAGCCAAATGTTTACTCATCATTATCATTGATGCGATTTCGTCCCCCAATTACCGTTCATTATTATAATTATTATTTGTTCTTATTGTACTGTATTAATTAATTTGTTCCGCTGCTGCAACAAATGCTGATTTGTGAGTGACCCATTCATTCATTATTATTCATTTTGTTCTTTTATAAATCAAAAGACAAGCTGTGTTTATCTAATGCATTTTTGATTTTTGTTTTGCATATCCGGTTCTATGATAAATTTATGGAAATTCCCTAATAATTTTCTCTATTAATTTTTTAAGAAAGTCGGGAAATCATTTGAATTTATTATGTATTTTCACAAAAAGGAAAGCGGGTTTCGCAAAAAATGAATTGATGATTTAAAACCGGGATCAGGATCCCGTGCAACCCTACGAAAAAAGAGTATTGCTTCCTGGACTGAAAATTAATGTACTGAAAAGTGAAAAAAAGGCGCTAATTTTCAGTTCAAAATTGCAATTTTTACGAGTTCATTCTCATTAAATTTTGTCGCATCAATTGAACTCCAATATTAAAATGCCTATTTAAGTCGTTAATTAGAACACCAAATTGACCTTTAAATGTTTTTAATTTTATTGCCACTTTTTCTAGTGTTATATTTTGCTGTGTTACCTATTTTGGGATTCTCCGTTCTAAAATGAACGATCATTGTGACTTGCTGAATTATACTTCCTGTTCTTCAGCCGACCAATTGCTTAGCATTCCCTCCCAACAGCCCGACCCACCGAAACATTCCACGCCAAAAAGTGCGCAATTAATTAACAAATTGCTGAAATTGTCCATTTCTCATTTTTAAATCACCTAGAAGGCGGTGAAGACGTCGGCCGACCCGTGTTTGACCAGTCCGCAATTCACTTGGATTTGGAGGGGAAAACGTCGCGTGATTCGCTTGTCTCCCAAATGATGGACAAGGCACGTCATTTTAGAGAATCCGAAGACCAATAAATTATACTTTCTGTCCCAAAATTCAAATTTTGTACAATTGGAATGGGGTAAATGGACGACTGCCCGGTTTTTGAAGTATAACTCCTTTTATAGTTGTCCAATTTGGACCAATTTGTTATCATTCAATTGCACTAAAGTTCTCTATTAGCCTATTTAATTACAAAAAAAATTCGTTAGCTTTCAAAAAACCAAACGAAATTCTTTTTAATTTTACTACAGGTTTATAGAGAACATTAGGGCTGTCGAATAATAATAACAAATTGGTCCAATTTGGACAACTATGAAATGAGTTATACTTCAAAAACCGGGCTGTCGTCTAATTGTCGCCCACCAACATTTTAAATTGGCCTGCTTTTTGAATTTGATCCGTCCCCATTTTGCTTCCAGCAGGCTTTGAACATTTCCGAGAAGGACCGCGTCTGCAATTTTCTCGAGAATGAGCTGCAAAAGCGGATGAAGGCAAAAGCACCCGCCGCTTTGGACGCCGCCGCGCTCAGAGACCAGCAGACTTTGGACATTTTGAACAAGCGATTTGTGCGTGACGACATGCCGTTGTCGAGTTGCCGGGACACAGCCACAACCGCCGAATTGGTCGCCGCCTATAGGAAAATGCCGAAATTCGACGAACCGCGCAATTCGCGACCCGTCTCAAGCGCGTCGGAGATGGACCTGGCGTAACGCATTTTTCCATTCATTAATAATAGTAATGCATTGAGCCGGTCCAATTCTGTTTTGGTGGCACCAATTATGAACAAAAATGCCAATTTAGCCCGATGAATCACTCGATTTGAATACAAATGGCACACCCATTTAATTCAGTTCCTCTTCACGCAGCAAATTGGCATTTGAGCGGGGCAAGGACAAACTGAACTTTTATTGTGTGCCGATCGGCGACTGTTTGACGCTGCGACTGAAAGTTTGGAATGTGGACACAATGCAAATGCGACTGAAGTGCGAAATAACGGACGAAAGGGGGGCAACGCAGCCAAACTTCAAGGTCTGTCACCCGCCGCCGGAAACAGTTCGTTTCCCGCCACGCCAACCAAGAAATTTTTGAGATTTTTTGGAAAGTTCTGTGAACAAATCGCTATTTTTTATAATTTTCTTATTAATTCTAAATTTCGCGACTAGGAAACGATAGAGGGGGGGGGGGGAGGTAGTGCACCCGCATTAGCCACCGATTTTGGTTTAAAACTGAAGCATTTCGTTGATTTACCTGTTTTTCCATGTGAAAATAGACTGTTTTTCTGAAAATTTAAACGGAAATTGTAACTTGGTTTTTTAGGCGACTGACTTTATGGCATTGAAAAAACTCCGTTTTATCGGCGACACTTTCTCTAATATGAAAATTTTACAATTAGGTGCTTACAAATTAATGTGAATGTTTTGAGAAAGTCTTCCACCGAGCAACCGATTTCTTTTACCATGGGTTTTTTTCAAAAAATTCATTTGAAATTTTGAAAAACTGCTCCGAATACAGGGTTTTTGTCATTTGTTAGATTGTTGAAGTCACTGCGCCAATAATGGAGCCCGGCGGACAGTGCGAAATCGCTGTGCAATACCAACCGACCAAAGTGGAGACCAATTTTGCGCATTTGGTGCTGGAGCGGACAAACTGTGAACACTTCAAGAAGAGTGTGCGTTTTTGGGCCAAAATTTAATGGAAAATGAAATTTGGAATATAATTTTTCAAAAATGCCGAGTTTTTGTATTATTTGTGCCACCTTTTTCAGTTCCAACTCATCGGCCACGGGGGCAGCGCCTGCGTTGGGTTGTCCGCCTCCAATTACGAGGATGGCATTGCCAAAAAAGCGGCTTCGAGTCAGGCAATTGTGCTGCGGCCGGACGACCCCAACCATTTTTGGTTGGAGTTTGAAAATCGGGGCCAAAGGTCGCTTAATTTCTTGGCATTCCCCAGGAAATGGCTCATTTGTCCAATTTTAGGCCGGGCTATGTCAAATTGGTGGCCACAAATCGCTTCGGAAAGGCAATCCCCGGTGATCAGATCAACATAAAGCCGAACCAATTCGTGCTCAATGCCTCAGGCTATGGCGGTGATGGCAAAGTACAAAAACAAGATCTTCGGGTCAGTTTTTAAATTTGTGACTTACCAAAATTTTTCATTTTACACATTCGTTGCTTTTTTTTGGCATTATTTAGTGCTGCAAAATTTGTCAATTTCTCGTGTTTCCTCATTTTCGATTTTATTGTTTTCCTTTTTCTCATTTTTTCCATGTTTTGTCACCAGTGCAATTTCATTTATCTCCAATTATTTTGCCATTTCAAATTTCTCTGAGTTCGGAATGCAAATGATTATTTCACCAATTTCCCCCCCCCCCGGCAGAAAGTGTCCGTGCGCGTCTGCGATTCGTTCGATTGGTGTGGCGAAGTGTCACCGCCGCGGCAACAACTGCAGCTGATGGACAACATTATGATGGCGCATGCGAAGGAAGTGAACATGGGCACGGCGACAAATGGCAAAAGGCGATGCCAAAGCCAACAACAGCAAAGGCGGGAGAGGGACAGCGGCACGGCCACGGCAACCGCAGGCACTGCCGGGGGCACAGCGACGACTTTGGCCACGCGCGACTCAATGCTCTCCTCGTCTTCGTCGTCGGCGAGCGCCGCCGCCGTCGGCGTTGCCTTTCGCATTGAGACACATTGGGGGGAGGAGCAGCAGCGCCAGCGGCTTAAATGGTCGACAAACAAATTTCCAATGGGGCGGGACGGGGATTTTCAAAACAAATGGAACATGTTCAAACTTGGAAAGGGATTCGTCCCGACATTTTTGGCTATTTTTTGTGGGTTATCCCTGAATCCGATGCTTGCGCTTCGAACTTTATCCAATCCCGGCGTCCAAGCCAAAGTCCAAATCTATTAGCCCATAATTACTATAAAAAAAATTATGGGGTTTTGATTCTTTAAAATGACAAAAATTAAATTCTGTTTACAATTAGATATAAACACAATTGAGTTCGAAGTTTTAATATATTAACATGTTTTGCATGTTTAGTTTTTTAATTATGTTAATTTATTGAACTCAGAATCGAATTTGATTTTTAAAAACATAAATTTTTTATATTTTATTTTATTTTTCTGTTTTTCATCGCTTTTCTTTTTTTAAAGTTGGTGCTGGAAGAGGAAGGAGCCCCGGACGATGAGTGGACTCGATTTCCTGAGTAATTTTGAGGGCGAAATGTCGACGAGCATTTTACAACGCGAGAAAATTGCGGCGACACTGACCGACGGGGAGGCGGCGGAGTTCAAAAATTCGTTGCGTCAATTGACTTTTAATGTTTGTCGCTCGCTAATTGATTCCAAAATCTGATTGTAAATGCTTTTTGCTTCTCGCAGGTGGTCAATGCCCAGGCAAAGGCTTATTTCGCGCAATTGCAGGAGGACGCGCAGCCGCTGATCGAATTGTACCGCAATCAGAGCCGACTGCTCAGGGAGACCATTCCGGGCGAGGACAGCACTTTTATGGCCAATTCCCCGACATCGGGTGGCCATTTGCTGTTCGGATGAAAGGCAGAAACTGTGAAGATAGTTTATGCGATTGTCGCGATATTTTTGATTGTTTCATTTATTTTGCCTATTGTTGTGCTTTATATTGGGTATTTATTTGAGTAAGTGTAAACAATATTAAATTTGATAAATTTAAGCTGACTATAATTTAAAAAAATTGAAAATTTCTTGGCGATTTTTTCAAAATTTTTTGATGGATTACTGCTTTTCCGGAACCGCTCAGTTCGGCCCCCACAGTTCGGCCCTCACGGTTCGGCCCTGTGGACGGATCAAAACAATATTGTATCAATCGAAAGCTTTCGATGGGACAAATCGACCTTGGTTTCGAAAGCCCTTGACGAGCTATGTCGAATTGACAGCATCTAAACATCTGGACAACTGAGTCTCACAGCGAAAATAGATACTTCAGTACCACAAAAATAACGGAAGAAAATTGTTCAAACATTTTGGGCATAACCTTTAAGAAACTTAACGAAATTTTTCATACTAATAGAGGATACTTAGAGCTATATAACGATACTAATATTGTTGGATTTGGTTGAAAATGAAAAAGTTAGTTCTGCGCGTCCTTTGTTGGTTTTTTCAAAATTCAAACCCGGGCCCCGAAATAAAAGTACGAAAAAATTTCTTAATTTTTTGTTTGTTTCTTTTAAGTATGGGAGAGGGGCGATACGGGGGAAACATTGAAATGTCTAAAACAAAATATTGTGAATGTGCGAGATTCTCTCAGAAAACAAACCAACACAATCATTTGGACTAAAACATCGTTTTTGGACCCCCGTAATTACTGATTTTCATAATCGAAAATCCAATTACATCCAGCCTTGGCGAGTGGGGATTTCTCCTTTATTCAAGCAAGAAAACACCAGCATATATATTCAGCATAATTAATTGCATTTACACAAATGAAGTACGGTACGCCTCTACAGAAAGATAACACATTATTTGTACAAGAAAATGATGGCAATTAAATTAACACTTCGGCTTATTCAAGTCGCCTTATCAAATCGTTCGCCCATGCCCAACTCGTAGTGAAATTGTCCTTCTGAACACCGCTCATCAGGTCGAACTTTTGCTCCACCGCTTCATATTTGGTGATGGTCATCTGCCTGTGCAGCACCATTTTCGTGACATTTCTCGTGTACCGTCCCCACGAATTGTATGTTCGGCCACGGTAGATTTGGTGGTGATACGGTCTGTGCTGATTGGTGGAAAAAGCGAGGGAGTACACTTAAAGGGGAGGACCATATAAGCGGAAATGTGGACTGAAATTCATTCAGTCGTACCAAAGCATTCGTAACATTTGTGCACTTCATGGCCACACGAGTCGCATTTGTACAGCACTTCAAGCGCGGAGTGTTTACGTTCTGTAAATTGCGGGGGATGAAGCGGATTTTCGGAACGTCTGTTTACCGAAAAATGAATCGTAACAGCAAAGAAATGATGAAATGATCAAAATTGAGATGAAACACAACAATAGAGGAAATATAAGAATATATTGTTCAACTGTATATGCGATTGAAGTGAAGAAAAGAAAGACAAACAGCACAGAGAAGCAGAGAAATATCTTAAGTGGAAGAGACGTTAAATTTAAATTTAAATTTGAGACGAGGGCTTACAATGCTGCAAAGGGCTAACGAAATGTAGCAACCAGGTCGCCAGCTTTTGTCAATGAATTTGCATTTCACCTGAAAAAATAAAGAAGAGACAATTTTGAAAAAAAAAAACGCTTTTTTAACATTTATTTTGACCTTGCTGAATTTGGTGGCCACAAGTTTTTTGACGGGGCATGGACATCGACTCGATCGCACAAAAATGCCATGCCTTCGCGCATCTTTAAAATTTGCTTCGTCCATTTTTGTTGAAAGGAAGGAAATTTGAAGCACACGGAATGGATGGACCTTCGAAAAATTAACAATGTAGGACAAAAGTCCGCTTCAAATTCTGATATTTCAAGAAAATATATGCAAGAAAGGCGGGTCTGTTTTTTTGATGAAATTTTATGACATCTTTTAGAGAAAAAGAATTCTAAAATGACTACGATTTGTTTGGTGGATTCGAATATCATAAAACACTTTTCCTTTGGTCAGGCGAATTGTCTTTGTACGGTTTGTGCAATTTTTCTATGAATTGACTTAACCTTGGGTGTGTTGGGTATTTAAATGCATGTTTTTGCTCATTCCCTTGCACAATAAGACACATAAATAAGAATTTGTTTAATTGTTGGCAGAAAGAGTAAATCAATTACCAAAAAAGAGCTTATAAATAGGGTTGTAAATTATATGGATTAACATATTTTTTCTGCTCATATGCTATGAAGAAAGGGGCTCAAAAATAGCATTTCTGCATTAAAATTTTTTGATTTGGTGAAGGTTTTTAGTCCATATAAATCCATATTTTGGGGGTTTTCGGGAATAAATCCATATTTCGCCATTTTTGGGTTTTTAGTCCATATTTTGGCCATTTTTGGCAAATTTTTACAAGAAAAATGCAAAAAAGCGAAAAATACACCCCTAAAGACCGACTTTTTTGGAAATTTTTAAAAAATACACCCCCTAAAAAGGAGATTTTTTTTCGAAATTTCGGAATTTTTTAGGTATTTTTTTCGCTTCCGAAAATTTTTACTGGCAACAGAATGAGATTATTACAAAAATTTTGAGACATATTTGGTTTGCAATTGTGAAGCTAGAATTTAATAAAAAATTTTCATTTTTATGTTTTTAAATTCATTTTTTGGTTGTTTATTGTATTTTTTAAGTTTATTTAAGCAAATAGTGAATATATATACCTTTTTTGGAATTTTTTAGGGTTTAAAACATAGATTTTGGCAGTGTTTAGTCCATATTTTTTGGTCCATATTTGGCCATTTTCGAGCTTTTTAGTCCATATTTCGGGCTTTTTTAGTCCATATTTTATGTCCATATTTAGCGTTTTTTAATCCATATAATTTACAACCCTACTTATAAAATTTGTCATAGATAAAAGATCAAAAATACAAAAAAGAAACAATATTTTAATCGGAATCAAATAAGTGAACCTAGCCAATGTAACGGACCAGGACGTTTTCGCGCCGGCCGTTTTCGCGCCAGCGCAGTTTTTGAACTATAACTTTTTTCATTTTCAACCAAATCAAATTTCTTGGTATCATTCGATAGCCCTAAGTGTCCTCTATTAGCGTGCATAATAATGCTTGGAACTCCATTCCCTTCTCGGTCCATGCCAATCGAATGAAATGGTGTAATTCTGAAGCTGTTAATTTTGCTTTTCAGATTCTCTTCTATTTAGAATTTATTTTAGCATTTTTCGATTTTATTTTTTTGCTTTTTCCTTATTTGTTGTAGAGTCATGGTCAAAAAGTAGGGATACTTTGCTTCATTATTAAATATTTGTTTTGATAAAAGTATTTATTGAATTTAATAGCATTTTAATGACTTTTAAATGGACCGATTATTAAAAATATGCAAAATCATAGATATTAAATGGGAAATGAAGGGAAAATAAAAATAAAAATATGCATTTTCAAAATAAAATCAATTGCTTTTAATTAAAAAATAAGAATTTTTAATTTTTAATATTTTTAAATTTATTATTTTAAAACAGGGTTACCCTTTGTCCTTATTTGTAAGATTTGTCCTTATTTTGAGGATCCAAATCTTACAAATTTTAAATGTTCTTATTTGTAAGATTTGTCCTTATTTAAGCTCTTTGTCCTTATTTTAGCCTTATTTTTTTGGATTCAGAGAGAAATTTAGATTTTAAATGATAATTTTTGAAAGAAATGTTTTTTGAAGTGAATTAATATCCAAAATTTTACTTTTTCTTAATTTATTTACTCATATGCCTGGTCCAGTGGGTTGTGATCTTTGTTATGTTTTTCATTTTATCGTTGGATCAGTTCCCCTCCAAGCATTTTTTTTCTTCTAATTTTTCAAAATTATTCCTTTATCGATGGGAATTCAATCATAATTTTAACATTTAAACTCATAAAATATTGTCATTTTTGGACTAAATCTATTAACAAAGTGCACTAAAATTTCAAAATTTTCCCCGGCGGCGCCTATCGGCACCGCCGAAGCTCCAAAATTCTCTTTATTTTTTTAAATTGACTCAATAACCGCGAAAAAAATAATTGGCCTTTTTGGTGAAAATCTGTTACCAAGTCGCGCTAAATTACAAATTTTTTCCGGCGGCGCCTATCGGCACCGCCTCGACCCCATCCCCTCGCCCATTCCTCAAAATTTTTTGGAATATACGCGCTACAAAAAATTGCTAAAAATCTGATTTTTTGAGCCCGAATGAACTGAAAATAATTTACAAATTGCTTATGTTTTCCACAAAATTGTTAAAATCCATTTTCGGAAATGTATAAATTTCTCATTTCTAAGCCGGATTGCTCAGAAAAATAGTTAGCGGCAACAAATATGTTGCTAATGCTTGAGTTTGTTGAATAAAAATTCGATTTAAAGTTTTTGAAGCGTGTTTTAAAAAATGTCCTTATTTTTGACCCTAAAATCTTATTTTTGAGCAGCGATGTCCTTATTTCGGGAAATTTTCAAGGGTAACCCTGTTTTAAAATAATTTAGTAATGAATATTAAATAAAAAAATGTTGGAGACTAGCTATTTTGATGCTTATGCTTAGGCTTTCATTTTATATTTGTTTTGCTAGAAGCACTATATTAAATAGTAAACATAAAGTGCCCCAAATATATTTTGTAGCATTTTAAGGGCTTTTAAATGGCCAATTATTAAAAAACAAATGTTTTTAACCTCCTTTATTGGGGCAGCAATAATTGTTTTAAGCTTAATTCTGAAATAATTAATTAATGTGATTTAAATAACTGTCAATGCATTTTTGACCACTCAAAAATGTTAAAAAGATCCTTTTTAATACATAATTTGTATGCTGTCATTTATGTATGTTATTGTCATCATTTAAAAAATAAATGGTAAAATAAATTCACTAATTCATTTCTATTTGAAAAATATAATTTTATTTTTTAAATACAATGAAACAGAGAGAAACCAAGGAAATTAATATTTAAAATAATAAAAAATAAAATAAAATAGAAAAAATAAGCATAGTTTCGTTTTAAACATTGAAATTCCCACAAAACTAGTAATAAATTGGGACATTAAAATGAATTTTATTATTAAATTGATAGCATTAACCAAGGCAAATCTATATTTATAATTAACAAACAAATAAAAAATTTTATGATGATCATTAGCGTAGAAATATTTTATTTGATTTTAGCAAAAAATCATCTCTGAACTTTTTTGAGAGAATTTCAAATTTACTGAATAGACTTTATTTCATATTATATGTATATTGAATATGAAAAAAGTTATAAAATAAAAATGAATCTAAAATTCAAAACCATTTGGTTAAGAATTTCATAAATATTTTTTTTTTTTGCTTATAAATTATTCAAAAAATATTTTCTGAGAATCTTTTTTTGCGCCCGAAATTCAAATAAAAATTGAATATTCATAACTCCGTTTAAGCATTTTTTCTATTGCTATTTTTATTTTGAACAAATTTTCATTTAAATTTAAAATAAATTTGTCCCATTGAAAAGAAAGTGAATTTTAATATTTCAATCATCATTCATTTCTTCCCCAAATTGTTCCTTCCAATTTCAAATATTCTTTCTAGCAATTTTTAGCATTTCAGCAATTTTCCGTTCGCTAATTTTTGGATTTACCATTTTTTGCCAATTAATTTCATTTTTCCCTTTTTTCTTTTTCCGTTATACATTTACCATTCCAAATAGTTTCTCTTCCATTTTTTATACAAATTTCTTTATATATTTTTTGCCATTGATTAAGGCCTAATTGTTTAATCCATTTATAAATTTTTTTCAATTTATCCCTTCTTCCTTTGGTGATCCAAATCAATAATAAATTCAGATTTTAATGTTAATGGCAAATTAATACCCCTAAAATGATAAGATTTATTTATCCAATTCAATAAAATTCTTATTTTCTTTATTAAATAAATAATTCTTAAAGCTAAAGATTTTCCAATTTCCGTCATCAATTCAATAAATTAGCTAAAATTATTGCCGTTTTTTAAGAATTACAAAATAATAATCGTTAATTAAATGATTTTTTTTTGGTTATTTTAATAGATAAAATTGAAATTTTATAAAAATTCATTGAAATAAATTTTTTAATTTTCTGTTTTAATTGTGCCAAATCGTATGGATTTCCAAGCCTTCAAAATTGCCAACAAAAGTTTTTTAGCCTCCTTTATTGGTGTAGCAATTATTTGTTTTAGGCTTAGTTCTTAAGAAATTTGAATAATTGTCCATGCACTTTTGACCACTCAAAAATACTTAGGTTGGGAACGGGAGTTAGTGGTTTTGAGTGTGGAAATTTGGATCGGATTGGGGTTGTCGATTCAAGACTACTTAATGATCAGATTTTTAACTAAAATTTTACTTGAATTAATGTCCAAGGGGAAACTTACACCAATTTGAAGATTTACTCAGGAATTTAAAAAAGTAAAGAAATATACTCAAATTAAAATGCTCGAATTCAGTCAGAATTATTTTATTGAATTTTTTTTTGTAATTTTGTATATAATTTAGTTAATTATTTTGGAATTTTTTACTTAAAAATGCGCACATATTCATTACACACCAAAAAGTTAATTTCTTGCAACTGTTGATGGTAAAATTGTGACCAAATTAGTCACTTTAATAAATAATTTATATAAATTCTCGTTTATTTTCCCGATTCCAATTGGCTACGGGACTGGCGATTAAGTCTGGTGGGCTTAGCTAAAAAATCTGGGAAATTCAGTGAAAATTTGGTAGTTTCCAAGAATTAACTAAATTGAAATCTTCTTATGCAATTTTTTTAAAGAAATTAAGAAAAATTATATCATTAAACTAAATAATGTTCTCGATCTAAAGTTCAACCGGGAATATTAAAAAAATTAATTCATAACAATCCCTTACGGCTCACGCTGCAGTAGGCGCTAAACCGCAACGAAATGCCGCCCGTTTTGGCACAACCAAATTTTATAAAGTCTATTTATTATAAAATATCATCAATTTACAATTGTCACGATTCGTCATCATCACAAAAATTTTGACATAAAATGAATAACAATTTTTATAAAATAAATTAAAAAGTAAATTATAATCGTTTAAATAAAATTCTTATTTTTTAAATATTTGTTCATGATTTGGAGGAAGTTTGGTCAGTTAATCCGTTTGATCAGACACTTTATTTTGATTCGCCTTATTCTCACTTCTTTTTATCCAACCACCAACAAGCGAATGAATATATTAATCAGTCAAAGGAGTCGTTTGTGATTTACTAGCGAAACTTAGTTTATTTTTTTGAGCTAAATCAGCTAATTTCTCCGACAGTTTCTCTCGCCACTGCCGGCCCGTCCGCGATTCCTGAATTTTTTGAACAAAACCCAACGCCAATAAATGTGAGAAGCATAAAAAAATTCAAATTTCTATTGACCGCCGACTCTCTCCGACCACCGGAACGAACCTTTCAAAAAAATCTTCCGCCCCTTTTTTTCATGTATGCCTTAAACTCCAAACTTAAAAATACTTAATTTATTAAAAATGTCTCAAAATCGCAAAATGTAATTATTTTTCTTTCATGGATTTTGCGGGGTGATCCCCAAATTTTAAATGCGGGAGTTGCGGAAATTACTTCCCGATTGATCATCCCTGAAAAAATATAAGTTGCAGCGAAATCCGCAAATTTGAAATTTCTGGGCTCCAGTCCCTAGGCATTAATTCAAGAAAACCTTTTTAAATCTTTCTGGAAAATCAAATTAAATAATTCTCCGCTTCGTTAGCACAACAAAAAATGTTTTTGTAAAAGGCAATCAAAAATTCTGAGAAGCATCGGTCGCATCGAAGCAGACTCTCTCTTTTTTTACATAGTAATTTCTGCCGTTGTTTTTGTGGCAAAAAAAAAAGGACTCTAAGGAATAATATTTATTTGATTTTGTTTTATGTGTATAAAAAGACAGAAAAATTCATGAATAATAATAATAATTAAAAATTATGTATAAACGAAAAGAATCCCTCCCACACGCTCAACTTTGGGCAATTAAAATTTTTATACAAAATTTTAAGGAAACAAACTCTGAAATTCTAGATAAACAAAAAAACTCACATAAATTGAAACCCTGAAATTCTAGATAAATAAAATCCACATCGATTTATTTTCTCAAAAAGTTCATTTCCTTTAATCTTTTAAGCTATCCCCATCATTAACTGACAAAATGAACAAATTCCAAGTGATCACCACCATCTCCGTTCTGCTGATAGCCTCAATGATCGCCATGGACATGTTCCTAATGGCAAATGCGCTGTGCATTTATGACCCTGCTTTAGATACATGCGTTGATTCCGACAATACATGTTGGAATGGTTGCATGTCAGAAAACGGCAACTGTTTTTGCGGTATAATTAATTAAATTAACGGAGGTAAAATAATAAATTAAAATAAATTAATTAAATTAAAGAAGAAAGAATAATAAAAATAAATTTAATAAATCAAAATAAAGGAGGCTTGCCTTTGCAAAAACAAAATGCGGTGAATGTTGAAAAGTGACCGACGAATGGATGAAAAGGAAAAGCGTCAAAAATTAAATATTATACAAATTCAAACAATTGTTAGTGAGTGATTTAGTCTGTTGCATTATAAATTCATTTTGTTCAATAAAAACTTTTTTCTCAAATGTTTTTTCTCAACTGATGAATAGGGATGCAAATTTTAGGTTTAAGTCTATTTTTCAACCTGAGCTCACAGTGGCCTCAAATGCACGAAAAACACGTATTTTTTTTTGGTGGTTGTAAGCTACCTTTCGCGTTATTAAAATCTATTTTAGGTTTTATTTTTTAGAGCCTAAAAGCCTAAAAAATTTTGAAAAAACATATGTAACCTATTTAGGCGTTTTGCCCAAAACTTTAACAAAAATGCAATAAAATCGAAAAATACACCCTAAAGAGTCATCTTCAAAATATTTATTTATTTCTTACAAGAATTTTATGATTTTTAAAAATTATTTATCTCAATACTGGTTTGGCCTATTATTTTACTTTTTGAATAAATTTTATCATTTTGCACCCCCTAAAAATGAGGTTTTTAGTGCCTATTTGGGGGGTTTAGAGCCTAGAGCCTACCTATTTTGGTAGTTTATAAAGCCTAAAAATTGCATCCCTAAATTTTAAATGGTACTTTCCTGTTATGAGGCCACACCCAAAACTTTACAAAACCAACAAAAGGGCGCGCTGCAAACAGAGCAGCTGATCAATTCGTCGAAATTTTATCTACAATTGTTGCATTTATGCCTCCTCATTAGTGTTAGGCGCGCCTTGTTTATTTTGTGCACCCTTTTTTGATTTTAAAAATTTTTTGGGTGTGGCCTCAAAACAGGAAAGTACCATTTAAAATTTTGCGGAATTCTTTGCGGAATGCGAGTTTTTTAATTTTGAAAAAATAGACTTTAAATTTAAAAAATATGACCAATTTTGTAAAGCTTATTTTACCAAAATAATTTTAAAAATGTATAATCAGAAAATAGAACTCTAAATAATTATTTTTAAAAGAAATTTCTCCCTGGGATAAACTTTTTATTTCTTTTTCGTCACACCTTTAAAAACTGAAAGGACGAGAGAGAGAGGGGGGGGGGGGGGGGGCAAAGTAAAGTGATTCTGGTGGCGAAATTTAAAATTTTTATCAAATTGTTAAAGGATTTGCTCCTTATTTTCGAAGAAATTAAGGAGAATTACCAGCATAATTTTTATTGCTATCAATATAATCGAGTATAAAAAACTTGTATTTTAATGAGTTATTTCCTTAATTGATACTCTCACAACGATTGGCGCCATATTACTGTCATTTTTAGGTGCTTTCTACTGTATTGGGTGTGTTGAGTTTGCATTTAGAAACTGTAATGTTGCGTTTTAATGTTCAATACATTTCTGGATACTGTGCTGTGCTGATATTCGCCATTTGGTTACTGTAGTGTCGCGAGTTGGCATTCACCAATTGATTACTGTAATTTCGTGTGTTGGCATTCGCGTAATGTGGCGTGTTGGCATTCGCCAATTGGTTACTGTAGTGTCGCGTGTTGGCATTCGCGTAATGTGGCGTGTTGGCATTCGCCAATTGGTTACTGTTGTCGCGTGTTGGCATTCGCCAATTGGTTACTGTAGTGTCGCGTGTTGGCATTCGCCAATTGGTTAATGTAGTGTCGCGAGTTGGCATTCACCAATTGATTACTGTAATGTCGTGAGTTGGCATTCGCGTAATGTGGCGTGTTGGCATTCGCCAATTGGTTACTGTAGTGTCGCGTGTTGGCATTCGCGTAATGTGGCGTGTTGGCATTCGCCAATTGGTTACTGTAGTGTCGCGTGTTGGCATTCGCCAATTGGTTAATGTAGTGTCGCGTGTTGGCATTCGTTAATTGGTTACTTTGTTGAGTTGCAACATTCGCTATCTTTGTTAGCTTTAGCTTCTTTATTAATGAGAACACTTTGCCAATCATTCGAGCGAAAAGATCGCGAACGTCTTCGCAAAGAATCAGCAAAAGTAGCTGAAATATTCATTTAATTATTTAATTAATTAGTAGAGCTAGGAGTTTTAGGTGCTAAAAACTTGCACAAATCGCCAAGCGGAATTTTCTAACATAGCTCATTTTTTCAGAAAAAGTTATAAATTTTGCGTGAAAATATTTTGACATGAGTCCTAACATCCTGCCAAATTCCAGAATTTTTATCCACTCAGGATTTTTTAAGAAAATCTGCTTTTTCCAGCCTGATCACCAACTTAGTGGTCAAGTTTTAAAAACCGGCGGTTTTTTGAAAAAAAAAGTTTTACGAGTATAAAAAATTCTGGAATTTTACAGCATGGTAGGGTTCATGAAATTTTCAAGCTATTCTGTAAACTCTGAACCGAATTACCAAAATCAACTTGAGCAAAATTCAAGTTTTAGCACCTAAAAATCGGGTCCACCTCGTTTCGACGCTCACGTTTCAGCGCCAGCATGTTTTCCGCTATACCTTTTTTCTTTGGCATCCAAATCCAACATTATTGATATCATTCGAAAGCTTAATGTGTTTAAAAGCTTTTTCTAAGCTATTGCTTTGCGATTAGACTTATCAAAAAAGTTATACATGAAAATTGCAAAAAGTCGAAATTTTCGAAGTTTTTTCTTAACAAAATTTTTTCCATGCTTGAAAATCCTTTCGCTTTTGGTAAGGCTAATAGAGCTTGTTAAGAGCTTTCGAATGATACCAAGATTGTTGGATTTGGGTGCCAAAGAAAAAAGCTATCGTGGAAAAACATGCTGGCGCCGAAACGTGGGCGCCGAAACGGGTGGGTCCCTAAAAACCTAGCTCTATTAATTAGAAATATCATTTTTGTTTTTGAAATTGCCATTGCCTCGTCCGATATCCAATATAAGGACATGAACAATTGGAGCGGATAATAAACAATTTGTCCGATTGGGTAACAGCTGAATAAGTCGAAGTACCAATTAGAATTGCTTGCCATATTCGTTAAAACATAAAGCCAGGCTTGGATTTGAATGGCGAAGCATGTCACAGTGATTCGTCCGCTGTTTTTGTCCACCGATTGGGACGCATTCAAACTGCGATTTTTCGCTTTAAATTAAACTCAATGAATTTGTAATACAATTAATTATTGCTTTACCCTTAATCCATGCCAATTTAATTGCAATTGCCACATAAAATGAAGACGAAACGATCAAATAAGTCCACGAATAATGTGCGAGAACTAAACCAAATAAATAATAATATAATCTCAAAAATAAATGTAAAAAACAATTTAATGTCTTACAAATGTAAAATGGAGCCAAAAGAATGGAAAACAAATGCAAAAACACACATTGGAACAGAACACATCTTAAAATATGAAGAGGCATTAATTACACTCTTTAAGAAAATTATATTTGTTATTTTTTTCAAGTGGAATAATTTTATTTAGTGAATTTGGGGAAATTTTCGAGAAAAAATAACATATATTTTTTATCGTCTATAATTTCAGATTTTTTGTGTGCTTCTTTATTTTATGGGAAGGTATGCTTGGTATTTCGAGAGTAATTCAAAATTTTTGTTAATTTAATTGTTTTTGTTTTTATTTATTTAAATGGCCATAATTTGAAACGTTACCCCGAGTAATGTCCAAGGGGAAACTTACACCAATTTGAAGATTTACTCAGGAATTTAAAAAAGTAAAGAAATATACTCAAATTAAAATGCTCGAATTCAGTCAGAATTATTTTATTGAATTTTTTTTTGTAATTTTGTATATAATTTAGTTAATTATTTTGGAATTTTTTACTTAAAAATGCGCACATATTCATTACACACCAAAAAGTTAATTTCTTGCAACTGTTGATGGTAAAATTGTGACCAAATTAGTCACTTTAATAAATAATTTATATAAATTCTCGTTTATTTTCCCGATTCCAATTGGCTACGGGACTGGCGATTAAGTCTGGTGGGCTTAGCTAAAAAATCTGGGAAATTCAGTGAAAATTTGGTAGTTTCCAAGAATTAACTAAATTGAAATCTTCTTATGCAATTTTTTTAAAGAAATTAAGAAAAATTATATCATTAAACTAAATAATGTTCTCGATCTAAAGTTCAACCGGGAATATTAAAAAAATTAATTCATAACAATCCCTTACGGCTCACGCTGCAGTAGGCGCTAAACCGCAACGAAATGCCGCCCGTTTTGGCACAACCAAATTTTATAAAGTCTATTTATTATAAAATATCATCAATTTACAATTGTCACTGATTCGTCATCATCACAAAAATTTTGACATAAAATGAATAACAATTTTTATAAAATAAATTAAAAAGTAAATTATAATCGTTTAAATAAAATTCTTATTTTTTAAATATTTGTTCATGATTTGGAGGAAGTTTGGTCAGTTAATCCGTTTGATCAGACACTTTATTTTGATTCGCCTTATTCTCACTTCTTTTTATCCAACCACCAACAAGCGAATGAATATATTAATCAGTCAAAGGAGTCGTTTGTGATTTACTAGCGAAACTTAGTTTATTTTTTTGAGCTAAATCAGCTAATTTCTCCGACAGTTTCTCTCGCCACTGCCGGCCCGTCCGCGATTCCTGAATTTTTTGAACAAAACCCAACGCCAATAAATGTGAGAAGCATAAAAAAATTCAAATTTCTATTGACCGCCGACTCTCTCCGACCACCGGAACGAACCTTTCAAAAAAATCTTCCGCCCCTTTTTTTTCATGTATGCCTTAAACTCCAAACTTAAAAATACTTAATTTATTAAAAATGTCTCAAAATCGCAAAATGTAATTATTTTTCTTTCATGGATTTTGCGGGGTGATCCCCAAATTTTAAATGCGGGAGTTGCGGAAATTACTTCCCGATTGATCATCCCTGAAAAAATATAAGTTGCAGCGAAATCCGCAAATTTGAAATTTCTGGGCTCCAGTCCCTAGGCATTAATTCAAGAAAACCTTTTTAAATCTTTCTGGAAAATCAAATTAAATAATTCTCCGCTTCGTTAGCACAACAAAAAATGTTTTTGTAAAAGGCAATCAAAAATTCTGAGAAGCATCGGTCGCATCGAAGCAGACTCTCTCTTTTTTTACATAGTAATTTCTGCCGTTGTTTTTGTGGCAAAAAAAAAGGACTCTAAGGAATAATATTTATTTGATTTTGTTTTATGTGTATAAAAAGACAGAAAAATTCATGAATAATAATAATAATTAAAAATTATGTATAAACGAAAAGAATCCCTCCCACACGCTCAACTTTGGGCAATTAAAATTTTTATACAAAATTTTAAGGAAACAAACTCTGAAATTCTAGATAAACAAAAAAACTCACATAAATTGAAACCCTGAAATTCTAGATAAATAAAATCCACATCGATTTATTTTCTCAAAAAGTTCATTTCCTTTAATCTTTTAAGCTATCCCCATCATTAACTGACAAAATGAACAAATTCCAAGTGATCACCACCATCTCCGTTCTGCTGATAGCCTCAATGATCGCCATGGACATGTTCCTAATGGCAAATGCGCTGTGCATTTATGACCCTGCTTTAGATACATGCGTTGATTCCGACAATACATGTTGGAATGGTTGCATGTCAGAAAACGGCAACTGTTTTTGCGGTATAATTAATTAAATTAACGGAGGTAAAATAATAAAATTAAAATAAATTAATTAAATTAAAGAAGAAAGAATAATAAAAATAAATTTAATAAATCAAAATAAAGGAGGCTTGCCTTTGCAAAAACAAAATGCGGTGAATGTTGAAAAGTGACCGACGAATGGATGAAAAGGAAAAGCGTCAAAAATTAAATATTATACAAATTCAAACAATTGTTAGTGAGTGATTTAGTCTGTTGCATTATAAATTCATTTTGTTCAATAAAAACTTTTTTCTCAAATGTTTTTTCTCAACTGATGAATAGGGATGCAAATTTTAGGTTTAAGTCTATTTTTCAACCTGAGCTCACAGTGGCCTCAAATGCACGAAAAACACGTATTTTTTTTTGGTGGTTGTAAGCTACCTTTCGCGTTATTAAAATCTATTTTAGGTTTTATTTTTTAGAGCCTAAAAGCCTAAAAAATTTTGAAAAAACATATGTAACCTATTTAGGCGTTTTGCCCAAAACTTTAACAAAAATGCAATAAAATCGAAAAATACACCCTAAAGAGTCATCTTCAAAATATTTATTTATTTCTTACAAGAATTTTATGATTTTTAAAAATTATTTATCTCAATACTGGTTTGGCCTATTATTTTACTTTTTGAATAAATTTTATCATTTTGCACCCCCTAAAAATGAGGTTTTTAGTGCCTATTTGGGGGGTTTAGAGCCTAGAGCCTACCTATTTTGGTAGTTTATAAAGCCTAAAAATTGCATCCCTAAATTTTAAATGGTACTTTCCTGTTATGAGGCCACACCCAAAACTTTACAAAACCAACAAAAGGGCGCGCTGCAAACAGAGCAGCTGATCAATTCGTCGAAATTTTATCTACAATTGTTGCATTTATGCCTCCTCATTAGTGTTAGGCGCGCCTTGTTTATTTTGTGCACCCTTTTTTGATTTTAAAAATTTTTTGGGTGTGGCCTCAAAACAGGAAAGTACCATTTAAAATTTTGCGGAATTCTTTGCGGAATGCGAGTTTTTTAATTTTGAAAAAAAAGACTTTAAATTTAAAAAATATGACCAATTTTGTAAAGCTTATTTTACCAAAATAATTTTAAAAATGTATAATCAGAAAATAGAACTCTAAATAATTATTTTTAAAAGAAATTTCTCCCTGGGATAAACTTTTTATTTCTTTTTCGTCACACCTTTAAAAACTGAAAGGACGAGAGAGAGGGGGGGGGGGGGGGGGGGCAAAGTAAAGTGATTCTGGTGGCGAAATTTAAAATTTTTATCAAATTGTTAAAGGATTTGCTCCTTATTTTCGAAGAAATTAAGGAGAATTACCAGCATAATTTTTATTGCTATCAATATAAACGAGTATAAAAAACTTGTATTTTAATGAGTTATTTCCTTAATTGATACTCTCACAACGATTGGCGCCATATTACTGTCATTTTTAGGTGCTTTCTACTGTATTGGATGTGTTGAGTTTGCATTTAGAAACTGTAATGTTGCGTTTTAATGTTCAATACATTTCTGGATACTGTGCTGTGCTGATATTCGCCATTTGGTTACTGTAGTGTCGCGAGTTGGCATTCACCAATTGATTACTGTAATTTCGTGTGTTGGCATTCGCGTAATGTGGCGTGTTGGCATTCGCCAATTGGTTACTGTAGTGTCGCGTGTTGGCATTCGCGTAATGTGGCGTGTTGGCATTCGCCAATTGGTTACTGTTGTCGCGTGTTGGCATTCGCCAATTGGTTACTGTAGTGTCGCGTGTTGGCATTCGCCAATTGGTTAATGTAGTGTCGCGAGTTGGCATTCACCAATTGATTACTGTAATGTCGTGAGTTGGCATTCGCGTAATGTGGCGTGTTGGCATTCGCCAATTGGTTACTGTAGTGTCGCGTGTTGGCATTCGCGTAATGTGGCGTGTTGGCATTCGCCAATTGGTTACTGTAGTGTCGCGTGTTGGCATTCGCCAATTGGTTAATGTAGTGTCGCGTGTTGGCATTCGTTAATTGGTTACTTTGTTGAGTTGCAACATTCGCTATCTTTGTTAGCTTTAGCTTCTTTATTAATGAGAACACTTTGCCAATCATTCGAGCGAAAAGATCGCGAACGTCTTCGCAAAGAATCAGCAAAAGTAGCTGAAATATTCATTTAATTATTTAATTAATTAGTAGAGCTAGGAGTTTTAGGTGCTAAAAACTTGCACAAATCGCCAAGCGGAATTTTCTAACATAGCTCATTTTTTCAGAAAAAGTTATAAATTTTGCGTGAAAATATTTTGACATGAGTCCTAACATCCTGCCAAATTCCAGAATTTTTATCCACTCAGGATTTTTTAAGAAAATCTGCTTTTTCCAGCCTGATCACCAACTTAGTGGTCAAGTTTTAAAAACCGGCGGTTTTTTTGAAAAAAAAAGTTTTACGAGTATAAAAAATTCTGGAATTTTACAGCATGGTAGGGTTCATGAAATTTTCAAGCTATTCTGTAAACTCTGAACCGAATTACCAAAATCAACTTGAGCAAAATTCAAGTTTTAGCACCTAAAAATCGGGTCCACCTCGTTTCGACGCTCACGTTTCAGCGCCAGCATGTTTTCCGCTATACCTTTTTTCTTTGGCATCCAAATCCAACATTATTGATATCATTCGAAAGCTTAATGTGTTTAAAAGCTTTTTCTAAGCTATTGCTTTGCGATTAGACTTATCAAAAAAGTTATACATGAAAATTGCAAAAAGTCGAAATTTTCGAAGTTTTTTCTTAACAAAATTTTTTCCATGCTTGAAAATCCTTTCGCTTTTGGTAAGGCTAATAGAGCTTGTTAAGAGCTTTCGAATGATACCAAGATTGTTGGATTTGGGTGCCAAAGAAAAAAGCTATCGTGGAAAAACATGCTGGCGCCGAAACGTGGGCGCCGAAACGGGTGGGTCCCTAAAAACCTAGCTCTATTAATTAGAAATATCATTTTTGTTTTTGAAATTGCCATTGCCTCGTCCGATATCCAATATAAGGACATGAACAATTGGAGCGGATAATAAACAATTTGTCCGATTGGGTAACAGCTGAATAAGTCGAAGTACCAATTAGAATTGCTTGCCATATTCGTTAAAACATAAAGCCAGGCTTGGATTTGAATGGCGAAGCATGTCACAGTGATTCGTCCGCTGTTTTTGTCCACCGATTGGGACGCATTCAAACTGCGATTTTTCGCTTTAAATTAAACTCAATGAATTTGTAATACAATTAATTATTGCTTTACCCTTAATCCATGCCAATTTAATTGCAATTGCCACATAAAATGAAGACGAAACGATCAAATAAGTCCACGAATAATGTGCGAGAACTAAACCAAATAAATAATAATATAATCTCAAAAATAAATGTAAAAAACAATTTAATGTCTTACAAATGTAAAATGGAGCCAAAAGAATGGAAAACAAATGCAAAAACACACATTGGAACAGAACACATCTTAAAATATGAAGAGGCATTAATTACACTCTTTAAGAAAATTATATTTGTTATTTTTTTCAAGTGGAATAATTTTATTTAGTGAATTTGGGGAAATTTTCGAGAAAAAATAACATATATTTTTTATCGTCTATAATTTCAGATTTTTTGTGTGCTTCTTTATTTTATGGGAAGGTATGCTTGGTATTTCGAGAGTAATTCAAAATTTTTGTTAATTTAATTGTTTTTGTTTTTATTTATTTAAATGGCCATAATTTGAAACGTTACCCCGAGCATAGTAATTTATTTACTAAATATACTTTTTTGACTTCATTAGTTTTATGTCGCTCGAGAATTTTGGCTAAAGAAATTTGTCTTTTGTCTCTCTTTTTTCGAGTCGAGTTTCGTTCTCATAATTTCTTGTCGAATTTTTAACGAACAGACACAAAATTCATCTAAATATTTTACTATTGAAGTCAATCACTGTCAAAAACACCTGCTGGCATTCGTCCCTGGGCACATGCATTATGGCGTTTTTGGACCCCCATTACGGGTTTCCATAATTGAATGGCCCTAATTACGGATTATGCATTTCCGTAATTGAAAATCCAGTTACGCCCAGTCCTGCTCCGTACCCTTTCTTCTTCTACACTATATGTACACAACTCCTACCTTTTTGTGATTTTGTGTGAATAAAGAATGGGAAGGATGATTGCGAATGCTCTGTTTGCTGCCAATGCGACGATATGCAAACGATGGTTGACCAAACTGAACATGTTCAGATTTTGTCGAACAATTTGACTGATAGCGACAAGACGGATGACAAAAGGATAACTCAAAACACTGGAGGAGAGGAAGAGAAGAGCAGGGAGAAGCTGAACGCCATGAAAGGCACTTTTCGGTTATTAAATGATAATTATTATTATGCCATTACGCACTTTGCTGATCAAAATGTACAGAGCGATGCGTTCTCGGGCCAATTTGAACAGCGGGTAAGCGCAAAAGAGCAGAAACAGTGCGCAAAGCAGCCAATAACCGAGTTGAAGCCATTGACGCACATTTGGGCCGATCGACGACTGATCAGTCGCATTATTACCGCAATTCATTGGCGCAAACTCAGTTTTTTCGTACAAAATCACCGATTTTATTAATAATGTGAGTGAATTATTTCAATGGGGAATTCTCTTAAATACTATGTATGCGACCAATCTAATTCCACTTTCCTTCATTTTTACCACACACAATTTATGAATAATTTATATACTTTATTCCATCTAACAAATAAGCCATTGTCAAGACTAAATGCCAAATTTAATTAAATTGGAATTGGCCACCCTAATAGGTAATTGTTCAGAAATAAACAAGTAATTAGCGCCCACAATAAAGGCTTTTCATTTGATCACCTGTCTTTGTTCGTTTTTTTGTCTTTGTTTTTACACTTTAATTACTTAGCCAAACCATTCAAAGTTTGCCAAACATCTGCTCCCTCCACCGGATTACTTATCCCGCTCCCGTTAAAATCCCGTCCATTTTTAACGGGAGTCCCGGGCGGGAGCGGGAGTAATTCAAAAATTTAACTAAAAACTCACAAAAATATTTTTAATGCACAAATTTCAAGGAAAATCAATTTATTAAATTAAAAATATATAAAAAAAAATTTAGTAAGGAGAAATTTGAAATAAAAAAATCTTATTTTTGAGTCGAAAAATCAGAAAATTTTTTCAAATTTCTTAAATAAATTATTTTTTATAATTTATTCGAACAAAAAATTTATTAACTTTATATTTTTGACTCCCTTTATTAATTTTACAAAACTTTTTGCGGTGTATTTCTTGAAAAACCTTTTTGGTGACCAAGGAGGAGGAGGGAGGCCGGCGGTGCCGATAGGCGCCGCCGGGAAAATCTTTTTTGAAATTTTGGCTATATATTAACAAATTTTCAATGAAAAATCATTATTTTTATCAAAAAAACTCAATTCTTACCAGTGCATTTTTACTTCCGTTTTTGGGTAAAAATTCCCGGGAGCGGGATCAGGAGTTCAAAATTTTCCGGGACGGGAGTCCCGAACGGGAATTCCGTAAAAATCCCGCTCCCGTTAAAAATCCCGTTCACCGAAAAAAGCGGGAGTCGGGAGCGGGAATCCCGTAAAATCCCGCGGGAGTCCAGATCCCGCCGGACTCTAGTTTAAATACAATCAATCCTGCAATAAGAGATCATTTATGCCGTTTTTGAACAAAAATGCTAAATTCGAAAACTTGGACTTTCAACTTTTTGTTCGAATTCGGGTCCGGGGTTCAGAATTGGCCGAAATGGATACCAGATTCGTGATCAGTTCCCCCGAAAACGCAAGGAACTTGTTTTTATGACAAAAAATTTTTCACTGACGCATTTTCCGGGCGCCATCTCAAGTCGACAAAAAAGAGCATTCCGCCACCTTTTTTTGTTTACGGCATCGGAAACTGGGCGGAATATTTGCCGCATTTAGGATGAGACGTTAAATACAGTTGAATGTTTTTGATAGTTACCATTCTATTTTCTAAGTTGGTCCTAAGAAAACATGTAGCCTTACAGTTCATAAAACGAAATTTTTGGAAAATTTGAAAATGTAGAATTTTGATCAAGGAAAATTAATTTCATGCGATGAATTTTAGAAAATCTTCCATTCTTATGGGTCCCTTTCATTTTCTCATTTATTCAGGGCTCATATCGTCCAAACTTAGCTTCCAAGGACGGGTATGCCGATCTCAAGGACATAACGGGCAATTTTCATGAAATTCAAGGACATTTTAAATTTTTATTATACGCAATGAAAAATGGTCAATATTTATTCAAATGGCTTGTATTTTTCACCGGAATGAAATTTTAACGAATAGTTTTTTGTTTCTATTGATAATTTTCATCACTCACCGCATATACATTTTTTGCGGCGCGCTTTTTCCAAAAAATTCTCCGAACAGGGGGGTCCGGCGGTGCCGATAGATGCCGCGGGGAAAATTTTTGGAAATTAAAGTGTAATTCGTTAACAGAATTTCACCAAAAAAGGAAGATTTTGCGATTTTGAGATATAGTGATGAGTAGGGTCGCTACTTTTAGTGACGAAAAATCCCAAAATAGTTAACTAAAATAGTGAGTAAAAAGGCCAAAATAGTGACAAAATAGTGGCAAAAAGTCCAAAATAGTGACGAATAGTGACATAATTTTCAGCCAAAATTGAGCAAAAAATAATTTTTATTCACTGGTTGCAGTTGCAAATGAGGTACATTTCCTTTCTTACATTTTTTTAGCAAATATTGAAATTTTTAAACCAAAAATTTTGTCAAGAAAAATTTTGATATTTTTTGAAAAAAAAATTTAGGTCGATTCTTAGGGGTGCATTTTTTTTTAATTTTTTTGGTCGATTCTTAGGGGTATATTTTTTGGTTTTATTGCATTTTTGTTAAGGAATTTTCCAAAAAATGCCGAAATAGTGACAAAACGCCAAAATAGTGATTTCTAGTGACCTATAGTGACATCAGAATCGGAAATTTTTAATGCAGAAATGCGTTTTTTGAGCTCCTTTCTTCAAAACAATTGAGCAGAAAAAATAGTTAAATCACTAAAAGTAGCGACCCTAGTGATGAGGCATTTTTTATTTTCACAACACTTCTTGCGGGCGCTTTCCGAAAGACTTTTTGGGAATGGGGGGGGGAGAGAAATTTGTTAATAAGTTTTTCCAAAATTGATTATTTTTAACCTTTTTGGGTGTCTTAAAATTTGGTATAAAGGTCAAAATTTATCACGAAATAAATAATAATAATAATTAATAAATAATAATTCTCAACCATGAGAAAAAAATTTACATTTTTATTTACATAATGCCATAATTTAATCAAAATATTGTTAAAATTACAAAAATTTATCAAATTTCTTTGAATTTTTAAAAAAATTTCCAAATGCTCATTTCCAACGACGTCCTTGGCTTCCAAGGACATTTTTTATTTTCAAGAAAGAGGGCCCAATTTCAAGGACGTCCTTGCCATTCAAGGACGGATACGACCCCTTTTTGGAAAAATTCCGAAAATAGAATTGAAGATACAAAAATTTACTATATCATTTTTTTAATTCAGAAATTTTTGGTAAAAAATTATAAAAATAAAACATTAAAGTTTGACTGAAGAAATTAGGTCCCTTATTCTTAAAAACCAATCTTTTTGGAAAAATATCTGTATCCGGGATGTTAGGAAAAGGAAAAGAAATACGAGATACGAGACGAAACAAGAATTATTTTTCTGAATAATTAATGACAAATTACGTTTCTTATTGCTTTATGATTAAAAGAACCAAATCAAATTATTATTTCTGCTCAAAAATTTTCATTTTCACAATTTTAAAAAAATATTATTTTCTCTATAAAGATTTTTTATGAAATTCTTTTCAATTTTTCATTTGGAATTGGGTTGCCGCGGGATGGGAAAAACCGGGATTCGTTCGGGTCAGTTCTTCAGGCCGAGAATCGGGACGGACTCGGGCGACAGCCCTGAGAAGAAGCATTGGAAGAAGCATGTCTTGTTTAACTCTGCCAAATAAATATTGCATTTAATTAATTCATTCGAATTATTAATTAATAATCACGACCATTTATTATTTATGTATCTTTTTCTTGATTGATTAACCATACAAAAATTAAAATTCTTTTCCCGCCGAAAACAAATTTTGCCGCCCGTTGGTCTTTGATGTTTTGGCGTTGTGTGCGATATTATTGCGAAATTCCCCCCTTTTTTTTCGCTCGCCGTGTCCACCACCATTCATTTTGTAAATTCTCTCTCTTCCATTCATTCATTCGTATAAAATCGCTTTCCGCCGTTGGCTCTGTGCTCAATTTGGCGGGCCAAAGGCGCGGTGTTTTGGCGAATGGCGTAAACAAAAAACAAAAAATACGAAAGTGTCGAGAATCGAGAATGAGTGAATTTGCTTACCTTTGCCATTTATTTGCTCCATTTATTCTCCGCGCAAATGGGCGCACACTTTAAGAAATCTAAAATTCTTTATCGAATTTGCCTTAATTTACCAAAATTATAAAATTTTACATATTCAAAAATACTTTACGATATTTTTCAAATTGAAAAATCGGAAATTCTATAAAATTTCTCCATTAGCTTTTTGGGATTTTCCAATTTTTTGAATTGTCACATTTGACTTTTTTGGTTTTTGATTTATCTATTGGCTTTCGGCATTCGTTTGTATTTTGTTTCGATGTGGTGAAATTTTGTAAAAAATAATCATTTTTACTTTATTAAATTTTTTCAAAACTAAAATTAAAAATTTATCAGCAATCATAAAAAATTAAAATATATAGTATAATTGAATTTAACTTTTGACTTTTCATCAGAGTTTTGTACTGTGTTTATTTTTTAATTTTATTGGAAAATTGTTTCAAATTCTTAGTGAAATTTAATAATCCATTTTTTCAAAGATAAAAAATGAGTCCATTTTATTTTTAGAAAATAATTATTTACTTTTTTCTTGGTCCAAAAAGCTTTTCTTAACCGTTTTAAAGTCAAAAGATGCTAAAATTCTTTTTTGTTTGATTTGTAATTTGAGTTGAATGAGTGGGCGAATTTTGTACAACAAAAATGTCACAAAATCATCGCAATTGTTTCAATAATTTGGGCAATTTTCTTTTACCATTTGTCCAATTTTTGTCGGTATAAATTAATTTTTAATTCTAATTTAATCTTCAGACAGTCATAAAAATGCTTTTCTACCCAATTTCTGTTTCTTTGATTTTGTTCACCTTTTTTGCCGGAAGCGCTGAAGCGCAGGTAAATTCAACAAAAATATTATTATATAATTTTTAATTTTAATTTTGGCTCTTCCTCGATTATATTAATAAAAAATAAAACCAAATGGAAATTTTGCCAAAAAAATCCAAAAATAAAACGATTTTTTTAATATTTTCTGAAATAATTTTTCGGTACTTTTCCGTTATACCTCCCCCCCCCCCCATAAAATGTCATAATCCCGATAAGGAAGCACTTTTCTGGGATGGTTTTAGGCGCTGATCAATAATCTGGCATCAAAACTTCAAAAATCTTGATTTTATGATTTTATCATTTATTTTATTAATCATTTTAAAAAGAAATAATATCTCATACATCAATTGATTTCTGTGGTCGAGAGGAATCGATTGATACTAGTTTTAGGGTTCACGATTCCTCTATCAAAAGTTATAGCCCAAGAAATTTAATGCTAAATTCATGCTCTAATTATTTGTATTTATTTTTTGAATTAGCAAACTTTCGTTTATTTATTTTTTAGGTTTAGAATAATTTTAATAAGCGCTTTTCTCTTCAAAAATAGTGATTCAAAGGTTTTTCATTATTATATTTACATAATTTTCATTCAATTTGAATTGGCACAGAATGATGCTGGCGTTTTGGGCCCCGTCGAGGAAACTGCTGGGCAAATTGGCCGCAATTTAAGCTGTTCGGCTATACACGCGGCTGTCCGTGCCATCATTACAGCACATCCGGATTGGCACCAGTGGTTCTACGAGGCGAGGCACGAATCTTTTTTTTTATATTCTAAAATTCAAATTAATAAAATATTATTAATTTGGTAATAATTTTATGAAAAAATCATTTATTTTTGCATTTTTTCAGACAAAATCAAAGTGATCACATTGAAACGTGCGCAAACACGGAAAGTGGCGACGTCCACGACTATTTGTCGGAACAAGTGGAAATGCTCAGATGCCCCGAGTCGCGCAGCCGTTTGATGGTGAATTAAACTGTTAATTAGTGTTAATGGAGGAGGGAGGTGGGAAAAGTGAGGCGATTAGAGAGTGTGTGGCAAGAAAAGAGAGCAGAGGTACGATAGATGGTTGGTTGCCGGTTTTTTAAGAAAATACAGACCAAGGTCGAACAGGAATTCAGTCCTGACGGCTCAGACATTAAATCCAACGATTCCCAGAGGATTTAGCTATAGTAATTGAATCTTAATACCAAATGATCCAAGGTTTTATTCCAAATGATAATTACAAAATTAATTGAAAGTGAAATTTTTGGAGGATTTCTTCCTATTTTTCACCTATTTTGGGTTTTTTTTTCGGGATTTGGCATTTATTCGGCGATACATTTTTCCCGATTTAAACCACTTTCTTGTGTTTGTTCTTTAAAAGTAAGTTTTCTCCTTTGCCAGACTGTGTCCATCGTGTTCATTATCGCCTTTCTCATTACGCTTGCGGTGGCCATCACTCTTGGCATTTTGCTTTATCGAAAAAAGTAAAGAATGGAGGGAAAGGACGATGGTTTTGAGTCTCGCGCGATTGATGGGACATTTGTGCACCATGACAAAATGAACGCCAAAGACGCTATTTCAAATTGAAATTCATTTTTTTGTTTTGCATAATTTTTAGTGATTAAATTTTTTAATTTGGGGAAATATTGATCATATGGTCCAGCAGGTCTCCCATTAGAAAAGTGCGTTTTCCAAGGACAGGTATACTGATACCCAAGAACATAACGGGAAAATTTCTCAAATTCAAGGACACAAAAATCTCATCATTAGGGCACAAAATAATATGGGTATAAAATCGCGAAATATGGCCATAAAATACGTACCTAAATTTTCCAAACGGTTCAAAAACCGATTTTCTGGCATTTCCACACCTGGAGACCTTCTTTTTCATGCATAGCTCCTCGAAACGAATTGAAAAAGGTCACCTTTTCCTTTCTGATTAATAGAGTGCTCAGTTTTCAGCACAAAAATCACCGATTAAGCACTGTAAACAGCACCAAATTTTACCAAAATAAGCATGAAAAAAGCACAAAAAATTGGAAAAGAGCATAAAATTAAGGGATTAAAGGCAAAGAGAATTAAAAAAAGGCAGCAAAAAAACGTTTGGGTAAATGTTTATCTGAGCTCCCAAACTCAAAAACACACAAAACCACTTTTATAGGTTTTCTTAGGCGCTGAAAACGCCTAAGCCGTCAAAAAAACTGCGCGGCAAAGCGTTTAAACCGGTTTTTGAACCGGTTTAAAACTCGAAAATTTGAGTGAAAAGGGAGGCACCTGACCTTTTAAAACGGTCAAAATCACACAAATTTGGTATCATTCGAAAGCTCTTGATGAGCTAAGTCTAAAAAACAAGGTATAAATTCGAACCGACGTCATCTGAGCACTGGGACAACTGAGTACTAGTGAAAATGGGCACTTCAGTACCGAAAAATAATAAACGGAAATAACAATTTAAAAGCAAAATTCCGCAAAAGGGAGCATGCGAAGACGGAGCAAGTAGTGGGGCGAGACGGAGGGCGGAGGAAGACGTCTGACGAGCGCCACAGGCGGTTGACTGCGGGGGCCCTTCGGGCCCCCGCAGTCAACCGCCTGCGGATCACGCGCGGACTTCTTCCGTAGCCCGTAGTCTCGCCCCACTTACTGGCCGCCGTAGTCGAGTGTGCGGCGGTTTTTTAGCGCAATAAGCTAAATTCAATCTTTTATATTTGACGTTCTTTTACCATTTTTGACTACTGGTTAAAAAATAGTTTTAACAATTTTGATGACCCATAACATGCGTCGGTTCGAATTTATACCTTGTTTTTTAGACTTAGCTCATTAAGAGATTTCGAATGATACCAAATTTGTGTGATTTTGACCGTTTTAAAAGGTCAGGTGCCTCCCTTTTCACTCAAATTTTCGAGTTTTAAACCGGTTCAAAAACAGGTTTAAACGTTTTGCCGCGCAGTTTTTTTGACGGTTTAGGCGTTTTCAGCGCCTAAGAAAACCTATAAAAGTGGTTTTGTGTGTTTTTGAGTTTGGGAGCTCAGATAAACATTTTCCAACGTTTGTCCCTGATTCTAAAAAACCCCCAAAATAGGTGCTAATTTGTAAGAATGGTAATGAGATACATAATTTAAAAAATCAAAAATTCTTGTCAAAAAAAAAATAAAATAATTTCGGAGATGAATTTTTATAAAATTTTCCATTTATTAGGGGGTGTATTTTCCTGAAATTTTTCGGATCGATTCTTAGGGGTGTATCAGCATGAAAAAAGTCGACTTAGAAGCCTCAAACCAAGTTAGAAATGCGTTTTCATGCTTATTATCACGCCCCAAGTTAGCAAAAAATTTCAGCATATGCTGCAAAGTGAGCATTCTACTGATTATCAAACAAATAATAACCAAAACTGAATATTTCTTTATTTAATACAACGACAAAACATACAATAAATTAGAGATCGGACATTACATTATGTCAACCAGACAATATCACATTTTTCCAAAAGTATAAGCGAACTTTGTCCTTTCTTTTGGGAAATAAACATACATATATATATAAATAATTATTGTGCTGAACAGAGCCGCAGGGATACAGAAAATCGCTTGAATCCAAGGCGAAGAAGTTACGCGTCCATATTGGTCAAGCTCATGAACACTTGCTCAAGCGAATTCTGAGTGAGCGAAAAGTCCACAATTTGGGGGATTCCGTCGGCCACTTTCTCGAGTTTGACCTGAGACGGAAATGAAAATCAAAAAGGGAAGAAATTCCCGAGACGGACCGGGAATTGGTCGGCCAATGCCTGCGCTCGTTCGAACAAAATGCTCCAAGTGGTGCCCTTCTGACGTGGCAATTCCCAGCGCAATATGGCAGAATTCAGCGGGTCTTGGCACTGCGGCGACTGCGGGGATTTCGGATTTTGTCTATGCATTTATCCGTAATATTCAACTCACAGCCAACGCATCACGGACCATTTTGTCCAATTTGGCACCGATGGCTTTGGACGGTTTGGCAACGGTGATGGAAAGAAGAAAACTGTTGCCAAATCTAAGAAAAAATAATTGCACTAAAATTATGAACAGAAAGACAAGTAAAATTGCAAAAATTAGCACATGAATTTTCCATAATTTCTCAAAAGTTCTTCAGAATTCGTTCAACTTTTTAGTTTTTTTTTTTTTGCAAATTCTAAATGGTTTTTTTAAATGTAAATTAATTAGTTTTTGTATATTCTTTCTGCTTCATTTTGACTTACAATGAAACTCAAAAGAAAACTCCTAAATTTTTTTTAAAAAATTGGCCAAAAATAGCAAAAGTGAAAATTTTTTCAGTTAAATTATTATTAAAATAGATAAAAATAAAGAATAAAAAGGCATTTAAAGTCGAAAAATTTCAACATAATAATGGGCGAAAACACGTAGAAGAATGGGACCCGAACCCAAGCAACCACTCCATCACCAAAGACAGGCACATTTTACCTATACACCTTCATGATTTAGACAATTAATGCTCTTTTGTTGCCTTTTTCCACATTTCTGTCCCCTTCCCCCGCTGTTCGATTGTTCTACCTGCTCTTCAAGTGTTGGGCGGTGCCAATGCCGGCCAATCTGCCGCGGTTCAAAACTGCAATTCGACTGCACAACGCCTCACACTCCTCCATCGAATGGGAGGTGAGCAGAACGGCAGTGCCCTGCTGGCGAATTGCACGGATGAGATGCCAAACATCGCGCCGCGTGCCCGGGTCAATGCCCGCGGTCGGTTCGTCCAGCAGCACAAAATTGGCACAAGTGAGCAACGCAACGCCAAGCGAAATACGACGACGCTGTCCACCGCTAAAAAGAAGTTGAATTAGTTACCTCTTATTAGATTTCGGTCCAAAATTTGCGTATATTTTGGCATTTCATCCATTTTAGCACAAATTATGGCATTTTCGGTCCAATTTCTATCACAAAATTCCCAATTCTGCCCGTTGATTCTTTTATCACTGTGTTTTTGCCTGTTGTGTTTAATCCGTTTGTCCGCTTGTTTGTCCATTTGAATGCATTTCAAAATGGTCTCCGTCTTTTGCGACACTTCGGAAAAGCCGTTCAATTGAGCAATCAAATGGAGCACTTCACGTCCAGTGAGTTCCATTGGGAGAGCATCGAATTGGGGACAATAACCGATGGGCGGATGTTTGGAGACGCAAACGCCGGAAATTGCTGCGGTGCCGGAGGTAGCGAATTTAATGCCGGACAGAATGTCGAAAGTCGTCGTTTTTCCCGCGCCATTAACGCCTGAAATGAACGTGATCAACAATTAATAGGGCTAAATTAAAACCCACGACAGAACACTAACCGACCGGGGTCGGAATATCGGTAAAACTTTAAAAAATAATTTCCGAAGGGTTTGTCGGCACGATGCGCCCACCCCTCCGTACCATTTAAAAATGAAATCATCTTACAACGGAAGGGGGCGTGAGTTATACACTATTGCATAAAGCGGGCCAATTTTTATTGTAAATTTAATTTTACATGCTCATACCAAAAACCCAGTGAGTTACAGGGCCTCGAAAATCGGAATTTTTAGTGCCTTAAGGCCTTTATTCATTTTTTTCATAACGATTTTTCATTTTTAAGGGTTTGAATCCGACCTCTAAAACCAGGAATTTAACCAACTGACAATGAGCCACCACTTCTGCTCATTTTCTTCACGTGTTCATCCTCGCTGAAGCGAGCAACTAAAATTCCTTTTTCGAGGCCCTGTAGGGTTTCCGCTATGAGCACTATCCAATGCTATTATAATTCATATGCATTTTCCGACTTGGAGTTCACGCCTATCCCTTGTTAGATAAAAAAAACTAACTTTTCTTTGACTGTTTTTTTATTATTTTTATCTTCTTATTGTTAGTGATAATTTGCTTTATTGTTAGCATAATTAAAACTTTTCAAAAATAGATATCTTAAGTTTTCTGCCATCTGTTGGCAGGAATGAGCGGGGAATAGGAATTTCTGCATAAACCACGTCCGGGTGCACTTCACCCGCCCCCCCCCCCGGTTTTTTAACCAGGTACTGAACTGCGATGCTTTGAGAAAACTCACCCAGCAAGCCAAAACAATCGTCGCGCTGCACTCCGAATGTTATGCGATCGATGGCAGGAATGTTCCCGTAATATTTGCTCAACTCATTAATGTACAATATGAAGTTTGCGGCGCCTTGTTGTTTCACAAATTCCCGCTCTTCATGGACATCATTGTCTTCTTCAGCGGAAAAATCCCGGGATCGAAGCTGAAACAGAACAGTTTGAAGTACCGACCTCAAATTATCAAAATTTTTATTTGACTCAAAAACCCTCAGACATTTTCATTGGGGTTTTGGGAATTTTTTTTTTAATTTAGGATTCTATCCGATTTCTTAAAAACATCAAAAAAGCATCTAGAACATTTAAAAAAGCCACAAAATAAAAGAAATTCTCGGATATGCCGGAAAAAAAAGTGAGTGCCTACCCTTTGGTAAAGTCTGTGATTGAAAATGCGACACTTCAATTGGTTCAATTGGCTGATAACGAAATGCGATTGGAGACAAAAAAGGAGCAGCCAGTGAAAAGTGCCCAAGGCAAACATGCTAAGGATGTAGTCCGATGCCTCGTGGAGGCTTTCTTTTCGATAAACCAATCTGTACAGTCCGCGCACTGGGGAAAAGATGCTAATTATTAAGGAGTAATGGGAACAAAATTTTGGACGACAACAAATACCGTACTCTGCTCCCCCCCCCCCCTCCCCGCCTTCCATTTTTGTTTTTATCGTTCATGGGTAATTAAATCAAATTTCGAGCCTTTTGAAAAAAAAACAAATTGTTACAATTGCATTTCGTTTTAAAGTGCTGAGAAAACACCGTTATCATTACCATAAGTGGACATGGATGGTGGACAGAATTTCTGTTACGAAATACCCCCACCCTCTCAGAGGCCTAATTTTTACTGAATTAAAACACTTCCAAATATTTCTGACCTCTTTTCTTTCCTTTTTGGGTTTTTACGCCATTTCTGTCCTATCGACAAAACCGGGGAAAAATGAGTACAATCTGTTAACAGTTTCATCAAAAAGTGCTTCTATTTACATGAATTTACAAAAGTGAAAAACTAATCTTGGTTTACCCCTCCCCCATTCTGATGAATGACCGAGGCGGAATTGGCACGTTTTGAAGTGGGGAAAAGGGAAGGGGGCAAAGCACAGCAAAACCAATTTATGTATAGGATAATCACTTACTGAAGTCATACGGTGGAAGCAGCAAACAGAAAATAAAGTTCATTTTGGGCAACCAATGCACAACAGGAAATAAATATTCGAATAGCAACACAATTCCGATACCAAAAAGACTCAGAACTAAGATGACCAAAAGTGCCCTTGTGACGGACTGCACCGTTTTGAACAGAAACGACGCACAGCAAAGCCATGGATGGTAAATCCAAAAGAAGAGGGCAAAAGGAGCGGAAGACTGAAAGAAAAGGTAAAATTAATTTCATGGAAAAACTCAAAAATTGACCTTTATAAGATAAAAACTGTTAACAAACCTGGAAAAACTCCTAATTTTTAATCGGTTTGTTACAGAATTTTGTCCAAACAATGACCAAATTTTGCAATTTTGGGGTATTTTTTTGAAGAAAAAAAAATTTTTTAGGCGCCTCAGGAGAAGAATTTATTATGAATTTCGCTCCCTTTTCCACCTTCGTTATGACCCACTCCGTCCCCTTACGACGAACGAGGGGGGAGGGGGGAGTGTGTATCTCGAGATACCCCGTGTATATGTATATTTTGTACCCCGATTTTTTCCTAAACCCGGCGTCGGAGTCCCAACTTTATTTTAAAATCACTGTTATTTTAGTTTTTAAACAAACAAAGAACTTACCGAAGTCTGCCCCCTTCCAATATTCCGAAAACAAAAATTGGCAACGAAATGCAAAAGCAAAACAGAGCGTAAATGTTCAAGTGCAACAGAAGAAATGAAGCCCAATAAATGATGGGATGAAGACGGGTCAGCAGCAACTGGAAAAGAGAAGCAAACGATCAATTAATTATTATGAGAATTTAAAGGAATAGAGAAAGGCAAATTCAGTTTGGAGGGGGGGGGGGGGTGGGTACCACCCGAGCGACGACCCATTGGTTTTTTTTTTCTTTTTGCATTTTGGCAGTATTTTTTTATTGGAAATTCGGCGATTGCCAGAATGAGCCAATGGAAAAATTTCGAAATCTGGAGCGATTTCTTATCTTTTTACAGAGGTTGTATCAAAAATAGTGTTTTTGATTTGACATTATTTCCGTAGTTTACTTGGTGCTTGAAACGGGACGAGCGCTCTTCTACCATCATTTTGAGCAGAAAAGAGGGCATCAAAGTGATCAAAATGCTCATCACAATAAGGACAGGGACTAATTTATTGAGGAGATTCGTATTCCTTGTAGCAGTGTAAATGCCAAAATCGGGGCGGTCGGCAACATCGTACACTTCAATCGCAGGAACAATGGCAACTGTTGTGAATGAGAGCAAAATTAAGCAAAATATATTTAAAAATTTAGATGGGAGGCCCCGGTACTATTGAGCCCCATGAGGCAGTAACATTCGTTTCATATTGTCAAAATTTCAGAGCCAGGAGAGCAAAAACGGATTTGTAGCGATTTTGCGCCAAACATGTCAAATTGTTGCAATTTTGGGGTTAAAACTCAAAGTATATTTTTCATTTCGTTTTCACATTATTAAATGTAGAATAGATTGGTCATGGTTGAATTTTTGGTAGGCGTTATCGAAATTTAAAAATTTAGTAACATTTTCAATTTTTTTCTTTTTTACAATATGAAACGAAAAATGTGACTGGCCCATTCGGCGGGGCCTTGACCCAAACTGGTCGTGTCGGCGTAAAACTTCCAACTGATTTTTGGCCAACTCTTTTGTTATATGTTAAAATTGGATATATAAAAAAGCAAAAACCTACACGAATTGAGGCCCAACAACGCATTGGTCACAAAAGACAGAGCCATCGGCGGAGAATGCAAAGTAATTCCATTGAACAAAGCGTTAACATCCATTTTCGAATCATTTGGGTATACAGAAGCGCCCATTACCAATGGCAATTCGTCATTATCGTGGCCAAAGAATGAGTCACGCTTTTGGCCTAATGCAGCGGGCTCTATCAAAATTTTTTTTGCGTATGGAATTTTGTCGGCAAGGTCATTGAAACTTCGAAACAATTCATTATCTGAACGGGAAAAAAATTTGGGACAATGTGATGAGGCTAACAAAAAAGAAACTGAGTTATGATTATATACAAAAAAAAATCTTAGAAAATCTAGTATCGTCTCTAACTTTTGAAAAGAAAGGCCGTCAAATTCAGCGTTGGATCCCTTCGCATTTTTGACTACCAACTTGTAATAATGTTAATTTGGGCTGGTAAAAATTTTCTCCTTCATCCCGTCCGAAATTTCCTCCATTTTTACAATAAAACATCCAAAAGCAATAAACAAAATAAACCTTTGGGAATATCAAAATGCAATGGCACCGAAAAACGTTCTTTGTTTTCGAAGGGCGACAATGAACGCGAAACAGTGGACGAATTGGGTCCGAAGAGCGTCGCAATTAAGAGGAAAAAAACGCAAATTTGAGTGATCAGACCCCCGAGAGAGCTGAACGGATTGCGCAAAAGCCACAGGCATTGACGACGGAACAAAGCGAACATTTGCTGGCCATTGAGTAGGAGCTTGGCGAAGGAACTTTTGTGAAACTAAAAGGGAAAAGCAAAAATGAAAGAGAAACATGGGAAGGCAAAGTGGCCGGCGGTGCCTCCGACAGGCCATTTTCCAGAAAATCCTGACAATAAGGGAGAGGGGGGGGGGGGAGGGCAATCAAGTGAAGACTCTTTTTTATTCTTGGATCCAAGAAATCTTTTCATTTGCAATTCTCACAAAAAAAAGAATTAATGAAAATAAAATGTTTAAACTTACAATTAGTCATTAAGCAATTCTTGACAAAAAAAGAGTCGGACCATCCACCTGGGATTTAACGCTCAAAGGCATGACAAAAAAAAAATTTAGGACAGCTTGAAATTCATTATAAAACTTCAAAAATGAATTAAATATGCCGGGAAAATTTAACGAAACCCTGGAATGGACAATATTATTCGTTTTCTGTGTTTACCTGCTGTTGTCGAAGCCCGAATAAGTCTTGAGCAAGTTTTGTCGCGCCGTCCACCGAATTATCGCCATCACTCTGTACAATGGACCCGTCAAGTTCGTTCGCTCTTTAAGGAAAAAAAGTGGTTAAAGGTTAATTGTAAAAAAAGCGTGTTGGTAAGATTACGAAGGAGATGGACAGCAAGGGCGTAGGCAGGGGGGGGGGGGGCTGAGAAGGCTAAAGCTCCCCCCCCCCCCCCCCGAAACCCAAAAAAGTAAATTTTCAGTAAACTCTAAGCAATTTTCTTGACAAATTGCAATAAAAGCACCCATAAAAAGCGAATTTTTGACTTCAGCCCCCCCCCCGAAGCCAAGGGTCTGGGCTACGCCATTGATGGACAGGAAGATGAAATTCACAACGCCAAATTTTCGAAACTAAAATTTTGCCTAGCTACACAGCCGCGGGAAGGGGGCGGATTACGAAGAAGCCGAAAGAAAGAGACGGATTTTCGAAACACAAAATTTGGCCTAACCAAACAGCCCACGGACCATGGCGAGGCGTGGGTTCGACCTCCACCCGGGGCCGCACATTTTACCCCATTCTTACCAATGTAACAAAAGGACAATAACAAGTCCGTTATTTTACCTGAGAAAGACTTGCTCAAGTGAATTCAGAGAAAGTCCAAACGATTTTATTGGCCGCTGGTCGCCCACAATTTGTTCAAGTTCTTTGAAAAGAGCGGCAAAGCTAAAAAATTAAATGTCAATAAAATGAGCAGAGACCGATTTTGGAAAGAGCCTAATTTTTTTTTTTTGTAAAAAATATATAAGCAGATTTTTTTCATTTGACAAAAAAAACAAATATTTCTTAGTTTTTTGTCTCTGACAGGCAAAATTATTGTAAATTCGGGCGGATTTTGTGCGTTTTCAATGTATGCTTGGGGCGAATGCTTCCGAATTATGGCAAAAATCGCTGTTGCAAAAAATGGTCGGTATGTGTTTGACCAGGAAAACCCAGGAAGAATCCAGGTCGAACTTTAACTTACAATTAAATATGGGGTTCTTATATTATTATAATATGAAAAAGGACAAAAGAATTTTTGAAGAAAGTTAGATTTGTTGACTTGATAAAAAATTTTACAATGAATATAAATCGTTCATGTCTTTTTGTCTTTAATTTTTGGTCAAATTTTGTAAAATTAGATAAGCATAGTAATTTTTTTTAATTTTACATAAAATCAAATATTTCTTACAGTTTTTTGTCTTGGACTGGCAAAATGACTGTAAATTCGGGTGGATTTTGTGCGTTTTCAATGTATGCTTCGGGCGAATGCTTCCGAATTATGGCCAAAACCGTTGCAATTGCACCACCAAAGCGTTTCTGCTGGCCATCCTCCACAACCCTTCCAGCATTGACAACCTAAAAGAAAAAATAATTAGATTTTGAGGAATAACTTGCCAAATTAAGAAAAACAAAAAGGGTTATTGAGTACATACATGGTCAGTGAGCAGTTATTTCCCCTCCCCCTCCCCCGTATCGTATTCCACCGGAATTATTTAAAAAATATATAATAATCTTTTTAATGTCCGAGGGTTGGACCCGAGGAGAAGCTGATACGAGGGGAGGACTTAATGTACCCTAAATGGGCTAGGGGTGCGCCAGCGCACCCCCCGCCCCTAAAACCATTCTGGAATGGCTTTCATATATCATCGGTCTGTCCCATCACAAAATTCTATGCATTTACAATTAAAAAAACGAACAATGTGCAGGCGGTAGCCCGTCCCAAATCGGTTCTTCAAAAACTGTGGCGATCCGTTGCACGCCAAACGTCCGTTCGCAATGATCACAATTCGGTCGGCCAAAGTGTCAGCCTCTTCCATGTAATGCGTTGTCAGAAGAATGGTTCTGAACCAGGACTCTTACAATTAGCTCAAAATTATGTAATCCTCATTTGGAAGCAAAACTCTAATTTGGCACAAATCATTTTCAAGAGCATTCGGATAGTACCAAAAATTTGTATTTTTACCCGCTACAAACTCCTGGCTTTTTTCGGCTCCGGTGCTGAAATTTTTGATAAATAACACGAGAAAAAAATCTTTTCGGCCCGAAGAGTAAAAATTTTTTTCTAGCTATGGCCCTGACCAGCCCTTTTTAAGAGTATCTCACAACATGCAATTGTTTGAATCAAACAACTGGGCCATAAAATGCCTTGCCTGTCCTGCTTAATGTTCTTCAACAGATCGCCAAGGTCGTGCCGTGCTTTGGCATCCATCCCGGCACTGGGCTCGTCCAGCAACACAACACTGCTCTTCCCGATCAAAGCGATCGCAACGCAAAGCTTTCGCTTCTGTCCGCCACTCAAAGAATGAGCTGGCTGCAAAAGAAATGAGAAATTTTTGAAACGATCGAATGAATCCTGAATTTTGATCGATTTCAATTTTTAAAGAATTCACAATTCCTTAAAAAATTTAAGCGAAACATTTAAAATTTCCAGGACAGCGCCTAACGGAACTTCCAATAATCATGCATTTAAAAAATTGGACCCACCATGTCCAGCAGGGATTCGATGTGCAATTCATTCGCCACCGAATCAATCTCCTGGATCAGTGCCTTTTTGCCGTAGGGTCCATTGAAATGGCCAGTTTTGGTGCCAGCATAAAATTCCAAATGCTCTCTGACGGTAAGGTAATCGAACAACGGATTGTACTGAGGACAGAAGCCTGAAATAAATTCTTGGCTTTCGGGATTCCATTTTAACAATTTAAAATATAAACACAGAATTTTTATACACATCGGCACTAAAAACTATTTTCCGGCGTTTTAATCATACATGAACAAGGGGTGCGCCGGCGCACCCCCCCCCCCCCCTCGTCGTAAGAGGCCTGGCGCACCCCCCCCTCGTTCGTCGTAAGGGGGGGGGGGCTGTAAAGGAGGGGGGTCGTCGTGGGGTGGGTCGTAACGAAGGGGGAAAAATTTAAATTGTTGGCCCACAATTTTGAAAAATTTACCTATGTGCGCATGTTTTTCAATTTTTACGATTTTATGTGCATATATATAATTCCAAACCTTAGTTAGATATGATATTTAAAGGAAAACAAAGTTTGAAATCGCATAATTTCTTTAAAAATATAGATTTTTGTGTATCTGTTATTATAAATTTTTGAAAACTAAAAAACTGCGTATATTTTTGTTTTTAGACCCATTCACAAAATTTGATTGACTACAACAAGAAATACCGATTTTGTTCTGACATTCGCGCATGTGCTTCTTCTGGTCGATGCCACAGATGAGCACTCGTCCCGAATTGTATTTGAGCAGTCCCGTCAAAATGGAAAATGTCGTCGTTTTGCCGGCCCCATTTTGGCCCAAAAGCACAGTGATTTGGCCTTTGTACGCCTTGAAACTGAGTGAGTCCAGCGAAAATTGGTTGGACGAAGAAAAAGGCTGTCGCCATCGCTTGCACAATTTGTCCACAACAATGTCCGCTTGGTCCTTTGAACTTGCCCGGTCCGTTTCAATGTTTTCATTTGGCGGAAGTCCGTCGGCGGCGGTTCCCTCCCCGTCGGAGTCCGTCCCATCGTTTGACTCTGAGCCATCCGAGAATCTTTTAATGCCGCAAATCTGAATAAATGAATAAATTTACATGGCTAGACCCCTTTTGCATGTTTACCGCCGACCCACTCCTATTTGCAAAAATTTCTGTCGACCCTCCCCCTTTATTTTCATGTATGTATCCGATCACCCCTGGATTTAAGTTCGTACGGAGTTGGGTCGACCCCGCTCCCCCTCCCCGACTTGTAATGTATGATGTCCAAGTTCTGTTGTATGCTTGGAAGACCCTATTTTTTGTTGCAGTATTCAAAACCTTGAGAAAGAACAGCGGATGTTGTTTGGGTGATCCTTTCGGTGGGAAAACCGAGGCAACGTAAATGGAAAGCAAAATGAAGAGAAGCAAATCGAACAGAAGCATCAGAAAAGCCAATCCAAAGGAAAATTTGGAGATGCCATTTCCGAGTAACGCAGACCATCCAATGGTTTTCACTAAATGGGGAAGGGGGCAAATTCCATTACATGCCCAGGGAAGGGCCTTTCATTTTTCCAAGTGATAATTGTCTAACGCTACTGCCTATGAGACAAAAATAGAACCATGTCAAGGTGGAAAACTGGGGAGGTGGCACTCCAAAAATTTGAGATTATTTAGAAAAAAAAGTTCTACCGAATTGCTCCAATACGGGTGCACTTCATTCCCCCCCCCCATCGCGTCGTTATCCCCACGAAAAAATGGCCTCCGAAATAATGGCACGCAAAGAACTAACTATTTTTGGCACTAACAATAAGTGGCAAAAGGGACGCGTGATTATGTGCCGTTAAAAATGCATTTACAAATTTATTGTAAAATTACTTTTTTGCTCAGCAATCGCAATAATATACATGGCACTTCCGAAGGCGAAAAAGGGATTAAGCGATAAGAGCAGACACAACGGCACATTCGCTAGATCCGGCTTATAAAAGAGAGGAGGCGCGCAAAAATAAAGCGCTGTCATCAGAGAAATGGGCCCAAGTTGGGGGAATTTCTTGCACAGAATGCTGAGGAAAAGCGCAAATGCCAACATCGAAATGCCAAAGAGGACGAACAATACGATGAAGAGGAAGGAGTCCGACTGAAACAAAAGTTGGACCAAATAAGCGGATGAATCCATGTTTTGAAAATTTTGTTTTAGTGTTTTGTCGAGGGTTTGGCTATGCCCTCGTCGTAAAGCAAATAGCAAACCTCAATGAGTCCATAAATGACACAAAGTGAAGCGAATATCAGAGCAAAAGGCAACATTTTGAGCACAGCAATCAAAAGATGTGAGCCGTAGAAAGCGAACTGATTCAAGCCCATCACAGACATGTACGACTTAAAAAACGCAATCATTATTGTTGAATTCCAAATTTAAAAAAAGGCGAAAAGTTTTCAGTCTTGCAACTAGCCAAAAAGAAAAATTTGACCAAAATCGTAAAAATTTTTATGAAAAGCTCGTCGATCTACATGGCAAGAACTCCTTCGTACAATTAGACCGCCCCCCTCTAACATTCGTTCGTAAACGACCAGGCCGACCCCCGATTTAATGTATGGTTTCATCATTTTTTTGCCTTTTCGATGTATTTTCTGAGATATGTGTTATCCCATTTAAAATTACCATAATGCCGGACTCCCTTTCTACCGCGACGTCCTTCAGCATGGAAAAGGCGAACACAAACAAAAGCGTGGTCAGAAAAAGGGGCACCGTCATGGTGGCCATTTGCTTGTCCATGTACGACGGAATGGGCAAACGGTGGAGACGAAGCGAAACATTTGCCAAAGCATCGTCACCATTGGCCTTAAAAGCGCGTAAAAAAATGAAATCTGTTGAGCACAATGTAAAAAACACAAACTAACAATGAATCCATTTTCAAAAAAATAAAAACGAACCAATTCGATGAACGCCTTTTCGATTGCGTACTGAAGCGACAGGAAACCGCTTGACCAATAGGGCGGAGATCCGGGAATTTGGTAGTCTTTAAACTGTTTTTTGTTGCTATCATCGCGCCAGAATTTTTTAATGAGTCGCATGTCCCAACTGTTTTGTCTGTTAAATTTCAAATAATTTGCATCAGCACAAGGGCGTACCATGGAGAGGGGGCTTCCCCCGCCCTAAACCCAAAAAAAAAGTAAAAATTTTCAAGAAATTGGTTAAGTTTTTTGAATATTTTAAGCAACTCTTAACAAATCGCATGCCAAATTTTCAAATACATCCCCAAAAATCGAATTTTTGAATTCAGCCCTCCCCCACCCAAAGCCAAGGGACTGGCTACCCACTTGCACAACAGGACAAAGACAAAGCTTTTTTACCCGAATTGTTCGTTGTTGCTTGGCATCAGAATGGCATAGTGCAGCGCAGCTGTCGGTTTGGAGGTGTTCACTTTGGAGAAATGAACACCAGCTGAAAAACGCGTTAAATTATAAAGGGAAATGGGCATTTATTTGAGGATTTGTCCATGCTAATTGTAATAGGCGTAGCTCTATGATTCTCTTTTATACTGTAAATTTCAAAAAGTTCATTTTGTTTCAGAAAAATTATAAAAAAATTTTTTTTTTGAATGTTCCCTCCACAAGTTTTTGAAAGCGTTAAATGACCTTGTTATTTTTAATGGTTGCGTAAATTTTTATGGCCGTTGTAAACTTTAAAAGAGCAAAAGATTTCTTAACCAAATGCATTAAAATTTCCATCGGCACCGCCGGACCCCCAAAATGAGAAAATTCATTTTTATGGCGAAAAACAAATCTTCAAAACACACCCTCCTAATTCTACATTTCTAAAAAATGAAAATACACCCGTAAAAATCGACTTTTTGAATTCAGCCCCCATCCTGAAGTCAAGGGTTTGGCTACGCCCTTGGGGCTCTTTAAAATGTTGCCACTGCTAAAAAAAGGTATCCTTAACAATTATGTTTTCGTTAATTCCTTGCTAATAAAAGGGATATAACAATTAGCAAATTTATAAATAATGCAATTAAAGAGCACAACGATATTTTTATACCTACGAACTCCCGACAACCGTCGTAGTTCGCATCCAACTCTTTGTGCAGCGCTTCTCTCATCCGTCCAACATTTTGAAATGGAAGCGGAACAAGCGAAAACTGTTTGTCGGGCTTTCCGTTGTGGTACCATCGCATGAGTTTGTCCATGATCAGCTTGGACGCATTTCGAAACGGACCTTCGTAACTGAAAATTGTATTGTTGGTTATCAAATAAATACGAAAACAGTAGTAACAAAAATATGCAGGAATATTTTATAAGAAAATTGAATGAAAATTAACACTAAAATTTTTAATGGGGGGAGTATCGTTACTTTTTAGCGGAATAGGAATGTAACCTATCCTCCGGGCTTCACTCGAAGGTCGCTGATCACGAATATGACCGTCCTGTCGACCAATTTCGGACCCAGGACCCGAACTCGAACAAAGTCAAAATTCATAAAGTTCAACATTTGATGTTTTGACATTGTTTTTCAGGTTCCGGTTCGGGTTCGAAATTGGTCGTAGTCGATGTCATTTTCGTGATCAGCACCTCGAAGAGTCTTAATTTGTTCATAAAAAACCCAATTATTGGCATTAAAGTGTTACTAAAATATCGAAAAGCTGCTTAAGCATTAGACACATATCCGTTGGAAAGGAAAAACAAAGCCTGGCTTTAGCAATGGAAAATACTTTTCTGATTTAATAACAAATACCTGTAAGGCAACGTCCTTTTGTGCGTGTTAATGCTGCAATTCCACACCATTTCAATGCGATTTGTAGATTTCACTTCTGCCACAATATCTTTGAAGTTCCCATGCAATGACACTGGGAGAAAGTTGAAAGATTTAAGAGGTTTGCTTTCCTGAAAATAGCAACAAATGATTTTGCCTTTTTATACTGTAGGGGGGATTGGATTTGTATAGCATATAAAAAAAGCAAAAATTTGTGATACAGATTGAATAAATCAGTCCTTTAGAATATGGTTCATCAAATCAATGAAGATAATCAAGATGTACCATTTTTATTGTTGGAAAAAAATTATTTTTTAATTCAAGAATGGGGAGGGGGGCGTGGGTTCGGCTTGGGGAAGTCCCCTGGCGACGGCCTTTATTCAATTTTTATTTCATTTTTTGCGACGCTTTTTTTCAAAAAACCTTGGGCGAACAGAAGGGGTCCGGCGGTGCAGATAAACGCCACCATACGAGGGGGGGGGGGATTGGAAATTTCGCACTATTTTTAAGATTTTTACGCCAAATCATTCTTTCTTAGTTCTTGAGCCCATCATTATGGATGTATTTTTCGCTGCAAAAAAGGATCCCCGAGTACCATCGCACCCTTTAAAATCTGTTAACACCCCCCTCTCTCTTCTAAATTCTTCAGGTATCAAACCCAATGGTTCCCATGTTTCTTTCCTAAAAAACTCGACTCTTATTGTTAGAGTACGGTTAAATCACACAAAAACAATGTTTAATGAAGCCACATGTTTTGCCTATTCCGGAAAATTTTATCATCCCATTTTTATAAATGGGTTATAAAACAAAGATTGTTACCATGGGGACGTATGAAAATAAGAAGATTGTCTGAGCCAACAAAAGTGCCGGGAAAATGAACTCGCAAACGGTTCGGCATTTCAGTCGCCGCATCAGAATCTGCTGCTTCCAGAAGAGGAGACCAATTTGCGAGAATAGCGATCTCGTCATCTTCCTAAATTAATGTTCAAAATTAGCATTTATACAGATTCTAATTAAAAGGTATTGGGTCCTATTGCATTTTATGACTCCAAACGCAGTTTTGTATCTAAACGCATTTTAGTGTCCAATCGACGGTAATACTACCGAGTATTTTAGCTTTTCGGGGCCGGAGAATACGATCTAGCATCCATTTCGGCCATTTCAAACACCGAATCCGGACCAAAATTCGAAAATACGAATCTAATCAATGACCATTTTCAGTTTCTTCGGCCATATTTCTTACTTCGTCAATACCTACATTCTTAGTATTAAATGAAGGCATGAAATCTCTAGAAGTTTTGGTAATATGTACTACATACATATTAGTTGTTCCCCATTTTTTAGCGCTCATATTTTAAAGTCATGTAAAATGTTTGAATTTGGGCCCGGGGTTCAGAATTGGGGGAAATGGTTGACGTTGCGACAACCGAACCCCCCCCCCCCTTCCTAAAACAAGTTAACATGACTTTTTAAATTTAAAAATTTTCGCCAAAAACGTTGGAATAAACTATAGAATATTACAGAAGTTTCATTTAGCAAACTTCTATACTCAAATCAACAGACAAAAAATTAATTAATAAACCAGTATTTGCTCGTTTCTTATTTAAAATTCCGGAATTGGACGAGTAAACTGGAATAGAGCCCAGGTTCGAACTGTTTGTGTCTTGCACTATTTGTTAGGGCGTTTTACTAATTTAAAACCCGTGTTTTTAGAAAATATTAGTTTGTTTAAAGGAAAATTTGAAATAAAAATAAATGTTAAAATGGGATTTAAGTAAAAAGGGTTAAATCAAAGTTGGGGAGCAGAAGAGATGAGATAAAAAAAAAGTGAGAGGAGGAGAGTCCAAAGAACCGCTTAAATACTGGTCTGTCTGGTCGTTGAGAAGGAAAAAAGTTATGGTACAAACATTCGCCCGGCGACGTTTCGTTGGCGACGTTTTTTCCTGGTCCGCACCGCGGGACCCCCAAAACTCCTATTTTTTCTTAGAAAAATGGCCCAAACGCAAAATTTGGTAATTTTTCGGGCCCGACCTCGACGCTTTCAACCCTAGCAAACCCGTCTTTTCTAAAATTTTTGCGATGCTAATCGGCCCCGGCGGATGAAAAATTTTAGAAATTGAAAAATTTCAATCTTCCTTGACTTGATCATGAAAATTTAAGTAATTTTAAACATTTTTGACAAAATTATCGAAGAAAATGTTAAGGGCGACACCCAAATAGTTTTTGACCAAACTCGTTTTTTTGATGGGAAAATGGAAAAATCAACGGAAATCATGAAATTTTTTTAAAATTTAACAAATAATCAACATGACTGAATTTCGACCAAATAAAAAAGTTTTTAAGCGTTTAAAAAACTGTAAAGAAATATGAAAAACATAGTAAATTTAAATTTTCTCATTTCATTAACGATATCAAGTTCATATCTGTTGAATTATTAGCATCAGGGCTGCACGCAATTACGGATTGCGGATTACGTAAATTACGTTTTGGAGTTACGGATTACGGGTTACGGATTTTTGGGATTTTCCGTAATTTTGATCCGTATTTGATTTTTGGATATTTTTCGAGACGATTTCTTGTAAGATTATTTTTATAAAACAAATTTTTCTATTTTTTATTTAAAGGGCTGGCTACCCGTATTTCGATTTATTTAGGAATTAAAAATCAGATTTATTTTTTCAAATTTGTTGTTGTTAAGGCTACACCTTAATTTGGGTATTTCGCCTAGAAAATAGAGGCATCCCTTTTTTGTCGAACCTATTTTTTACTCATTTTATGAAAATTCATAAAACCTTAGTCAGGGGATGGGAAGGAATTCCTTCCCCGCGAAATGAAAAATTAAAAATTTTTCCAGGAAAAATGGCATTTTTTAAAAATTTATCGTTTTTTCTTAATAAAATCAAAAAATTTTCACGGCGGCGCCTATCGGCACCGCCGGACCCCGATTACCCGATTTTGCCTTCGTTTTTTTAAATTTTGACTACAAAATGACAAAAATTAGTCCTTTTTTTGGCTAAAAACAGCTACAATTCCTGTTTTTGTTCTCCGGTCTGAAATTTTTTAAATACATTAAAAAAAATTTTGCCAAAAAAAGTTCTTCGGATCCCCCCCCCCCCCCCCCGAAATTTGTTTTCTGGCTATTGATTCTTATCAATGTTGAAATAACTATATACATAATCAGATTGTAGTGCTCAGACTTTCAAAAAATTTTCCAAAATGAACCCTAAAAATTCAAAAAGAATGAATTTTTTCAGACACAAAATTATAATTTCTTTGTAAAATTGAAAAAATAAATAAAGAAAAGGCATCCCGAAATCTGTTTTTTGATTTTTATTAATTCACTATTTTAAAGAAAATTTCAAAAATTCTGACAAAAAATTGATTTTTGAAAATTACGGATTGCGGGAATTACGGGGTTTTTGGACCCCCGTAATTACGGATTACCGTAACTGAGAAAATCGCCGCAATTACGGATTGCGGATTACGGAAATTACGGGGTTTTTGGAGTTACGGATTACGGGTTACGGATTTTTGGGATTTTTCCGTAATTTTGATCCGTAATTTGACTTTTGGATTATTTTTCGAGACGATTTCTTCTAAGATATTTTTATAAAAACAAATTTTTCTATTTTCTATTTAAAGGGCTGGCTACCTGTATTTCGATTAATTTAGGCAGATTTATTTTTAAATTTGTTGTTTTTCTTAATAAAATCATTAAATTTCAAAAAAATTTTCCCGGCGGCGTAGTCCCTTTTGGCTAAAAACGGCTACAATTTCTGTTTTTGCTTTCCAGCGCTGAAATTTTTTAAATAATATTAAACAAATTTTGGCCAAAAAAAGTTCTTCGGATTCCCCGTCCCCCGAAATTTTTTTTTCTGGCTATTCATTCTTATCAAGGTTGAAATAACTATATACATAATCAGATTATAATGATCAGACTTTCAAAAAATTTTCCAAAATGAACCCTAAAAATTCAAAAAGAATGAATTTTTTCAGACACAAAATTATAATTTCTTTGTAAAATTGAAAAAATAAATAAAGAAAAGGCATCCCGAAATCTGTTTTTTGATTTTTATTAATTCACTATTTTAAAGAAAATTTCAAAAATTCTGACAAAAAATTGATTTTTGAAAATTACGGATTGCGGGAATTACGGGGTTTTTGGACCCCCGTAATTACGGATTACCGTAACTGAGAAAATCGCCGCAATTACGGATTACGGATTTCCATAATTGCAAATCCGGTTGCGTGCAGCCCTGATTAGCATTCTCTTCTTGCCCGTGTTCGAGCATTTCAAAATTTCCAATTTCACCATTCCGTCAAGAGGCAAATCGGCTCAAGTACAGTTTATGCGTCCAATCAAATTTTTAGTTCGAATTGTATAGCATTGACAATGTCCTACAAAGATTTGCTAGTCTATTTTTTCAAAATTTTGAATATTTTCCGTTTTCTTAGCTAGATTCGTTAATACAACGACTTTGTCGTCCTAGTGCGACATTTGCGGACCACTATTTCTCGATTGAACTGTTTCAATCCGGGTCCGAGTACACGGTAAAATCACAATAAATATTAAATTATCCTTTTAAATTTTTTTAACTCGACTTTGGTCAATATTTTGACCCAGACCCCCCATTCTTACCAGTGTATTTTAATACCCGGTTGGACCCGGACCTACCGGGTCGTGTACCGGGTATTGGATTTTCAAAAAACCGAGTCCGGGTATTGAAAAACCGGGTATCCGGGTCTGGGACCCGGTCGGGTATCCGGGTCTGGGACCCGGTCGGGTACCCGGACCCGTGTAACCCTATTTAAAATCAATATTTTTTGCGCCAAAAATTCTGAAAAAATCCCTGCCATGCTAACTTTTTTATGCTGATCAAAAAAGTCTTTTACAGCAACTTGATCAGATCACTCCTTCATAGTGATCGGGACACCCCAAAATACACTTAAAACGGGAAAATTTTCGAAAAAATTTATAGGGGACTGAGAAAGTTTTCTTCTGGAAAAATCATTATATCCATCTGAAAGAGCACAAAATTCTCTACAATATACAAAATACCGCGAGTCCCTACGACATATACCCGTTGAGGTATGGGCACGCACTTCAATTTCGGTGTCTACAAAAAGTACTTACTGTATTTCTTAAGAAATAGTGCGTTTTACAGTAAAACGATCAACATCAAAAGAAGTGCCCATACCTCAGTGGGTATAATCCGTAGTCTCACCATTCAAAAGGCAAATCAATAGTAAATTTTGTTCTCTTTCAGACTCAGGCGAAAGTTGCTCCGTCACAAATATTCCCTAGAGCAGATAATGATGCCTTTGGAAAGCCCACAGAAAATGCTATAAAAAACATCAAAATATTAAGCGTAAAAGATTTCATTGAAAAGTTGTATCAAAGCAAATAGCAATTGGGGGTAGCTTACCATTAAAAAAATTTGAGCGATTTTTTTATTCATTTTTTGTTGTATTCTTATCATTTCACCGAGTTTCGTACATTTTTTCGATTTTTTTACAAATTAAAAATAACTTTATAAAAATTTTTGAGTGATTTTGTGTTTGTTTTTTTTTGCACAGTACGAGTTGAGAATCTTAGTACGAGTTGGGTTTTTACCGATTAAAAAATAGGTCATATAGAAATGTAGTGACTAAGTGATGCAAACTCCAGGTTGTTATTTTATTTTAAAAGTTATGCTTACTACATGGCTTTAAAGTTTTGACCTTATAATTACGAATCGCCCAATTCGGGGCCTTTTCGGGAAAAATTTTTAATTTTGTTTTCTTTTATATTTTCCAATTTTTTTCGTGGGGTTCTAAATATTTATGGGAAAGGCATACTTAGTAAAAATTTCAGCTCGATTAGCCCATGGGAAGTAGGTGACGAAAATTTGTGACCTTATAATTTTGAAACGGGCATATAAGAAAAGAGCAAAAAAAGAAAGTGCCATAAGAAAATAGTACAAGAAAAAGACGAGGAAAATGATTGTGCCATAAGAAAATACCAAAAAGGAAGAAAAAGACAGAGAAAAATTTAAAGAGATTTGTGCCATAAGAAAGGGCCAAGAAACAAGAAAAGACAAGAGGAGAATGCTAACTGTAGTGTCATAAGAAAATGCCAAAAGAAGGGTGCGAGGCCGCGAAGCAGCCGAGCCATTTTCGGTTTTATCATGCATAAGTCTACAATACAATCGTACTTTAGCGGGGGATGCGCCGAATGCGCTAACCCCGCTAGTGAAATAAAAACGAGTAGGGGTCGTTTTAGCGCCCACGTTTTTGCACCAGACCAAGTCTTTGGACTATAACTTTTTTGTTTATCGACCAATTCAACAATTTTGGAATTTTTCGAAAGCTTTATATGTTTAGAAGTTATTTCTAAGCTATTGCTTGGTGATTAGACAATTACCAAAAAGTTATCAGGGAAAGGATTTATATGTTTTTGCATTTTTTTTTGCGAGTATGTTTTAACATAATAAGCTCAGAAATAGCATTTTTACTTGTTTTCTTATCAATCAGACCAAGTTTTTAGCACTAAAAAACATATTTCGTGGTTTTGGTAGTTCTTGGCCGCATGTTTTTGCGATTTTTTGAAAAATTTTGATTTTTTATAAAAGTAACGGTGGCTGGACATTTCGACAATGACCGTTTCGACAATACCTTTTCGACAAGGGACCCACGCATTTGGGCGCTCACGTTTGGGCGCCAGCTCGTTTGGGCGCGCTCGTTTGGGCGCCAAGCAAAAATTTTTAGAATTCAAATACTTGGTAAAACCAAAAAATAAAATAAAATACTTTTTATTAAATACCAAAAAACAATAAATAAATGGTAACAAAAAAACAATTTTCAAGGGTTCATTTGATAATAGTGGGAAATACCTCGAAGAAATTCCATATTAGTGTGAAATTGATTGGGCTGGAGATTGGGTGGAAGATAATCATGATTATTCAATGGAATGTAATTCCGAACATGATTATTCAACGGAATGTAATTCCGAACCATGTTCAGAATTCGTCTATCTGCTGCCAAATATTTGCCTCGCTTTTTCTCAGGTGGCAATCCAGCGATCGCAGCAAACACCGGAGCAGCACAATAACGCTTAAACTTTGAAAATTTTAAAATAAAGGGAAAATTATCTGCCATAAGCCTTGCTGTTTCACTTTCTTTTGTAAGTTCCGTACAAAATGAAAAAAGCAAAACCGGATATGGCATCCGGGAAAGATTGTCTTAACGGCATTTGACATAGCCATTTCAAAATCCACGGAAAAAGAAGTGGGAGCAAAATTTGGCAACGGTGAGGAAGCTTCACTTGTTTTTTTGTTTCAATTTTTGAAGCCATATTCGATGAAATTGATTAGACCATTGACGATTATATCATATCGCCAAAATTTAAAATATCAAATTAAAACTAATAAATTAATTATTGTTGGCGCTATGTAATTTCGACACTGGGTAAATTCGACACTGAGTATTTTCGACACTAAGTAATTTCGACACTACGTTTTCGACATAGAGAAATTTCGACACTGAACTATTTCAAAAACTTTCACTGTTTTTCAGCATTTTCGACACTGGACCATTTCGACAGTGAGTAAATTCGAGACTATTGAGAATTTTTAAAAAATAATAAGAAATTTTGTAAGTGTTAGTATTTAGGTATGATAAATTTTCCTATCTCACTTTCTAATTCGTACTTTTTAAAAGGTTAGGTTGGTGTAACTGAGTAAAACGATAAAATTGCGCATCTCCAACTAACCAAAAAAAATTTTTGTTAACTAATTTTTTGGAAAAGAAGAGAGTGCTAAAGAATTTTAAATCAAAAAATTGTGAGATTTCAATCTATTTGTAGCCACATTATTTGGTTAGTTGAGATGCGCAAGTTCGGATGATCAGAAAACCAATGCAAAAAAGGCAATGATCACTGACTGATCAGTTTTTTTTTGAATTAGCGCCCCAAAATATCGATATTTGGCACTATGAGTCATTTTGTCTAACACTGACACTGGGTTTGACATTTTACTCAGTTATACCAACCTAACCTTTTAACGAATTAGAAAATGAAATAAGAAAATTTATCATACCTAAATACTAACACTTTCAAAATTTCTTATTATTTTTTAAAAATTCTCAATATTCTCGAATTTACTCACTGTCGAAATGGTCCAGTGTCGAAAATGCTGGAAAACAGTGAAAGTTTTTGAAATAGTTCAGTGTCGAAAATACTCAGTGTCGAATTTACCCAGTGTCGAAATTACCAGCCACGAATTTGTTGAGTTAAGCCAAAAAGATGCGCTTCATTATTCTTGAGGGACGGATAGATTCGAATACACTTTTGAAAAAGACTCGGCGATGGTCGAATATTGCCGATGCTCATAAACGCAAAATTCGAAAACTAAAGCGAAAAAAACAATTTTATATTTGTAACTTTTCTGATTGAACTCAAATTCTTGGCAAAATGTTCAAATAAAAAAAAAAGTTTTTTGCACTTTTTGACCTTTTCAATGACTTTTTTCACTTTTAAGGCAAAATTTGAATTTTAGCGAAGAAAATTCAGAAAATAAAGCTTGGAGAGCGAGAAAAATATTTACGGCATTGAAATGCTTTGATTTTAATGGGAATTTGCACATTAATTTAAGGAGATGACGAGATCGCTATTCTCGCAAATTGGTCTCCTCTTATGGAAGCAGCAGATTCTGATGCGGCGACGGAAGTGCCAAGCCGTTTGCGAGCTCATTTTCCCGGCACTTTTGTTGGCTCTGACAATTTTTTTATTTTCATACGTACCCATGGTAATAATTTATGTTTTATAACCCATTTATAAAATGGGACGATAAAATTTCCGGAATGGGAAAAACATGTGGCTTCATCATATATGGTTTTCGTGTGATTCGTCCGTACACTTTAAGAGCTGGGATTGGTTTGATACTTGGACAGTCGGAATAAAAGGGGGTGGGGTGTTGACAGAATGTTTTTTGGAGGGTGCGATTGAGACGAAATTGGTGATCTTTTTTTATTGCTTACCATTACCCGAAGTTTCGGGAAAAACAACTCTAATGGTGGTTCAATAACTAAGAAAGAAGGCTTTTTGGTGTATATTTTTGATGAATACTTATTTAAAAATATTTTACAAAAAATCGCTGCAAAATTCCAAAAAAAAAAATTAAAATTTTTTTTGGGAGGGGAAACGACGGGGGCGGGGAATGAAATGCACCCAAATCATTTGTTGCTGTTTTCAGGAAAGCAAACTTGAAGGGCCTTTCAACTTTTCCGCAATGCCATTGCATGGGAACTTCAAAGATATTGTGGCAGAAGTGAAATTTACAAATCGCATTGAAATGGTGTGGATTTGCAGCAGCAACACGAAAAAAAAGATGTTGGCTTACAGGTATTTGTTATTCAAATCCAAAAAGCAAAAAGCCAAGACTTTGTTTTTCTTTTTCAACGGATATTTTGGTCGAAATGGATTGTCATATTCGTGATTAACGACCCCAAAATCCCCCTAAATATATATTTTTGAAAGTACATAATTTAAGCACATTTATTAGCATTTTAAAAGTGGGTTAAATCTGATGCCTAAACCAGAAAAGTGTACCTATTTTTTATCCTCTCCGACGACATTTATTAACAGCATTTGTATGAAAAATAAACGAGAGTTATTATTTTGAGTCAATTTTTTTTAGAAGATGAAGGGGTTTTTTGTCCGCCGGCGTTGCCATTAGGGCTACCCGGGGATTTTTTTTAAATTTTTAATGAATTTGCTAACAATAAAAAGTGTAATACATTTTTGGAAAGCCTTTTTTTCCTTCGCACTTATCTTCCTGTCGTCCTATGCAATTCTTCGAAAATATTCCTGCATTTTTTTTGTTACTACTGTTTTCGTATTTATTTGATAACCAACAATACAATTTTCAGTTACGAAGGTCCGTTCCAAAATTCTTCCAAGCTGATCATGGACAAACTCATGCTGCGATGGTACCACAACGGAAAGCCCGACAAACAGTTTTCGCTTGTTCCGCTTCCATTTCAAAATGTTGGACGGATGAGAGAAGCGCTGCACAAAGAGTTGGATGCGAACTACGACGGTTGTCGGGAGTTCGTAGGTATAAAAATATCGTTGTGCTCTTTAATTGCATTATTTATAAATTTGCTAATTGTTATACCCTTTTATTAGCAAAAAATCAAGGAATATTTAATTGTTAGGGTTAAAATTTGTCTAACCTTTTTTAGCAATTGCAAAAACAGCTAATTGTAAGAATTATGGACATCCCTTAACCAAACCATCGCGCTGGTTGAATTTTCAGCAGAGGCTCTTAATTTTATAATTTTTCTAAAACCAAATGAAAAGAATCATAGAGCTATTCCTATTACAATTAGCATGGAAAAGCATTTCCTTTCTAATTTAACGCATTTTTCAGCCGGTGTTCATTTCTCCAAAGTCAACACTTCCCAACCGACAGCTGCGCTGCACTATACCATTCTGATGCCAAGCAGCAACAAACAATTCAGGTAAAAATTGGCCGGACCAGGCAAAACGGCAATTTACAAATTACTCAAAAAGGTTTAACCAAATTTTGGGGCTATATTCAACTCGGAAACTATGAAAAGATTTATGCCCAAAAAACAGGTTGTTGCCTGCCCAGTTGGTCATCGCCCAATTGTCCCTTTCCGTCGAGGGACCCTTTCTCCCCCGAGTATGACCCCCCCCCCCCCTTCAACTATGTTTTATATGTGTGTGCAAAAATTTCATCTAAATTATTCCATCATAAAGACACACCAAAATCTTTGTTTTCTTATTTCTGAAATGAGCCAGACCCTTGGCTTCGGGGGCGGGGCTGAATTCAAAAATCGATTTTTAGGTGTGTATTTTTTGTTTTGTTTTTTAAATCTCGAATTAGGATGGGTGTGTTTACTGGATTTTATAGTTTTTCGCCAAAAATGAGTATTTTTGCCATTTTGGACTATGTTTCAAAAATGTGGCAAAATATGATGTGGTCCGGCAGTGCTAACAATGAGACACCGCCGGGAAAATTTTTTTGTTAAGAGTTGCTTAAAATATTCAAAAAAGTTACCCAATTTCACCCATCGGCGGATTGTTTCCAACGATTTTTTTTTTTAAATTCCATATATTTTCGGAAACTAATGATATTTAGAGGGTTTAATTAAAAACTGATTCATTTCAAATTGCCCATTGTTTAGTTGGGACATGGAACTCATTAACCAATTCTGGCGCGATGATAGCGAAAAGCAGTTTGAAGACTACCAAATTCCCGAATCTCCGCCCTATTGGTCAAGCGGTTTCCTGTCGATTCAGTACGCAATTGACAAGGCGTTCATCGAATTGGTCCGTTTTAATATATATTTATAAATAATAATTTTTTTTTTTGAAATGGACTTATTTTATTGTTAGTTTGTCTGTTTTTCATAGTGTGTCCAATTTTTAAAAATTTTTTATATATTTCACTTTTACGCGCTTTTTCAGGCCAATGGTGACGATGCGTTGGCAAATGTTTCGCTTCGTCTCCACCGTTTGCCCATTCCGTCGTACATGAACAAGCAATTAGCCACCATAACGGTGCCCCTTTTTCTGACCATTCTTTTGTTTGTGTTCGCCTTTTCCATGCTGAAGGACATTGCGGTGGAAAGGGAGTCCGGCATTATGGTAAGGATGTTCAAATGGGATAACACATATCTCAGAAAATACATCGAAAAGATAGAAAAATTTATAGTGAATTTTTGAGAGAAAACCCCTATTTTTTCTATTCAAGAAATTCGCCATTTTTTGTTTTTTTTAAGTCGTACATGTCTGTCATGGGCTTGAATCAGTTCGCTTTCTACGGCTCACATCTTTTGATTGCTGTGCTCAAAATGTTGCCTTTTGCTCTGATATTCGCTTCACTTTGTGTCATTTATCGACTCATTGAGGTTTGCTATTGCTTTACGACGAGGGCATAGCCAAACCCTCGACAAAACACTAAAATAAAATTTTCAAAACATGGATTCATCCGCTTATTTGGTCCAACTTTTGTTTCAGTCGGACTCCTTCCTCTTCATCGTATTGTTCGTCCTCTTTGGCATTTCGATGTTGGCATTTGCGCTTTTCCTCAGCATTCTGTGCAAGAAATTCCCCCAACTTGGGCCCATTTCTCTGATGACAGCGCTTTCTCTTTGCGCGCCTCCTCTCTTTTATAAGCCGGATCTCGCAAATGTGCCGTTGTGTCTGTTCTTATCGCTTAATCCCTTTTTCGCCTTCGGAAGTGCCATGTATATTATTGCGCTTACCGAGCAAAAAAGTAATTTTACAATAAATTTGTAAATGCATTTTTAACGGCACATAATCACGCGTCCCTTTTGCCACTTATTGCTAGTGCCAAAAAAGTTGTTAGTTCTTTGCGTGTCATTATTTCGGAGGCCATAAATGACACACTTCGAACCATAATTCATTGAGAGTAGGAGCTAAAAGGAAAGGCTTCGTTTTTGTGCACTTAATCGAAATTATCTTTTTTCTAATATTTTTCTTGAAAAATTTCTAAGTTTGAAATTTTCGTGCGGAAAACGACGCGTGGAAAATGAAGTGCACTTGTATTGGAGAGATTCTGTAGAACTTTTCTACGGAGTCTTCAGTTTTTTTAAAATTGTTTCTCAAATTTTTCCATCCATTTTCGAGTGCCACCTCCCCAATCATACATGAAAAAGGGGGGGGGGTCGACCCCCCCCCCCCCCCCCCCGCCATTTCGCCCGCAAAGGGCCCAAAATGTCGGACCATTTCGCATCGAGGGGGGGGCCGGTGTAAAAGAGGTGGGGGGGGGGGGTCGCCGCCGAAGGGGAAAAGAGGGAAATTTCTGAAAATTTTGGCTATTTTCTTAACAAAATTCATTAAAAATTCTTAAAATCTTCCCCGGCGGCGCCTATCGGCACCGCCGCCCCCCAAAATTCTTATTTTTTCCTTAAAAATTAGCCAAAAATCTCAAAATTTGGTATTTTTTAGATAGCATTAAAATTACAAAAAAAAAAATTTCCGGCGGCGCCTATCGGCACCGCCGAACCCCCCTGTCCCCTAAAAGTTTTTTTAATAAACCGCGCCGCAAAAAAACGTTTTTTATAAACAAAAAAAGTCGTCCACTTGTTTAAAAATCGCAAAAATTTGGCAGTTTTTGGTGAAAATTTGTTAACAGATTGCACTCGAATTTTCAAAAAATTTTCCCCGGCGGCGCCTACCGGCACCGCCGGCCCCCCTGTTCGCGAAATTTTCAAAAAAACCGCGCCGCGAAAAAAACGGTTTTTGAAAAGCAAAAAAAAAAGGTCGTCAAATTACATGGCTGGACCATTTCGCAAAATTGGCCGCTGACCCCCCCCGTCGACCCCCCCTCCCAGACCATTTCGCAAAAATTTTGGTTGACCCCCCCCCCCCTTTTTCATGTATGTCCCCAATTTCCCACCTGACATGGTTGTGCTTTTGTCTCATAAACGGTGGCGTTAGACAATTATCATTAGAAAAAAAAGTTGATCATAATATAGGCCATTTGGCCATGTAATGGAATTTGCCCCCTTCCCCATTTAGTGAAAACCATTGGATGGTCTTCGTTACTCGGAAGTGGCATCTCCAAATTTTCCTTTGGATTGGCTTTTCTGATGCTTCTGTTCGATTTGCTTCTCTTCATTTTGCTTTCCATTTATTTTGCCTCGGTTTTCCCACCGAAAGGATCACCCAAACAACATCCGCTGTTCTTTCTCAAGGTTTTGAATACTGCAACAAAAAATAGGTTCTTCCAAGCATACAACAGAACTCGGACATCATACATTACAAGTCGGGGAGGGGCAGCGGGGTCGACCCAACTCCGTACGAACTTAAATCCAGGGGTGATCGGATACATACATGAAAATAAAGGGGGAGGGTCGACAGAAATTTTTGCAAATAGGAGTGGGTCGGCGGTAAACATGCAAAAGGGGTCTAGCCATGTAAATTTATTCATTTATTCAGATTTGCGGCATTAAAAGATTCTCGGATGGCTCAGAGTCAGACGATGGGACGGACTCCGACGGGGAGGGAACCGCCGCCGACGGACTTCCGCCAAATGAAAACATTGAAACGGACCGGGCAAGTTCAAAGGACCAAGCGGACATTGTTGTGGACAAATTGTGCAAGCGATGGCGACAGCCTTTTTCTTCGTCCAACCAATTTTCGCTGGACTCACTCAGTTTCAAGGCGTACAAAGGCCAAATCACTGTGCTTTTGGGCCAAAATGGGGCCGGCAAAACGACGACATTTTCCATTTTGACGGGACTGCTCAAATACAATTCGGGACGAGTGCTCATCTGTGGCATCGACCAGAAGAAGCACATGCGCGATTGTCAGAACAAAATCGGTATTTCTTGTTTTAGTCAATCAAATTTTGTGAATGGGTCTAAAAACAAAAATATACGCAGTTTTTAGTTTTCATGTCAAAAAAATTATAATAACAGATGCATAAAAATCTATATTTTTAAAGAATTATGCGATTTCAAACTTTGTTTTCCTTTAAATATCATATCTAACTAAGGTTTGGAATTATATATATGCACATAAAATCGAAAAAATTGAAAAACATGCGCACATAGGTAAATTTTTCAAAATTGTGGGCCAACAATTTTTAGCATAACTAAACCATTTTAGGCTTCTGTCCTCAGTACAATCCGTTGTTCGATTACCTTACCGTCAGAGAGCATTTGGAATTTTATGCTGGCACCAAAACTGGCCATTTCAATGGACCCTACGGCAAAAAGTCACTGATCCAGGAGATTGATTCGGTGGCGAATGAATTGCACATTGAGTCCCTGCTGAACATGGTGGGTTCAATTTTTTAAGTGCGTGATTGATTATTGGCAGTTCCGTTAGACATCGCCAGGGGACTTTGTAATGTTTCGATTTATTTTTTTAATTGAGAATTTAAAGAAATTCCAGTGCCTTTGAAGAACACTAAAAATCAGAATTCATCCGTTTATTTAAGAAATTTTAACATTTTTTTTTTTTGCAGCCAGCTCGTTCTTTGAGTGGCGGGCAGAAGCGAAAGCTTTGCGTTGCGATCGCTTTGATCGGGAAGAGCAATGTTGTGTTGCTGGACGAGCCAAGTGCCGGGATGGATGCTAAAGCACGGCGCGACCTTGGCGATCTGTTGAAGAACATTAAGCAGGACAGGCAAGGCATTTTATGGCACGTTATTTGATTCGAACAATTGCAGTGTTGTGAGATACTCTTAAAAAGGGCTGATCAGGTCCATAGCCAGAAAATTTTTTACTCTTCGGGCCGAAAAGATTTTTTTCTCGTGTTATTTATCAAAGATTTCAGCATCGGAGCGAAAAAAGCAGGAATTTGTAGCGTGTAAAAACACAAATTTTTGGTACTATCCGAATGCTCTTGAATAATCAGTGCCAAATTAGAGTTTTGCTTCCAAATGAGGATTAACAAAATTTTGAGCTCCTGGTTCAGAACCATTCTTCTGACAACGCATTACATGGAAGAAGCTGACACTTTGGCCGACCGAATTGTGATCATTGCGAACGGACGTTTGGCGTGCAACGGATCGCCACAGTTTTTGAAGAACCGATTTGGGACGGGCTACCGCCTGCACATTGTTCGTTTTTTTTAAAATTGTAAATGCATAATTTGGTCTTTTTCCCCCTTTTTTAGGTTCTCAATGCTGGAAGGGTTAACTCGAAAAGTGGCTGCTTAAATGTAGAGGATGGTCAGCTGAAACGATTTGGTGGAGCAATTTCAGCCATTTTTGCCATAATTCGGAAGCATTCGCCCCAAGCACACATTGAAAACGCACAAAATCCGCCCGAATTCACAGTCATTTTGCCAGTCCAAGACAAAAAACTGTAAGAAATTTTTAATTTAATGTAAAATGAAAAAAATTATTAATACTATGATTAAAAATCGGTCTCTGCTCATTTATTGGCATTTCATTTTTTTTAGCTTTGCCGGTCTTTTCAAAGAACTTGAACAAATTGTGGGCGACCAGCGGCCAATTAAATCGTTTGGACTTTCTCTGAATTCGCTTGAGCAAGTCTTTCTCAGGTAAAATAACGGATTTGTTATTGTCCTATTGTTACATTGGTAAGAATGGCGGCCCCGGGTGGAGATCGAACCCACGGCTCGCCATGGTCCGTGGGCTGTTTGGTTAGGCAAAATTTTCGTTTCGAACATCCGTCTCTTTCTTTCGGCTTCTTCGTAATCCGCCCCTTCCCGCTTTTCTTGGTCTTTAACCACCCTTTTATTCGTTACAGAGTGAACGAACTTGACGGGTCCGTTGTACAGAGTGATGGCGATAATTCGGTGGACGGCGCGACAAAACTTGCTCAGGACTTATTCGGGCTTCGACAACAGCAGGCAAACACAGAAAATGAATAATACCATTCGATAGAGCAGGGTCGAATTTATTTTTGTGAATTTTTCTAGATTAAGCCCATATTGCAAGAAATCAAAAAATTATGGACCTCAAAATCTAAAGTTTGACTGTATTTTCCTTCATTTGTCAGCGATGGTGCCCAAGTTAGAAAAATAGCAAAATTGGTGGTTCATTTGGTTAAATTCCTATTTTTGGAGGTTCGGGTTCAAATCCAACATGAAAATAGATAAGTTTTGACTATTTATAATAAAAGTAAACAATTTAAAAATCATTTTTAGGCTTAAAATATATAATAATTTTTCTTTGATGGAAATAAGTAAAAAATTATAAATGTGAAGGTTGGGTGGGGAATTAATAGAAAGTGAAAAAGGCTGGAAATATGCCCTTATTGTTAGGCATAAAATATCGATTTTTTGAGGCACTATACTTAGGTTTGGTTTTTTGCTGTATATATGGGCGTAATATTAAAAATTTCCCATTTTTCACTTTTGCAATTTTCTTTTAGTTTCTCAAAAGTTTCTTCGCCAAGCTCCGACTCATTGGCCAACAAATGTCTGCTTTGCTCCATTGCCAATGCCTTTGGCTTTTGCGCAATGCCTTTAGCACCATCGGTGGTCTGATCAGTCAAATTTGCGCTTTTTCCTTCTTAATTGCGATGTTGTTCGGCTTCAATTCGTCCACTGTTTCGCGTTCATTGTCGCCCTTCGAAAACACAGAATGCTTTTCGGTGCCATTGCAATTTGATATTCCCAAAGGCGTGTTTTGTTTATTGGGTTTGGATGTTTTTATTGTAAAAATGAAGGAAATTTCGGATGGAAAAACGGGAAAGTTACTGCCAACTCTTCGATAAAACTTTTTTTCCCATTCAGATAATGAATTGTTTCGAAGTTTCAACGACCTTGTCGACAAAATTCCACACGCAACCAAAATTATGATAGAACCCGCTGTTGTAGGCGAAAAGCGTGACTCATTCGTTGGCCATCCTAATGACGAATTGCCATTGGTAATGGGCGCTGCTATTTATCCAAATGATTCGAAAATGGATGTTAATGCTTTGTTCAATGGAATTGCTTTGCATTCTCCGCCGATGGCTCTGTCTTTTGTGACCAATGCGTTGTTGGGCCTCAATTCGTGTAGGTTTTTGCTTTTTTTTTGTTTCATATTGTAAAAAAGAAAAAAATTGAAATTATTACTAAATTTTTAAATTTCGATAACGCCTACCAAAAATTCAACCATGACCAATCTATTCTACATTTAATAATGTGAAACAATAAGCTAATGTAATGTTATTTTAGTCAGGCAGCTAAGGAAAAATTTTAAATAGAATAAGAAACGAAATGAAAAAGGTACTTTAAGTTTTAACCCCAAAATTGCAACAATTTGACATGTTTGGCGCAAAATCGCTACAAATCCGTTTTTGCTCTCCTGGCTCTGAAATTTTGACAATATGAAACGAATGTTACTGCCTCATGGGGCTCAATAGTACCGGGGCCTCCCATCTAAATTTTTAAATATATTTTTGTTTAATTTTGCTCACTCATTCACAACAGTTGCCATTGTTCCTGCAATTGAAGTGTACGGTGTTGCCGACCGCGCCGATTTTGGCATTTACACTGCTACAAGGAATAAGGATCTCCTCAATAAATTAGTCCCTGTCCTTATTGTGATGTGCATTTTGATCACTTTGATGCCCTCCTTTCTGCTCAAAATGATGGTAGAAGAGCGCTCGTCCCGTTTCAAGCACCAAGTAAACTATGTAAATAATGTCAAATCATCAAAAACACTATTTTTGACACAACAAATTTCTCATAATATTTATTTGATCGTTTGTTTCTCTTTTCCAGTTGCTGCTGACCCGTCTTCATCCCATCATTTATTGGGCTTCATTTCTCCTGTTGCACTTGAACATTTACGCTCTGTTTTGCTTTTTCATTTCGTTGCCCATTTTTGTTTACGGAATATTGGAAGGTGGTAGAGTTTGGTAAGTTCTTTGTTTGTTTGAAAATAACACAAAACAGTGATTTCAAAATAAGATTTGCACCCGGTTCCGGGTTTATGAAACAAATTTGGGTACGAACCAAATAATAGGCACCTAAAAATTATGGTTTTTCCTTTTTTCGACAAATTGGGAATTTATACCATGTTTATTAACAGATTTTATCTTATAAAGGCCAATTTTTTGGGTTTTTTCCCATGCCATGAAAGAGCTCAGCTGATACTAATTAGCTAATTACTATTATTCTTTTCTTTCTTTCAGTTTTCCGCTCCTTTTTGCTCTCTTCTTTTGGATTTACCATCCATGGCTTTGCTGTGCGTCGTTTCTGTTCAAAACGGTGCAGTCCGTCACAAGGGCACTTTTGGTCCTCATCGTTCTGAGTATTGTTGGTATCGGAATTGTGTTGCTATTCCAATATTTATTTCCTGTTGCGGATTGGGTGACAACATTTCTGAACATTGTTTTCTTTTTGCTGCTTCCACCGTATGACTTCAGTAAGTGATTACCGTATGAAATTGGCGGGAAGGGGGCGGGGAGCAGAGCACTATTGTAGTCCATCATTTCTCCGTAATAAAAAACATTTTTCCCCAGTGAACGGACTGTACAGATTGGTTTATCAAAAAGAAAGCCTCGACCAATCATTGGACTACATCCTCAGCATGTTTGCCTTGGGCACTTTTCACTGGCTGCTCCTTTTTTGTCTCCAATCGCATTTCGTTGTCCGACAATTGAACCATTTAAAGTGTCGCATTTTCAATCACAGACTTTACCAAAGGGTAGGCACTGTACTCACTTTTTTTCAAAACCAATTAACGAATCGCACAGAATCCATAATTTGATATCGGTACTTCAAACTGTTCTGTTTCAGCTTCGATCCCGGGATTTTCCCGCTGAAGAAGACAATGATGTCCATGAAGAACGGGAATTTGTGAAACAACAAGGCGTCGAGAACTTCATATTGTACATTAATGAGTTGACCAAATATTACGGGAAAGTGCCCGCCATCGATGGCATAACATTCGGAGTGCAACGCGACGATTGTTTTGGCTTGCTGGGTCAGTTTTCTCTTTGCATAAAATTGCGGAACTGGATCTCGGAAGAAATCCACACCCCTGGCTCATTACTGTTAAAGCACGCAAAATTTGATCGGTTATAGTTATCCTAGAATTTTGAAATCAGGCGTTAATGGCGCGGGGAAAACGACGACCTTCGACATTCTGTCCGGCATTAAATTCGCCACCTCCGGCACCGCAGCAATTTCCGGCGTTTGCGTCTCCAAACATCCGCCCATCGGTTATTGTCCCCAATTCGATGCTCTCCCAATGGAACTCACTGGACGTGAAGTGCTACATTTGATTGCTCAATTGAACGGCTTTTCCGAAGTGGCGCAAAAGACGGAGACCATTTTGAAATGCATTCAAATGGACAAACAAGCGGACAAACGGATTAAACACAACAGGCAAAAAACACAATGAGAACAGAATCAGCGGGGAGAATTTGGACCGAAAATGCCAGAATATCTGCTAAAATGGATGAAATGCCAAAATATACGCAAATTTTGGACCCAAATCTAATAGAAGAGGTGATCAATTTCCCTTCTTTTTAGCGGTGGACAGCGTCGTCGTATTTCGCTTGGCGTTGCATTGCTAACTTGTGCCAATTTTGTGCTGTTGGACGAACCGACCGCGGGCATTGACCCGGGCACGCGGCGCGATGTTTGGCATCTGATCCGTGCAATTCGCCAGCAGGGCACTGCCGTTCTGCTCGCCTCCCATTCGATGGAGGAGTGCGAGGCGTTGTGCAGTCGAATTGCAGTTTTGAACCGCGGCAGATTGGCAGGCGTTGGCACCGCCCAACACTTGAAGAGCAGGTAGAACAATCGAACAGCGGGGGAAAGGGGACAGAAAAGTGGAAAATGGCAACAAAAACAGCATTAATCGTCTAAATCAGGAGGTGTATAGGTAAAAAGGTGCCTGCCTTTGTTTTAAATAATAAAATTTATGGGGAATTAATTTAAGCGAAAATTTCAGGTTTTGCTATTTTTGGCTAATTTTTAGAAAAATTTAGTTTTTTTTTGAGTTTTATTGCAAGTCAAATTGAAGCAGAAAGAATATACAAAAGCTAATTGTTTTATATTTTAAATTAAATCATTTTGAATTGGCAAAAAAAAGAACTAAAAATGAACGAATTTTTAAAAACTTTTGAGAAATTATGGAAAATTTATGTGCTTGTTTTTGCAATTTTACTTTTAAACTGCAACTTTTTGTTCATAATTTTAGTGCAATTATTTTTTCTTAGATTTGGCAACAGTTTTCTTCTTTCCATCACCGTTGCCAAACCGTCCAAAGCCATCGGTGCCAAATTGGACAAAATGGTCCGTGATGCGTTGGCTGTGAGTTGAATATTACGGATAAATGCATTGGCAAAATCCGAAATCCCCGCAGTCGCCGCAGTGCCAAGACCCGCTGAATTCTGCCATATTGCGCTGGGAATTGCCACGCCAAAAGGGCACCACTTGGAGCATTTTGTTCGAACGAGCGCAGGCATTGGCCGACCAATTCCCGGTCTGTCTCGGGAATTTCTTCCCTTTTTGATTTTCATTTCCGTCTCAGGTCAAACTCGAGAAAGTGGCCGGCGGACTCCCCCAAATTGTTGACTTTTCGCTCACTCAGAATTCGCTTGAGCAAGTGTTCATGAGCTTGACCAATGTGGACGCGTAACTTCTTCGCCTTGGGTGTCCGTACTTTTCAACTGATTTTTTGTTTTCTTGCCGCTCTCTGTCCAGCACAATAATTATTTATATATATGTATTTACATATTCAAAAGTCCAAAAGAAGGGACAAAGTTCGCTTATACTTTTGGAAGAATGTGATAATCTGGTTAACATAATGAATGTCCGATCTCCAATTTCCTGTATATGTTTTGTCTTTGTATTAAATAAAGAAATATTCAGTTTTATATATTATTTGTTTGGTAGTAATCAGAATAGGAAAAGGTGACCTTTTCCTATTTGAAAAACTGAAAAGTTTTTTGGGTTAAGGTGAGGATGTTAAAATACTAAGATACTTGGTACTTGTCTAGTTTAAGGGACAGATTTAACATACATTTTCAAATGCCTATAAATGTATATTTTTTATATGATTTTTTAAAAAACAATAATACCCTCATTAGCAAGATGCCCATGAGGATATCATTCATACAAATTTAGAATTTTATGCTTCCTGTAACAAAGTTATCCTCATCGGCAGATGCCAATGCGGATATCATCAATACAATGTTTCTAATTTTATTTTTGTTCCAGTTCGCGTCAGGGGTTCGAAATTGGCAAAAATGGGTGTTGTATTCGTGATCAGCGATCTCAAAAACCCCTTAAAACTTATTTTCATTAATTTCTAAAACACATTTATAGGCATTTGAAAATGTATGTTAAATCTGTCCCTTAAACTAGACAAGTACCAGATACTTCCTCTCAGTTTCAAGTTTAGAAATTTTAAAAAATTTAAAATCTCAGTGTAAGAAATATATGGAAGACGGCAAGCAAACCCCTAAAAACTTGTTTTGAGCCCAAAATTAAAAAAAAAAAATTAGGGACACCCATTCTTCAGGATTGCCAAATATGGCACACAGAAAATTCCTACTCAGAAAGAAACTTTTCCCAGCATCAAGGCTGGTAAACCCTTTAATAATTTTAAAAGTTGTTGTTAAATCATTAATTTTTCTTCTTTCTCCAATTTGTGTAAATCAGTGATTTTTAGTTTTTCCCCATATTTTTTGTAAAAGAAACCACACTTTCTAAATGCTTTTCTGGTGAAAAACTTTAACACGCTTTAGAAATATTTGTAGAAATTTTAATTTTCTTTCAGAATTTTCATTGAAATTTTTCATTGTTTTTTGAAAATTTAATTTCTGAAACATATTTGAAAGTAATCTCGAAATTTTTAAAATATTTTTCAATTTTTTAAGATGGCAGTTTAATAAATGCGTTAGCACGATTAATTATCAATTTCGAAATTTGCTTCTCTTTCCCTGATTTAAAAATAATTGTCCAAAAATTATCAGAAATTGTTTGGTCGCTGTTTCCCATTCCATGCTAATGGAACAAAATTAACTAATATTTTCAAATTTAGGAAATTCATTAGGATTAAATTAATCTCGCTTCTTTAGGTAGAAGCCAATAGAGGTTCGCCCAAAAAATGAATTGCATCGAACGTTGATTGATCAAAAAATAGATTTAATTAGCACTACGACTTCTTAGATCAGCAGAACAAGGCAGTGTGTAAAGTTCTAATATTTCCCAAATCGTACTGTTTTTCGAGAAAAAATCGTCATAACTTTTGTTAAGGTCGACCAAATTAAACATTCTTGGTATCATTCAATAGCCTTTAAAATTCTCTACCTATTACCAAGTTACAAAAAATTTGATCAAGTTTGAAAAAAGTTATGAACGAAAAATTTTTTTCTTTACGATTTTTGGTCATAAGTTTTTTGAAAAGCAATAAAATTTTCTTCCATTTTGCAGATAGATAGAGAACATTAAGGACTATCGAATGATACCAAGAATGTTTGATTTGTCGACTTTGACAAAAGTTATGAAGATTTTTTTGTCGAAAAACAGTACGAGTTGGGGTAGTATGAGTTGGGTTTCGTCCCTTTTGAAGTGAATTGGACACGGATGAAAAAGGCTTTCTGACGACCAACGACTTTGAACAGTTTTTCGCATGCCAACAATTTTGTCAGTTGACTCAAATGACGATTTAGTTGCAAATTTTTACAAAATCATTTTAATTAGATTTATTTAATTCTGTATATTATATTTAATATTAAAAAAATAATAAACTAAAAAGGGGATTTTGATGAAGTTCAGAGGTTAAACAGATAATTCCGAACCCCCGAATTCGAACGGAATTTCAATATTTATGGCTCTAAAATTAATTAAAACAAGCTAAAATTAGTCACAAATCATTGATACAACAAAAAATGATCATTCTTAAAACCTATGCATAGGTTTAAGAAAAAAGTAAATTTTTTCAATTTTGAATTTTCGACTTTTTGTTAGAATTCGGGTTTGGGGTTCGGAATTAGTCGAAATTTATGTACCCCGAAAACTCACGGAAACATGTTTTCATGAATTTTGATAACAATTTTTTTATCGAAAAATAGGCGGGGGGGGGAACCAAAATTTAGCACATAATTTGACTGGCAAAATCGCACTTTACTTATGTATATTCAGGGTTGCCAGATTAAAATTTTCAAAAGCCTCATTTGGCAGGCAAAAAAGCCTCATTTTGGGTCAAGAAGCCTCATTTTTACAAATTTATTCAAAACAGGCTTAAAATGTTCAAATGTTTTATTTTTGATTTTCCATGATCAATTTGAGCAATTTTTTTGTTAGAAATAAGCATTTTGTGAAATTCTGAGCACGAAAAATCGAAGTTGATTTTTTGCGGCGCTTTTTTCAAAAAAAAAAACTTGGGGAAAAGGGAGGCCGAAAAATTTTGTGATTTTTAATACGATTTGTTAACAGAATTTTTCCACAAAAATGGCCAATTTTTGCAATTTTAAGCAAAAATTTTAAGAAAATAAAGGATTTTTAGGGTCCGGCGGTGCCGATAGGCGCCGCCAGGAGAAAAATTGAGAATTTTGACCATTTTTTAGCAGATTTTCAGTAAGAAATTCTTAATTTTGTGGTTTTTTGGAAAAAAATTAGTTCTATTTTCGTTTTGATGCTCTATTAAAAACCCAAATTATTAAATAATTGTAAAACATTATGCCAACTTATCAAAATTAATCAAAATTTAAAAAATCTGACGAATTTCCCCCCAAAACATCAAAAATCCTCAAAATTTCTCAAAAACCACAAAAAGCCTCAAAATTTCTCAAAAAACCACAAAAAGCCTCAAAGCCTCATTTTGAAAATTTAGCCTCATTGACCTATCAAAAAACCACAAAATGAGGCTAAAGCCTCAGATCTGGCAACCCTGGTTTTACATTATATTTAACAAATTTAAAGAAATTTTGGGGAATTACACCCTCAATTTGGAAAAATTTGTCCATATTTTTTGCATTTTTATGTTTATATTTCGCGATTTTTGGTCCATATTTTATGATCAAATTTTGTGATTTTATATCCATAATTTTCCGAGTCCTAATGATAAACTTTTGTGTCATCGGCAAAAAGTAAGGCTCCAGTTTATAGCTTTTCACTATTTTGAAACGCATAGAAAACAAATTTTTTTTTTTTTGGTGGTTGTTAAGCTAGTTTTCAAAACATAAAAAACTAAAAATTATTTCTTTGTAACAAAAATGCAATAAAAAATGAAAAATATACGCTTAAGGATGAACCTTTAAGGAATTTTTAAAAAACATATCCCTAAGAAATGAAAATTTTCTCAAAAATTCGTCTATAAATAATTTATATATTTTTTGACAAGAATTTGTGATTTTAAAAATTATTATCGCAATACTGGTTTAGCTCAGGGCTGGTATCCGTCCTTGAATGGCAAGGACGTCCTTGAAATTGGGCCCTCTTTCTTGAAAATAAAAAATGTCCTTGAATGCAAGGACGTCGTTGGAAATGAGCATTTAAAAAATGGAAATAATCAAAGAAAATTTGGTAAATTTTTGAATTTATAACATATATGGATATTAAATTATGGCATTATGTTAATAAAAAGGCAATTTTTTTTCTCATGGTCGAGAATTTTTGAATCAGTGAAAACAAAAAAATGTTGTAAAACATCCATTCCGGTGAAAAATACAAGCCATTTGAAAAAATATTAACCATTTTTCATTGCATATAATAAAATTTTAAATGTCCTTGAATTTCATGAAAATTGCTCGTTATGTCCTGGAAATCGGCATACCCGTCCTTGGAAGCTGACTTTGGACGATACCAGCCCTGGTTTAGCTTAATTTTAAAACTTTTTTTAAATTATTTTGTCATTTTACACCAGTAGATTATTCTTTAGTTTTTCATTTAAATAAGAAAAGTTATATTAGACTGGCAAAAATCATAATTTGCATGTGTATATTTCTTCTTTGGTAAATTTATTGGTCTTATATTTTCAAAATATTTCTCACACGGTCCCTTTTGGTAATGCCGGACCTCAAAAATTTATGCTTAAAAATTCTTAAGCAAATTCCAGTCTCAAGAAATCACTAAATTTATCCTTAAGACATACAAAAAATAACACAATTTCATGTTGAATCATTCAAACAAAAAACAATATTTAATGAGCACGTCAAAACAGAATTTCATTTTCCAATTTCATAATTCAAATTGATCGATCACTTCCCAGCAATTCATTCACTTCTGCTGCTGATCATTTGGGCCGACCATTGCGTTTAGAAGCCTAAAAATTGAAATATTTGTAAATTTGAATTTCTGAAAAAGCATTTGCTTACCCTTCTCCGATTTCATCCTCTTTATCAATTCGAATGTCAATTCTGTTCCACTGATCAAAGAATATCCATCCAATCGCTTCCTTTTCCCATTTTGTCCATTTGCTTTCGTCTCGCGCAATTGGACAACGGACGAACAGAAAACAGCAGCTGAAGTCAGTTCTTTTCAACGTCAATTGTTCCCGAGTCGATTCATTGGTCAGATCAAAGGGCACAACGGAAGCAAAAGGCGAAGGAAGCGAAAGGTAAACGATGGAATTGGCGGGAGAAGAAGCATTGGCAAATGCCTAAAGCATGGAAAAATTGGAAGAAGCATTGGCAAATGCCTAAAACATGGAAAAATTGGTAAAGAAAATAAGAAACGAAAAAAGAGCCAAAAAAATCAATTCGACCGAACTCACCGCTTTGAAGGCTTCAATCTTTGACGCCAAATTCCCGTCATCCTTGTCCAACCAGCATCGCAACACTTTTGGCACATCGTCCGGACGGGGAGTGAAAAGCCATTTGGCCATCGCTTGTCCATCCGATGCCATGGCACTGTCATCGGCCGGAAATTCGGCGAAAAGATCGTCAACATAGGAGACAATGCGAAGAGATGGACATTCGTTCAGAATTGACGGGACGAATTGTCGCAAATGGCGGAAAATTGTGGCGGATAATCCAATGCCATCGTATGTTTTTGCTGAGCAATGGCCAAATGTTGTGCAAAATGAACTCCAAAATTCGGTCACTCGTCGTATCGATGAACAAATTAAGCGGGCACGAGGCGAAAAGCGGGCGAAAACGGTGGAGAAAAGCGATGGCATTTCGGTCGATGAAACTGAAAATGGATGGGAAGGACTGCTTGAATTTCTTGAATAATCGCAATTTTACGAGATTGTGATGCGTTTGAAGCCGCTGACATTGTGTGGCAATTGAATTTGCGGAATTGCCAATTGTATTCCAACGGAATTGACAATTTTCAGTTTCTTTGTGCCATTCTTTCCAATTTTGCGCCCAATTCCCATGGATTTCAGCGCTCAGCGCCGCGTCTCGAAGTGTTTGTCGACGATGTTGTCAAATCGGTGGCTGATCATTGCTATTCCCTGTCCAACTTGAGAAGGCGCGAGCAAATTGAACACCGCCAGCCAAACGTCGCCAGAGATGAAACTGAAAAATGAAATTTAAAAATTTTAATTTTTTGGAGGGTTTTTTACATTTTCTTTTTGTGAGGTCCTCGTGGTTTTGGTGGTTTTTTGAATCGGTCCCAATAAATCCAAAGAATGGCGCAACAACCGACAAACATTGGCACACCGAACAGACTAAAAATGAGAAGGAAAAGGGTAAATGTCGAGAAAATAAATGCACAAAACGTACAAAGAAGTCCTTTTTGAAAGCATGTTCAGGAAGAGAAATTTGAAGAGAGATGAAAATAAATGGCAAATAGAAAATAATGAAAAAGGCGGAGGAACAACCGCTTTTATACTGATTTTTTTTTCAATATTTTACTAATCGGACGGATTAGACGGGTCGAACTGTTGTGCGTCTGGGTCGAAATGTCGTCCAAGTTAAAACAAGTCAAATGTCGCCAAGCAAAAATAAAATAAAATATGATTGAAACTAAAACAAAAATGATCAATTTTTGATCATTTTCCCTTGGAATACGGTAAAAATTGTGATTTTTTATAATCAAAAAATTCAATCAAGTATAAGTTTTTATATTGAATCATAGCCACATCATTCAAAGGGCAATTCGGTAGAGGATTTTGTTCTCTTTTATCCAGGGATGCGATCGAAAAATTTTCAAAATCAGAACATCAGGCCAAAAAATCAGATTTTGGGGTCAAAAATCAGAACATTTTGCAAAATTGCTTCAAAACAGTTATTTTTACAATTTATTCGATCAAAATGTATTAAATATTATTTTTTTCGCCTCCAATTATCATCTTTAAAAATTTTGGTGAGGAAATTAACAAATCGTAAATTTCAGTGCACTCGGGATCAAAAAAAAAAATTTTAAGAATATTTTGCGGCGCATTTTTCCAAAAAATTTTTGAGAAATGGGCGAGGGGAGAGAGTCCGGCGGTGCCGATAGGCGCCGCCGGAAAATTTTTGAAAATTTAGTTCTGATTTGTTGACAGATTTTTTCACCAAAAATGCTAATTTTTGCAATTAAAAGCCAAGTGATGACTTTTTTTCGCTTTTAAAAACGCTTTTTTTTTTGCGGCGCGCTTCCAAAAATTTTGGAGGACAGGGGACTCGGCGGCGCCGATAGGTGCCGCCGGGAAAAATTTGTGATTTTAGTGCGTTTTGTTAACAGTTTTTGTCCAAAAAATTGTCTAAAGTTTGCCAAAAATCTTATTTTCTTGATAAAATAATTACATTATGCCATAAAATTTTAAAATTATGAGTTTATTTAAGAAATCAGAACAAATTTTGGTCGATACCCCAAAATCAGAACATTTCTGACAAATCAGAACATTTTTATTTTATCAGATTTGGACCCTCCAAATCAGAACATTTCTGATAAATCAAAACAGATCGAAACCCTGCTTTTCTTTAAATAAAAATATATTTCAGCAACGGATAGAGCACGAAATGAGCTATAGAAAAAAGTAAATTAAAGAGAATTTGTTTTATCCTTCACTTAGAAAATTGAATATTCCCAATTTTTGCCTCTTTGGGAAGATTTTTTTGGGGCACTGTACCAAATTTCAAAAATTTTACTCATCAAACTACTGTGCATCAAAAAAAGAAGCGAATCACAAAGATAGGCATCTAATTTTTTGGTTTTTGTCAATACGTACATCCGTAGCAAAAGCAAATTTGATGTTAAGGAAAACAAAAATAATGAGATTAATAAGTAAGGATGGGATTTTTAGGCAAAAGCCTATTTTTTTCCTGAGCTCCCCGTGGCCTGAAACGCACGAAAAACATGTTTTTGAGCTGTTGTTAAGCTACTTTTCGAGTATTAGTGCCTATTTTCTAGGCTTTTATTTTTAGCGCCTAAAAAACCTAAAAATTTTGAAAGAGCCTATTTTTGCCTATTTTGGCGTTTTGCCAAAATTATTAACATAAATGCAATAAAAACGAAAAATACACCCCCTAAGAATCGACCCGAAATTTTTCAAAAATACACCCTTAAGAAATAAAAAAATTTCAAAAATTCATCTCCAAAATTTATTTATTTATTTATTTTCTTGACAGGAATTTGTGCTTTAAAAATTATTTATCTCAATAAATGTTTTGGCTTAATTTTTTTTTACTTTTTTGAATACATTTTGTCATTTTCACCCCTAAAAACGAGGTTTTAGTGCCTATTTTCCATTTTTTCGAGCCTATTTTTGGCAGTTTTTAGAGCCTAAAAATCCCTATTAATAAGTCACATTAATATATGTAGATTTTAGTTTAAAGAAATTTTTTTGGATTAATAAATTTGAATGAACGGTGCAGTGCAAATGATTTGGTGCTAGGACGAAGTTACAAAAGTATCAATGTGGGCGAAATTACAAAAAGTATCAATGATTAAAAAATTTAAATTTATTATTATTTAAATTTAATTTGCTAAATAATTCATCATAAGTTAGCTTAAACTTAGTCAAATTAATTAAACTTGGTATTAGAAAGCAGCTCTACTTATCCACTACTATGTTATAATTTTTTAAAATTTCGCAAAAATTTACAAAAAGTAAGCAAAAAAGCTCGAAAAATTTAGACTCAACATTTCGACCATCATTTTTTTTTAATTCAATAAAAAATTTTTAAATTTAATATAATAATAGAGAAATTTTTGGGCTATTTTTTCATATCAAGTGAAATGTGATTAATTGAATGTTTGAACAATTTACATGCATTTAACGACCTTGCATTTTTTGGATGACCACAAAAAAATAACATTATTATTCCTTCATAACTTTTTTTCAGATACAACAAATTTTAATTTTATTTATATATTATTAGAAAGCACAAAAATTTCTCTATTATTATGTTAAATTTCGAAAAATTTTATTGAATCAATAAAAAGTTAGGTAAAAAATGTTGAGTCTAAATTTTTCGAGCATTTTTTGCTTACAACTTTTTGTAAATTTTTGCGAAATTTTTAAAAAATTATAACATAGTAGTGGATAAGTAGAGCTGCTTTCCAATACCAAGTTTAATTAATTTGACTAGGTTTAGGCTAACTTTATGATGAATTATTTAGCAAATTAAATTTAAATAATAATTAAATTTAAATATTTTAATCTTTGATACTTTTGTAATTCGGCTCACCACGAATGATTTTGTAGGGCGGCGCAAGTGCCGAGGCCCAAAATTTCATAACAATGTTTGTTTTCAAAGAAAATTTTCATATTTTAGCGCTTTTTGTAGCATTTTTGTGCGCTTTCCAACTGATTTCTTTTCACTTGTAATAATTCCCGTTGGTTCCAATTCCCTGTCAAGGCAATGGTTTAAATCGTGGTCCGGGTTTTCCCAAAATTCCTGGTCCGGATTAACTTTTCTTCAAAGTAATTTATGAATTCACTTATATTTATTTATAAATTTTTAAAAATATTTTTATATATATTTAGTAAAGTATGTAATAATTTTAAACATTTGCATTTTAATTTTAAAATATTTCAGTTAATATCCAATAAAGCAAATGCTTTCCCACTGAATCATCCGTTCATCACAGTTTTCATTCACAACTATAATAAATTTGTCCATTTACATCAGCAGAATTGGATTCCTTTTAGCAAATAAATAAATTTCTTTCATAAAAACAAAATTTTATTTTTTTTATTTTAACAATATTTAGTTAAACAAATAATATTAAAGAAGAATCTATAATGGCTCGTGCAAGTCCATTGTTTCTTCACCTTTTCATCATCTTCGTCCTTAACATCGGACATTTTGCGGGTAACAAAATATAAATTTGAAAATGATTACATTTTGAGCATTGTCCGTCTTGGTTCGTTCTGTTTTGCCAATGTTTTGTCGGGCGCTTTCACCTGCTGATTGATTGTATTAATTTACTCATGCCAATCCCTTTCATTCAGCTGGTCTCAAGTGCAAGCAAGGCTATGAAATGCAACAATATGGCATTTCTGAAATTGAAAAGGGAGAATGCCCTCCACAAAATGACAAATATTGTCTGGTGGTAAACTGCACAAATGCACAGGGAGCAGCAGGTCAACAAAATGCATAGCTTCCTTGGGCCTACAGCAGGGATGGCATTCCGATTTCCGAGGCTCAAAAATTTTTTCCGAAAATTTCCGGCTTTTTACCAAAATTGCCGGGAATCAGAATCCGTGCCATCCCTGGCCTACAGTTTCATTTATGTTTAATTTTTTTTTATAATTTCACCTTTCCCTGACCCGAACAAGCTGCAGTTTTTTGTAAAGCAATTCTTCCCCAAAAGCATACAAAAATAGCAAAATATACAACAACAAAAAAACGCATTTTTTTCCGAAAATTGCCCAAATTTTTAGCAAATCTTTCCTCATGGGGGATTTGTTTTGAAAATGGAAATAAGTCATTTTTCTTATGCTTAAATGGCATTAAGTGTTAAGACAAGAAATCAAATCTCACATCCATTTTGTGGCTTTGTGCTGATGAACAAAATGCCGAAAAGTGTGCCGAAACTTATGAAAAGAATGGTTTGTTGTGCAAATGCCAATACGGTGAGGAGGGAATTGACCATGGCAATGAGCAGTTTTTGATTGTTTCAACGCCTCCGCCGGTTCCTCTGAGTGAGAAAGGTAGAATATGTTCGTAATGTTCCGTTTATTTAAAATTAATTCATTTTTTAATTTATCGCTTTAATGCCAAAGAGTCGTTAATCGATAGGAGGATTAGTGACCTGATAAACAATGCCATAGTCCGGGGTTTCCCATGGCATTACCAGTCCCGCCTTGTTTCTTTTTTATCTCTGATTGGTTAACCTCTGTTGGGCCCCGCACGTTTGGGCCCCAGCCATGTTTTTTGCCCTGCCTTTTTTCTTTCTCAACCAAATCCAATCAACATTGTTGGTATCTTTCGATATCAATAAGTGTCCTCTATTAGTCAGCAAGATTACGAAAAAAATTCGTTAAGGTTAAAAAAAAAGTTATGGCCAGAAATGTTTTGAAAACCCAAGTTCAAAAAAGTTACAGCACAGAAAATTTCAAAAAACTGGTTTTCTATACATTTTTGGCCATAATATTTCAAAATTTTGCAGACTAATAGAATGGGGACCGGTAAATTGGACACTGGAAAATTGGACACCAGAAAATTGGACACCGGAAAATTGGACACCAAGCGGAAAAATGGACATTGCCGGAATTTTGGACACCAAAGGAAAATTGGACACAGGAAAACTGGACACCAAATTCCTATTTTAAAAAAAATAAACCCAGGAATTAAGTAAAAAATAAATTTTTCTAGGGTAAATTGATTAATGAATTGTGACACTTATAGTGTATCAGTTTCAGCATGCACGATTATTGGCCAAGGTGCCAAAAAATTGCACAAAAATGGGCAATCATTGGTCAAGTAGTCAAGTCAACGAAAAATGGGACCCTATCTAAAACAAAACTTTTTTTTCGTTATGAATGATATGATGGTTTTATTTTGCTGGTGTTAAAAAAAATAATGATAACAATATTTACCTCCATTTATCAAGCTTATAAATTAAATGTTCATATTAAAATAAAAATCTTTTAGCCTAACCAAAATTTTGGTTTTATTTATTTTTAATTAATAATTCATTTATATGAAATAGTGTCCAATTTTCTAGTGTCCAATTTTCGGTGTCCAATTTTCTGGTGTCCAATTTTCCGGGAGCCAATAGAATAGAGGACACTTAGGGGGTGATAGATCGTTTCTTAAATCCACCAAGGGGTAGGAAAATAAAAAATGTCCTACATATAAATTGATAACTTGGCTCAAAATCAACCAAATTAATATTATATGGTATAATTTAATAGCTCTAGGTGTTATCTATTAGGGTTAGACGGGTCAGGGTTTTTGGCAAAAAGCTGGTCCGGGTATTGCCGGGTCCAGAAAAGCCGGGTACCGGGTCGGGTACCAGTTTTCAAACCGGCTCCGGGTACCCGTTAAAAGCGGGATTGGAAATTCATATAAAATCCAAACGGAACTGCCACATTTGCGCCTCCATTTTTGCGCCTCCCGCATTTGCTCCCTCAGCATTTATAGATTAATTTTTTGCACTTTTTTCGCCATCCTAGCTAATTTTTACCACAGCTATTTTTAAAATATTCATAAATTGGGATGAATTTTATATCCATTAAGGCAAAACATAAAAAAGAAGGGTGAAAAATTCAAAGGCAGCCCTTGGCCTTTTGATGCTTTACGCAGTCAAAGGATAAGGAAAAACAGGAATTGTTTGGATGTGCTTGATTTTTTTGACATACTCGCACCCTTAGCATCAAAAAATGAGCAAATTTTGTGATTTTGTTAATATGTTTCAGAATTTGTACCAAAAAAGTTAAAATTTTCAAGAAATATATGGTAAATTCTCTAAATTTTTAATTTTTTAAAATTCTATTAAAATAAGAATAGGTAGTTATTAAAAAATTTGGAGCTTTCTTTACGTAATGATAAAATAACAAATTTTCAATAAATTCTTTAAAAAAATTTTTTAAGTGTTTGCAATGAGGAAGGATTGAATTATAAAATAAATATTAATTAAAATTTTTAAAAATTATATTTCTCCAACTTCTGTCAACATTGACCCTGACCCCCATTCTTACCAGTCTATTTTATTATTAGGGCTGCCAAAAATATGTACAAAAAGTGGTCCAAATATGTACATAAATATGTAAGAAAAATCCCAAAATATGTACAAAAAACCCCAAATATGTAAATAAAATTTTTTATAAATGGTTATTTTTTGAAAAAAAAATCCTCGTAAATTGAAATAGGCACAAAATGTCATAAAAATTACTTAAATATTCTTAGAAGCACATTTAATATTTTAAAATTACTTTTTTGGCATTTTTCGTGTGTATTTTTTTACTATAAATTTTTAAAATTTCTTAAAATATTTTTAAAAAAATTTGCCGAAATTTTGAATTTTTTTTTAATATTTCCAAAAATTTTCGTAAAAATCCTCAAAATGTAAAAAAATGAAAATATATAAGAAAAAAAGTCCAAATATATACTAAATATATAAGAAATCCGAAATATCTAAAAATGTATAAAAACCCCGAAATATGTAAAAATATGTAAATAAAGTCCCAACTTTTGTTCGCAAACACAAAAAATAAAGTGTTTTTCCTGCTATTTAGAGAATGGAGAAGCCAGGAAAAAAATGGCCGTTTTCGCGTGGTTGCATATTAGAGAATTCATTACTAGGGATGCGATTTAGGCACAAAAATCGCGAAATAGGCACGTAAAAAGGCAGAAAAAATAGCATCCCTATTCATTACTCTATTATATTTTGCCAAAATTTGTTTTGATCTTGCCTCTGTTCCACCCGCAGGAATGGAGTATTCATCAATAACAATCACTTCCCCCAAATGTAATGAATTTTTATAAAATTTCATTTATTTTTCCCGTTTGACGCACATTCGAACAAACTGACAAATTATTATAGAAGGTGACCAGCCGCAAGAAAGAAAAAACAAAAAAAAGTTAAGAAAATTGTTCGAGTTCGGGTTCGGGATTCGAAAAATGAATGTTCGGCACATACCCGACCAATTTCAGTCCTAAACAGGCACTCACGCGAAAATGCCCTGGCCCGCTATCTATCAGAATATAAATTTTGAAAATTTTTTTACAAAAATATTAAAAAAGTTATGGTCACAAAATTTCTGTCTTGAGTCAGAATTTTTCCCAGAATTTTTTTGAAACAATAAAATTTTTTGAAATTTTAAAAATAAATAGAGAATTGTTTAACCTTTTTTAGAAGCATTTAGATTAAATTTTCTTTTTATAATTTTAAGTCCTCTATTTATCTTTAAAATTTCAAAAAATTTCATTTAGTTTCAAAAAGTTATGACCAAAAAATTCTGACTTAAGATTTTTTTAAATTTTGTGACCATAACCTTTTGATTTTTATAAAAAAATTCTAAATTAATATTCTAATAAAAAAAACATCTAGAGCTATTGAATTATACCAAGAATTATTAATGTAGTTGAATTTGAGCCAAGATTCGAATTTATATGTCTTAAATTTTTTGTTTTCCTACCCTTTGCGGATTTAAGAAACGCGCACTGGCTATCGAATGATACCAACTTTCCGCCCTATCCATAAATAAATAAATATATTTTTGGGCCTTTTAAAAAAATATATAATACATAAAATTAGGCTTTTTTCATTTTATTTTTTCCAATAAATCGAAAAATGTTTAGATTAGAAAAGAAAAGTTTCTCTTAAATTGACAAAAATATTTAAAGATAATGTTTTAATTATTTTAAGCCGTACAGTGCAAGTTTGGACTGATCGATGAAAACAAGCTTGGCGTTGCCTTCCCAACAGTTTGCAATGAAGGGGAACATTATTGCTTTGCGGCAAACATCACCAGAAAGAGTACGGACAAAAAACGCAGCTATTTTTTGGTTTTTTCAAAAATCTTTTTTTTATTGAAAATTATTTTTTGAAAATAGCACGGCAAAAAGCAATTATGATTTTCTTATTAATATGAGTACCCAAACACAGAGAAAAGTTAACGACAAATCAACTATTAATTAATTAGGTTGTAAATATTATATAAGAAAAAATGAAAAATATGTACAAAAAGTATGTAAAAAAAAATCCAAAAATACATTTTATTTTGGAATTTTCATAATAAATTTCTTATTATGTAAATAAAAGGTCCAATTTTTGTTCCCTAACATTCTAATTTGGAGGGTCCAAATCTGATAAAATAAAAATGTTCTGATTTGTCAGAAATGTTCTGATTTTGGGGTAGCGAGTAGAGACCGGCGCGGGACGGGATCACGCGCGGGATTTTGCGGGATCCCAGTCCGCAATCCCGCATTTTTTGGAAAATGCGGGATTTGCGGGATTAATCCCCCGGGATCCCGTCCCGCAAAGAATTTTGAGTTCCAATCCCGCAGCGGGATCCGCAGATTTGACTTTTTGTGCGGGATTCTGCGGGATTTCATTGATTTTTTGAAAATTTTAAAGGACTGAATGCCAAAATTTTTAATAAATTTATATAAATTCAATCAAATTAAATCCATTTTTTCATCTCAAATTTCATCTAGAATTTGAAAAAATTTCCCGGCGGGGCCTATCGGCACCACCTGACCCCTTTGTTTCTAGTTTTTTTGAAAAAATTGCGACGGAAAAAATCGGTTTTGAAAAGCAAAAATAGTCAAATTTATGGACCATTAACAGATTTGATTCCCGACCTCTTTTTACCGTCTGACCCATTCGAAAAATCTTGGTCGCCCCTTTTAATGCATCCCGTCAGCTCCTAAAAATTTATTTTCCTAAATGTCAGGTATTTTTACTTTTTTGGAAATTTTTTGAAATTCAATTGAATTTTTTTCAAAATTTCCAAAATCCTGCAATCCCGCGCGGGATCCCGCAAATTTTAAATGCGGGGTTTGCGGGATTAATCCCGCGGGATCCCATCCCGCAAAAAATTTTGGATTCCAATCCCGCAGCGGGATCCGCAAATTTGAAATTTCCGGTCTCTAGTAGCGACCAAAATTTATTCTGATTTCTTAAATAAACTCATGTTTTTGTTGTGGCATAATGTCACTTTTTTTCAAGAAAATATAAGATTTGTGGCAAAATTTGGCAAAGTTTTTTGAAAAAATCTGCGGCAAAAAAAAATGTTTTTAAACGCAAGGTTTTGGAAAAATGCGCCGCAAAATTCTTTAAATCTGATTTTTTCATCCCGAGTGCACTGAAATTTTCGGTTTGCTAATTTCCTCACCAAAATTTTTAAAAATGATAATCGGAGACGAAAAATATAATTTTTAATACATTTTTGATTAAATAATTGTAAAAATAACTGATTTGAAGCAATTTTGCAAAATGTTCTGATTTTTGACCACAAAATCTGATTTTTTGAGCCCGATGTTCTAATTTTGAAAAATTTTCGATCGCACACCTGCATTAATTTTCAAAAAACATTTTAACAGCTAAATAAATATAGTTTTTCCTTGCTATATATTTTTTTGAAGCATTTTACATCAGATACAAAATTAGTTCTGCTGCAAATTACATACTTTTTTCCTTTAGCTGATGGCCAATTTTTTGCTGTGCTTTGGGGATGCTCCAAAGGCGACGATGCCGCCAGTTGCACCGAAATTGAACAAATTGTCAAGAGTAATCTTAGCAACACCGATTTGTCTTGCGAGTGCCGTTTTGGCGATCGTGGTGGCAATTTCGCCAACGAACGAATGATGCTCCATCACTTGTTTGAGAAGTCAGTGACCACCACCACGGCAATGGCCAACATTGCCAATTGAAGAGCCGACCATTGGTGAGCATAGGAGGCCACCATTGCTGGCTAATTACGTAAAATCAGTTAATGGATAATATTAATAAATGAAAATTAGACCATAAATTATATCACTAATGCTAAATTTACTTGATTGATTTTAAGCATTTTTATAATTTATTTTTTCATTTTATCGTAAGAAGCTGAGATGTTGGCGAAGTCCGAATAGGGCAAACAATCAAATTTAATGCAATCCGCTTTTGAGCATAAGTTTACAACTGAATGGGCTCAAGAGTCACTTCAAACAAAATGATTGTTGGAATTATATAAATAATTAATAGTCGAAGTTCATTCAAAATGATTTTCGACATAAAATTTGTTTTATAAAAATCCCCAAAAGTCGAGTCCCCAAGTTGCAAATTCCCAAAAGTCGCACCACGGTGACAAGATATTATAATTAGCACAATACATACTGTGGCACTGAACTATTTTCGGTTAATCAACTATTTTTTTAAATTTTAATCTAATTATTATGATGAGGCATCATTAAACATTATCATTTCTAACAAGCATATGCTTAATTACTTGTTTGTTTTTAAGTGCTGCTCGTTGCCCACCGTTTTCCGGTTTGAAGCTGATGAAGTGCCAATGCCGAAACTGACAGCATAAGCATTTTTTGGGGAAAATAAACAAAATAATTTTAATGTGTATTCCTTCGTTTTTCCTTTATTTGACGCTCTCTTTCAGGGGTGCGCACGGGTGAGAAGAAGTTTTTTTGGTACTTTTCTATTAATATTTATAAAAAAAATTTTTCTTCAGGAATTTTATCTCCGTGCGGTGATAAGCGTTCCCCGGTTTTACGTTTTTGAGAAAAAAAAAGTTTAATTGTCGAAATTTTTTGGATTTTCAGTATCCGTCTTTTGTTGGGCTTGATTCTCCTGATAGTTCTGCAAACTCAGAACCTTGCGCACCCCCTGTTCTTTATTTTAATTCTGAAATTAAGCAGAAATTAATACTTTTTCTAATTTTACTTAATTTAAAAAATTTTCTGCCCTTAATGATAATAATGTATTACAATTAAAGCGTCAAATGAATAAATCTTATTACGGTTTCATTTAATTACTTTTGTCAATTTTAAAAACATCTGTAAGATGGAACAAAAAGTTGCATAAAGCGAAGTAAATGTTGTTTCCCAACCAACTCTTCCTTCTTCAATGTGATTCAATTATATAATTATTTCCAAACTCTTTAATTGTGCTCTGATAATTGAGTTCTAATTAAAATATAAAAATAGATTTGGAAGTCAAAATGGCGAATTTGTCATCTGAATTGTGGGATAGAATTTATGTTTTTCCGTTTTAATAACTACTAGGGTTACACGGGTACGAAACCGGGTCCGGGTATTGCCGGGTATAGAAAAGCCGGTACCGGGTCGGGTACCAGTTTTCAAACCGGGTCCGGGTACCCGGTAAAACCGAGTATTAAAAAACCCAAAAAATAATTATTTTTTTCTAATGAAGTAATTTTTTCTTTAAAATAAAAGCTTTTACTTACAAAGGAGAGGTACCAGGCCCGTAGTCAGGAGGGGGGGAATTCCCCCCCCCCCAAACCAAAATTTTAAAAATTTATGGGTACATTTCGTAACAAATTGCACTCAAATGTTCAAAAAATTTCACCGGCGGTGCCTATCGGCGGACCCCCATTTCTTTGAAGGCAGATAGTAGATGCAATTTTTTTATGAGAAAGAAAAATTGGAATTTTGGCCATATTTTTAGCAAATTTTCAATAAAACATTAGTAATAAATTTATTTATTAAAGAAGAAATTTATTTAAAAATTTTTGATTTAGGAAATGATAAATTAACAGTTTGCAAAAAAACTTTAAATATGTATTTAAAAGAAATCTTTATGAGAAAGAATTGAACATTAGAAAGAAGGAATAATCCAAGAAATTAACCACTAAGCCACAGGAGAATTGATGGAGCGGCTTTTAAAATAAATATTAATTACCTAAATTTAATAAAAAAATTTCTTTCCTCCAACTTTGCTCAACGATTTGACCAAGACCCCCATTCTTACCAGTGTACTCTTTTTGACCCGGTTGGACCCGGACCTACCGGGTCGGGTACGGGTATTGGATTTTCAAAAAAGCGGTTCCGTGTCCGGGTAGTAAAAAACCGGGTATCCGGGTCTGGGACCCGGACCTGTGTAACCTAATAAATACGCATTAACTGCGAACAGTTATTGGAAAATTTTATCATAGCAAATTATTTGGCAAAAAATTGCAGTAGGGATGCTTGAGGAATATCCAGGTCAATCTTGAAATCCAGGTGGTCCAGGCATAAAAAATAGAATTTATTCTTTTCAGTTTCTATGGCGAAAAATTCGTGAACTGAAAATGCGTCAGTGTAAAATGCGTCGGTGACACAAATGTTTTTAAATAAAGTACTGTAGCATTAAGTATGCATTTAAAAATAAAATTCTATAAGTATACCGTTCTGAATTGCTTACCCCAGACCTCAATTCGAACAAAAATTCGAAAGTCCAAATTTCAAAATTAGCATTTCTTGTTCAAAATCGGTTTAAATCAGAGATGCGATCTCAAAATTTTGAAAATCCTCATTTCAGCCGTAAAAAATCCTCATTTGCCACTAAAATACCACAAAAAATCCTCATTTGGCATGAAAAATCCTCATTTTTTAAAACATCATAAAATGCGAACAAAATCAGTTAACTGTCATATTTTTCGTTTGAAACAATCACGGCGCCTATCAGCGTCGCCGGACCTATTTTTTCTTAATAAATTGGCCAACAAATCGCAAAATTGGTAATTTTGGTAAAAATCTATAACGATCTCATTTAAACCACCAAAAAAATTAAAAAATTCGATTTCTATTGTTTTAATAAATTGACAATCTCATAAATTTTTGCTTTTAAATTGCATTTTTTTGTGGCGCGGTTTTTCCAAAAAACTTTTTGGTACAAATTATCTAAAGGAAATTAATTAAAATTAATTACAAAATGAGGATTTTTCGAAAAAATGTTTAAAGATTTGAAGAAAAAGTTCGAACATTTTGCCAAATATACCTAATTTTTCAAAAAATCATGCGTTTTTGTCACTTTTTTTTATCAAAAGACCACAAAAATCCTCAAATTTCTCAAAAGACCACAAAAATCCGCAAATCCTCAGTTTCAAAAAATTCCTCTTTGACCCTCTAAAAGACCACAAAATGAGGAAAAATCCTCAGATATCGCATCTCTGGTTTAAATGCACGGAAATTAACTGAAAGCCACTAATCCTTCAATATGGATGATTTATGCTGTTTTTGAACTAAAAATGCTAAATTCGAAAATTTGGACTTTCGACTTTTTTTGTTCGAATTCGGGTCCGGGATTCGTAATAGGCCAAAATGAATGTTCAATTAGTGATCACGGATCAGCGACCTCCAAAACCCAACGAACTTGTTTTTATAGATTCACTCACGCATTTTCCACTGACGCATTTTCCGGGAGCCGAAAAATTGACCTTTTTGATTGAAAATCTGTAAAGAGGGAGTTTAATTTTAATTTTTTTTTCTGCGGTGCCGATTGAAGGAATTCAATTATATTGAAATTGTTCAAGAATAATTTGTTAATTATTAAATTATTTACTATAATTAAACATAAAATGTAATTTTTTTTCATTCCATTGGCAGCAAATGTCCGAAAATGGCCCTTAATAAATGGGGCGCAAAAGTCCGACCGCATTTGTCCGGCCGCAAATGTCCGATTTTCAGCAGGCCGCAATTGTCCTGACCGCAAATGTCAACACTTTTTTATGTTATTTATCAAAATTCGACAAATTAAAAAAACGAACCGGTTTCCGGTTTGACAAAAATTTAAATTCTCAGATGTATTTAAACTCCAAAATTGGTAAAAAAAAAAAAAAAACCGTATAAAGCGTTAAATTTTGGCTTTTGTTCACTTTAGGCATCAATAAATGAACTCTTCACTTATAAACATAGAAAAAAAAAGCAGAAATTTTTTATAAGAAAATTTCAAAAATTAAATTTTTGAAAAATTTTTCAGCTTTTTGTAAATTCTTTGCTTTTAAAAACCAATTTCAAAAATCCAGGTCCAAGCCTGGATTCAGGCCTTGAGGAGCCTGGATTTTTCATGGACCTGGATTTTCGGTCCAGGTCTAACATGGAACTCAGTCCAGGTCCATGCTTTTTTCAAAATACCGATCTCTCTAATAATTCTTTATCTGATCTTTGCTTTATTATATTATTATGCAACTCTTTCATTCCCTAACAGGGGTGGAGCGCTGACCGAAAAATCCCGCGGTCGCGGATCGCGCAAAAAAAATTCCGCAGTCGCGTATCGCGCATCGCGGATTCAAATTGCCGTGGTCGCGGATCGCGCATTTATCAAAATTTTTCAATTTTTTAAACCATTTTTTAAAAGTTTTTTTTAAAATTTTCTTATAAAAAATTAACCAAAGTCATGATGCATACAAAATTTGGGACGGGACTGAATGGGGGAGGGGGCGGAAATTTGAGAAGGGGTTCCAGTCATGCAAACCATATGACTTTGTTTTTTTTTTGCTTTTCAAACCGTTTTTTCTCGGCGAGCTCTTTCTAAAAAACTTTTGGGGGACTGATGTGGGTGGGTCCGGCGGTGCCGATAAGCGCCGCCGGGGAAATTTTCGAAAACTTGAATGCGATTTGTTAACAGATTTTCACCAAAAATGACCAATTTTTGAGATTTTGAGCCAATTTTTTATTATGAAAAAATAAGTTTTTAGGGCTCGGCGGTGAATTTCGAAAAGAAATTTTGGGAAAAATTATACAATTTTCCATAAATATCTTGCTTTTTCATAAACAAAAATTCCCGCAGTCGCGGATCGCGGAATGAAGTTTGGGCAAAATAATATTAATTTAGAAATAAAAAACAAATATATTTTAAATTCCGCTATTATTTCATCTTAAACGAAATGAACCAAAGCTGCGCTTTAAATGTTATTTTCCATTTTAAAATAAAACTAATGTGGAAACATGTCAATCCTACTAATTATTCAGTTCTTACAGCTGTTTAAACGTAAGGTTAGACGAGTACCAGGGGCCCTGCCTTCGTTTGGACCCGAATATCGGTTTAAATGGACCCAAAAATATGGAGTACCCGTTTAATTCTGATTTTCTAATTGAGTGGATAATTTTTTAGTCCCAAACTTTCCCTGCGGTCCAATTTCGGTGTCCATTTTTCTGAGTTAAATTTTCCGAGAGCCATTCAAATTCTTTTTATTGTATGTTAAAATTAGAGTTTTTCCTTTCAAATTGAATTATCTGTACAATTTCATATATGATTTTAACTGAATTAATTCTCACTGTTTGTTGTCCAATGGATGATAATGAGTTGGCTTCAACTAAGAATTGGCTATGACTTTTCACTGGAAATGATAATTTGTGATGAATTTGTTTTGCTGAATCATAATGGGAAATGAAGAGAAAAACGGACAAAAAAGCACTGATCACTTTTCTGTTAAATCAGTAAAGCAGCAGATAACTTCAACACAACATTAATAATTTTGGGCTTCTATTTCCAAAAAATAAATATAAAATATAAATTTATTTATTTTTTTCTTTGTTAGGTAATTTCAATGCCAATTCGTTTCCTCTCCATGCTCTTCCCTCTTCTCGTGCTGCTCGTCAATGTTCCTTCAACGCTGCCGTGGATGTTGGAACGGGATGGTGTCCTTTTAGCTTATGACCCAAACAATTACAATGCGGAAACATGGGGTGACTGGAGCAAAAAAGTTGGCGCGAGTGCGATCGCAGGAGGAATCGCGGGATCCGCTGTTCCTGGCGTTGGAACGGCAATCGGCGCCTTCTTTGGCTTTTTCGGAGGTGCCGTCGTTGCTGCTGGCGAATTCGCAATTAATAAAGCGTATTGTCAGGTAAAAGAACGTACCTTTCGACCTTTTGCATGTTAATTTGTTTATGCTGAAGTAATGAAAAGAATTCAGTTTTTAAAGTTCAAAAAGGTGACCAAACTTTAGGAATTTGGCACTTTTAATTTTGTGGCAGTTTTTTTAAATTTCGACTTTTTGTTCTTTCGTTGCTTTAAAAAATGTCAAAATGTCTTTAACCTCTTTTGTAAGATATATAAAGTATATACAAAAACTTTAAATTGCTTAAAACTAAATTATTAATGTTGTTGAAGTTGTCAACTTTTGATTTAAAATGATTTTTCATAGAAAAATTCTCGTTGGCCTTCGGTAGCACTTAATTTTTTAGTGAACTTTTAAAGCGCCATTTCCGTCCTTAATGAAAATTTTTTAAAATTTTCAATGCGTTTTTTAGAGATTTAAATTTTTAACAAATAACAAAAAATTTCCAAACTTACAAAAAAAAAGAAAATGCTTGAAAATATTCCGCTGAGAATACAAACTGGTTAATAAATTAACTTTTTTATTTCGGATGATTAATTTTTGGATTAAATTTAAATTTTTTTACTGTATGTAAGATAGATCCAAGCCCAATATCTTTTATTATTTATACATTAAACGTCTTATTTGTAACTGATTTGTTTTATTGGTTTGTAAAGAATGCGTGTGGCTCGCAGTACGTTGTTTGCACCCAATCGAAAGATGCAAGCATGGCATGCTGCAACAGCAACTTTGCACGCACATGTGTTAATAATTTTAATGAGGTTAATGAATAAGATTTTTATACATTTAAAAGAATAGATAAAAAGCTATTTAAAATTTGGTTAATTTGCTTCCTAATATTTGACAGAAATTTCCTTTTAAAATTTTTTCACATTTTAATTTTTGGCATTTTATAATATTGAATAATGGTAATTTATAAATCCTTTATTAATCAAATTTAAACATAGGTCGAGGCAATGTTTCCCACCACAACGACGACAACAACGACTCCAGCGCCGGCTCCAATTAACCCAACGGTTGTAGCCTAAAAAATTATATATTATCATTTTAGTAGGTTTGGCTTGCTTTCCATATTTTTGTGCTTGTTTTAAGATGAAATTTTGAAAATTTTACGTTATTCATGGGGCGATTCAGTTTAAAATTAAGCTTTTGCTGATGATTAGTGTTTTTGTCAAAAACAATTATATTGAACTACGGCGGGGGGGGGGGCGACGACGCTCATTCGGTTAGGAAAAGCCGTGATATGATAAACAATATTTAATTGAAGGGTTTCTTATTGCTGATACCATAAGATCGTCATAAAAACCGATCCCTGATCTGATCTAATTTGAATAAGCCTCAAGTGATGTGAGGACAAAGTCTGAATGATGCAAGTGTGGATTAATAGGAAATTTAAAATTTGAAAATTGAATTTAATTATTATTAATAAAATGAAAACAAAATTATTATTATTATTGTTATAAAAATATTTAGTGATAATAATTATTTATTTAAATAATTATAACATTAAAAATTTTTTAATAATTAATAAAAATATAAATATGCATTAATTGTGTTTGTAAATTAGAGTTCAAAAATATAGTAAAAGTTTACCTGAAATTTTTTAAAATTAAATTATTGGCAAAATTTTAAACACATTCTTCAGAAATTGCTGGAAATATTTTTAGCAGACTATCAAATAATCATACATCAAAATGTATTTAAAAGCTAACTAATCATATGAGATTGGGTTTTTCCTCCAATAAATCTTTCAAATCATAAAACGTAAAAAAATGTGAGATAAAACAAGGTACTAAAATTCGAAAAGCCAAAAATTCATAGCAAATCCCATTTCCATGTTCTTGGGAAAATTCTTATCCTTGTTTCCCGAGACAAGAGACCGAAACTCTCGTTTCGCTACCTATTTATTATTATAATTTTTTTTTCTTTTTTATTTATTTTATATTTTTTTTTTATTAATTATTAAATTGTTTTTTTAATATTTATTTTTCACTAAATGCTCTTATTTTAATTTTGGTATAAGCTTTAATAAATTAAATTTATTATTTTTTCACACTTGCATTCGGGCTTCGTTCCAGTACATGCACAAATCGGTGCGGCATCGCTTCTCGGGCCAGTAAAAACAGGAAAAAGGAAATTCGTTTTTACTTTTTAATCAAAAATACACTATTAAATTAAATGTGTTTATTTTTTAGCCTGATATTAATTGGCAAGAGACCGCGTACAAAAATGGAGCGAATCTTACCGTAATACTTAAAATGGAAAAAATAATTTACCTATTTACCTTCATTAAAGTGTAAACGAGGACGCAAAACGACGAAAACAAATGATATTGGGCGAAACGTTTGCCCCTTTGAGTCTTCTAACTGCTATTTCATTTTTTGTTATGACGGTAATGAAAATTAACAAAAAAATGAAATAATGACAAAAATATAAAATTTTAATAAATATTATCTTTTCCTAATAAATAAATTATAATCGATGCAAACATTTTCAATAGCAAAGATAATCCTAATATTTACTGCTCTTCGAAATTTTAGTGAAATATGAGACGGGACACTTTGCTGAATGGGGCTGCATGCCAATTGGAAAGCCTAACTTGACCATAAGTTATAAAATGGAAATTTGGAAGTGCGAAACACACGAACAGTTTGTTTTGGATCGTAATAAGGATGACTGGGTCGGCTACGACATGTCCAATGAAAAAGAAACTTTTGAGCAACATTATGAATCGATGCGCGAGAAACACGGCAAGAAAACGGGGTGATTAATAAGTTTTAATAGGAGATATGAAACCTTAGAAATTACCCTCACTTCTGTTTTTTGTGTGATTTCAGTTTTTTTTTATTAGGATTTACGTAGAAATTTATTAATTTGATGGCCCAGCAAAATATTGAAGAAATCAACTCAAGTTTCAAAATTCTCTGGAAATTCGAAGTCAAAAACTTCAGTTTTCTTTGTTTGAAATTAAATTGGTTTTTTGATATAAAAGTGTTTAAAAAGGATGCTTTTTCATCCCAAAAGATGCTTTTATGGTAATTTGGTGAGGATTTTATAAATTTTCAATCATATCTCTGTTGAAACCTATTAATGGGATATCCAAATATCTTATTGTAAAGTAAAGCGGTGTTATGGGTTAAAAAATGTGAAGCCAAAACCTGATTTTTGACCTAAATATTTTCCGAAAGCTTTTCATATTCAAAATTTAAATCTTATTTTGCATATGCTATAAAATTTCATAAAAAATTTCGCTTTTTAAATGAAATCTTTGAAAATGATGGCTCTTTGGTGCGATACCGTCATAACCCATTATACTGTTTATCATAATAAATTCAACTATCCTATTAGTTTGTATGTAATTTTTTTAACTAGTATTATGGTTTTATTATTAATATATTTATTCAAAATTTTTTCACTAAAAATTTTAAAATTTGTGTGTTATTAGTAATAATTATGGACGATCATATAGGCGATTCAAAAAGTCAACTAAACTCATATTTTCAGCTAGACAAGTTAATAAGATGAAAAATAGATTATTTTATAAGTCATACAAAGTCGTCCATAATAATCCCGAAGGGATTAATGTCATGGCCATGATCAATTTATATATATCATTTTATTTTAAAAAATCGTTATATATCACATTTTACTTAAAATTATTTATTTGGCATATAATTTTTCTTACATTGTATTTTCTATCGATCGCGGTAAAATAGCATAATAATTGAATAACATTTCATATTACACAAATATTAATAAGTAATACAACAATAAGAGTTTTATGGTAATTTGGAAGTGCTGTTAGTTTTCGACAGTGTTTTTTCGACAATAAGCTTGTTTTTAAAAACTTCTATATGGTATAAATCTCGTTAAATTTAGAAATTAAAGATAAACACAGCTCTTATACATTATAGAAGGACTTGCGCTTTTCTAATTCTGCTACAAGAGCCTGCAGATTCGCATCTTGGCACTCAAACCCGGCGGCATTTATTAGTCACTTTCGAAAATACCTGGCACAATTTGGAAATAATATAATTTATTTTTTTCTAAAAAAACCGTGTTATATTTTCCTTTTTTTTACTCATTTTTTAATAAGAAATTATTTTTGACTTGCGTACTTTTTGTATTATTTTACATATTTTGAGATAATTTAAGATTTTTAAAAAAATTCTTTTGAAAATTACAAAAAATATTTTGAAAACTATCATAAAAATCGATTTTCTTTTTCAAATGAGAGGTATCAAAATCTAAAATTTTATTCTAAGCCCAATAGATCTTTTTGTGGCACTTTTTCTTATTCACAATAATTTTTCAGTATATCAGCTGTTAAGAACAAATAAAAAGAATATTATCTTAAAAATTAATTGATTATTATTTTTGGAAAATTCAATAAATAGAGAACGGATATTATATTTATAAAAAAAATTCCGAAATATTTACAAAAACAGAAAAAATTACAAAATCTTTACGAAAATATTTAATAAAAATGGATAAAATTGCAGAGCAAAAAAATAATTAAAAATGCACTGCGCCTTACAAAAATACTAAATGGGGGGTTCCTGCTTTTGGCTAACAGAGAGACCCTCCATTAAATCGGGAATAATGCCTGTCTTTGAGCCAAATTTTTATTTTCAATCCAAGCTCTCAGCCACCCATCGCAACCATTACATAATTTGCTTCTACTTATTTGTTAGCCGCATTTCGTACCAGGGGTGGGGCGCGACCGCGATTCACGGCATTTTTTTCGCGACCGCGGCAATTTGAGTCCGCAGGCACCGCCGGACCCAACCCGTTCCCCAAAAATTAGAAAATTAGAGGTTTTAAATACACGATCCGCGACCGCGGCAAGTTGAATCCGCGATCCGCAACCGCGGGGTTTTTCTGTCCGCGCCCCACCCCTGTTCGTACCTAATTTTTGGGACCAATGTAAAAATTTGTTTTTTACTTTATTTTGTTCAAAATAGTAGGGTTGTACGGGACCGGGAAATTTTGCCAAAACCGGGACCCGGACGGGGACCGGGACCTCGGATTTGTCCGGGACCGGGACCAACCGGGAAATTTAAAAAATCAAAAAAATTTTAAAAAATTCAAAAAAATTCAAATTTTATTTTATTTCAAGTAAAATAATACAAAATTAGTTTTAATTTTGCTATTTATTTTATAAAATCCAAAAATTAAAGCAAAATCTAATTAAAATATATTTTTTAATAATCTTTAAAACCAAATTTATTTCAATACGGGGGTCCGGCGGTGCCGATAGGCGCCGCCTGGGAAAATTTTGAAAATTTGAGTGTGATTTGTTAACAGATTTTCAATAAAAAAGGCTAGTTTTTTTTTGGATTACTAGGCTCAATTTGTGAACTGTTTTTTTTTTTAAATGATAAAATATGTGTCAATTAAACACAAAGATTTGAATCATTTGGATTTTTGCAAAAAAAAAATGGGCCTCCCAAATTCTGAACTATCCTGATTACATAATCAATGTTTTCAATTTTAGATTTTAAAATTTTTAATTTAGGTTTTAGAACTATTTTTTTCGTTGATCGGAAACGGGAATTTAAAAGTCTGGGTGACAAGAACCGGGAAGTCCGATTTCAACTTGAGCGGGACCAAAACATTTAGCTATAGTTAAGTGAATTTGAGATTTTGAAATGTTGTTAATACCAGCATAATTATTTTGGTACCAAATTTTGGAAAGAGACGTACTCTTGTTTCATGACCGTATGTTCAAATCTATCATGTGTTTTATTTGTTTAAAATTTATTAATGTCCAAAATGTGTTTATTAAAACAATTTTAATTTTTTTTTGAATTATTTTTTTATATGCACACCAGGGATAGGCCAAATTGGAAAATAAAAAGCGAAATGCGAAATTGCGAAAGTAAAAAATGGGAAATTAAAATAAATGCGAATCGCAAAATTTTTCCTACAACTTTTTAATAGTCAAAATTTCGAAATCATAAAGCAAAAATCATCATTTTTTAAAATTCTATTCCAAATTGCTTTTGCGGTGCGCTTTTTCCGAAAAACTTTTAGGGAAGAGTGGGCAGGCGGCGCCAGTAGGCCCAGCCGGGAAATTTTTTAAAAAGTTAAGTGAAAGTAGTCAACAGATTTTCAATAAAAAATAATAATTTTGCGATTTTTAAGTTTTTGGGGCGCGGCGGTGCCCATAGGCGCCGCCGTGGAAAAAATTGGGAATTTTGGCCATTTTTAAACAGGTTTTCACTGAAAATTACCATATTTATATGTCAAATTTTGAGAAATTTAGGGGCATTTCATCCCTCATTCTTAGGGGTGTAACACTCGCTTTCGCGCCAAAATGCGAAACGAGAAAGCGAAAGTGCCAAAAAAGCGAAATATGCGAAGGCGAAAGCGCATCCCTGATGCACACCAAGGTTGTTGCGAATCGAAACATAAAATGCAAAAACGAAATACGAAACTAAAATAAAATATGAAACACGAACACGAAACGCGCTAAAAACACGAAGATAAGAAACACGATTTTTTTTTACCGAAAGCATTTTCACATAATCGGACTCCATTATTTTCAAATTTTGTTTTATAAGCTTAAATTAGAACATTAATATTTTTTCAATTTGAAAGTTCTCCAAAATCCTTAACTAACAAATAAGGTGTAAATCTGCTGTAAATACGACACTGGAAAATGCGACACCGAGAGAAAGTTTTTCATTTCAAGAAAAGCGACACTGGGAAAATACCACCAAACTTAGATTTTTAATATTTTTAAAATTTATTTTAAATATAGAGTCCGAAAATAAGCATCATTACCAAAAAAAATTGTTATATGTGGGTAAGTGTTTTTTGTATGATATTAAATGTATAATAATTTCCACATGAAATTTCTATAAATTCACAAAAATCCTAAATATGTAAAAAATGATATGTATAAAAAATTGTGAAATTTTTGGTTTTTGGGGGCATTTACTGAAAATTTCCTTAAAAAAATCCTCAAAAATTGCAAAATATGTACAAAAATGCGAAAAAGTCCAAAATATGTATAAAAATATTTACATATGTAATAGGTAGGAAAGGCCCGAAATATGTAAATAAAAGGCAAACACAAAAAAGAAAAGTTTTTTTCCTACTAATTAGGCTATAGAAAAAAAGGGGGTCCCAGCTTCAAACCTTTCATATGTTGTGGGTAATTTCAATCATTTAAGAAAAATATTAAATTAATTAATAGAACGCCAACCAACATTCAAAACCTGAAACGACAGATATCTCCCTTCTCTCTAGCTCTCTCTCTCCCTTCTCTCTCTCTCCCCCCTTCACTCTCCCCCCTTCACTCACTCCCTTCTCTCTCTTCCTTCTCACTCTTCCTTCTCTCTCCCATCTCTCTTCCTTCTTTGTCTCCCTTGTCCTTCTCCCCTCTCTCTCTTCCTTCTTTCTCTCCCTCGTCTCTAATCTCTCTCCCCCTTTCTCTCCCCTTTCTCTCTCTCTTCTCTCCCCTTTCTCTCTCTCTCCCGCTTCTCTCTCTCCCCTCGCTCTCTCTCTCCGTTCACTCTCTCCCTTCTCTCTCGCTTGTCTCTCTCCCCTCTCTCCCCCTACCCCGTCTCTCGCTCCCTCTGTCTCTCTCCAGCCTCTCTCCCCCTTTCTCTCCCCTCTCTCCCCCTTTCTCTCCCCTCTCTCTCCCTTCTCTTCCCTTTCTCTCTCCCCTCTCTCCCCCTACCCCGTCTCTCGCTCCCTCTGTCTCTCTCCAGCCTCTCTCCCCCTTTCTCTCCCCTCTCTCCCCCTTTCTCTCCCCCTTTCTCTCCCCTCTCTCCCCCTTTCTCTCCCCTCTCTCTCCCTTCTCTTCCCTTTCTCTCTCTCTTCTCTCCCCTTTCTCTCTCTCTCTTCCCCTTCTCTCTCTCCCATATTTTTCACCTCATTATTGATTTTAACTAGAGTTAAGCGGGACCGGGCCGGGAATTCCCGGTCATCCGAGGTCCCGGTCCCGGTTCCCTGTCCCGGAATTTGCAAAGCTCAGGTCCCGGTTCCGGTCCCGGTAGGGCAACCGGGAAAAACAAGCACTGGTAAGAATGGGGGTTTGAGTGGAAAATTAGAGATGCGGCGGTGCCGATAGTTGCAGCCGGGAAAAAAATTGATAATTTCAGTGCATTAACAGAAATTGTACAAAAATTGCTAATTTTTGAAAAAAAAACAAAAAAATTCCGACTTTTTCCCAAAATTTCGTAAATCTGAATTCCGAGACCCAAAATTTTTTCGGACGTCGGAAATCGGAAATCCGTACCATCCCTGGTGCGACGGTGCCGATAGACGCAGCCGGGAAAAAATTGATAATTTCGTTGCATTAACAGAAATTGTAAAAAAATTACGAATATCCGTAATCTATAATTACGGCTATTTTCTCAAGTACGGAAATCCTAATCCGTAATTACGGGGGTCCAACAATGAAGTTAACTTCCGTAATCAGTAATTACGCACAGACCTGATCCCGACCCGCTTCCATTCCGCGCTCCGAAGCGGCATTATTATTCCACAGATTATTAGTATCATTGAATTACGGCGCTTTTTTAATTAAAATTATAAATACATATTCCCAATTGCTCTGTGAATCACATATACCATTTTCATTATGTAAATCGACCGAACAACTGAAATATTTTCATTCATTTGCTTTTTGATGATTTTCTCATTTTCTGAGCGTTTGATTAATTTTATAATATAAAACAATTTTATTACTTTTGGTGTTTAAATTTAATAATTATAAGCTTCCCAGCCCCGCCCTCATTTAATTTTCAGCAAAACATCAGCTATTGAAAATGTTAATTGGAGTTTTGAATGTTTTTGTTTATCTTCTTCTGTTGGACCATTGCTCCGGTTAATTTCGAACATTTTATTAAAAAATAAAAAATGTTATTTTTTAAGCATTTAAAGACTTGAAGTGCAAATTTGGGCAGCAATTGATTATGACGGACCATACTCCAAATGAAAATGTCACAACCAAAGAATGCGAGTTCCAACAGTATTATTGCAAGACTATCATCTGTATCGGCGGTAAATGAATTTCAACTTTAATTAAGTACAAGAAATTAACCCTAATTTTCATATAATCTCGCGTGAATTTTGCACCAATTAGCCTTTAAAAATTCAAAATATGCTACAAGTTCTGGGAATTTTATGTAAATACATATTTTTTCTGGATTCCCATTTCGAATTTTCGTACATATGTTCATTTTTTTATATATTTAAGCATTTATGAGATATAGAAATTTATTGTGAAAAATAATTATTTTTTTAAAAAATGTACTCATAAAAAAAGGTTTTTTTTTTAAAGTAGCAAAAATTAATTTACAAAAATTTTATTCTAAGCCTATTAGGTCATTTTTGTGGTATTTTGTACTTATTTCACCCTTTACGAATAATTTTTTTTCTAAAAAATAACCATTTTAAAAATTTTACTTACATATTTTAATACATATATATTTTTTTATTTACTTATTTTGTAAATTTTCTTACATAAATTCCCAGCCCTAGTGATTACGGTTTCTTGTCAATAATTTAAGATTTAAATGCAATAAAAATAATCTTTCTGACAAAATATGGCCAAAACCCAAAAGTGCCAGCGTTTTCGAATAATTCGAAAAACAAACAATTCCAATCTTCCAGAAGACCATCCCACGTATAAATACACTCACTGGGACTGTTCTTTCGACAACAAAGCCAAACTCTGTGCAGAATCCGCCGAGAAAAGTTTTACCAAGCAAAAAATGAAAAACCCCAAATGCAAATGCGAATACGGCGATTTCAACGAGGAAATGGGCAACGAACAGCAGGAAAGTAAGGGCTTCTTTTAATTAATGATAATTTAATAGAATCGTCGTGAATTTCCAAGTTCATTTTGAAAATTACAAATGTTTGGAAAATTCTATAATTCAAATTCCAGGAATTTTTAATTTTTTTTTTAAATTTAAGTGCAGGAGGGTGACAGAACAATTCAATCTTACTCAGAAAATCGTTAAAAAAAATTAATGTCAAAAATGATTATGCATTTGGCTTAATAAACTAAAAAAACTTTTACTAAAACGAAATAAAAACTATTTTATTCTTTTCAATAACATATTTATTTATTCATTATCATGTAATTAGAAAAAAGACATTTTTTAAAGTAATCGAAAATTGTTTCCCAAAAAACTTCTTGGTCTTCTTTACGTTTTTCCATACATATTTAAAAATTAGTGAATTTTTTTGTAAAAATTTCAATGATCAAATTTTATGCTTGGTTAATTAATTAATTGCTTGCTAAAGATTTGAAATGCCTTCGTGGAGAGTACGACCACAACGGCTACGGAGGTCTTCAAAAAAGCGAATGCGAGAAGGAACATGAGTTTTGTTTTTTGGCCAACTGTAAATCTGGTAAATTCATTTTCAAAATTTGAATATTTTTAATTTGAAAATCCGACTTTTGATGAGCAGGACTGCAAATATATGCAAATGCTTGCATATTTTTTTCTGACCTCCATGCTCTAAATAATAGGAAAAACTTGTAAAAATAACTGATTCGAAACAATTTTGCAAAATTTTCTTATTTTTTACCCTAAAATATTAATTTTTGGCCCTGATGTTCTTATTTTGAAAATTTTGAGATAGAAACCCTGATTTATGCGCATATTTTGGGCACTTTTCGTGCATATTTTTGGCAGCCCTGTTGATGAGACAAAGACAAAATTAATCAAACAAAAGGACAGAGTTGGAAAATCAAAAATAAATATTTATTTTAAAATATTAAAAATAATACCAAATTCCAATTTCAATTGCACTTTTAAATTATTTTCATAATGCATTTTTTATATAAATAGGAAAAAATTGAGAATTTGCCAAATTTTGGTAATTCGATTGCTTGGTTAACAAAACTGGAACAAATATTTTCAAAATATCTCTGCGAGCATTGAAATTATGTAAAAAAGAAGAAGCACTTTTGGATCACTCAAATAAGACATTAAACAATTCAGTGTCAAATCCGTTAATTTTTTTTCTCCAAAAATTTAATTAAAATAAAATATCTATTAAAATTTTAAATAAATTAGAAAATCATTTCGATTGGGTTTAAGAGAATATTCATTTTGTAGACACGGAAAGCATCATGCGCTGGGGATGTATTGCAAAGAAAGATTGTGCCAAACTTGCGACCATATGGACGTTGAACAGGGGCAACAACTTCACTTGCGACTGCCAATTCGGAGGCCAACTCGTCGACATGGGCAACGAAAAGCTGAACATTCCGATGTGGATGCCACCAGTGAACATTGAATTCACCGAAATTGAAATCAATGGCGGCGGACCGGCAGCATGTACAAAACATAAATGCCATGGCACAAAGACAATTTTTATAGCGGAGGGAGGGAGGGGGGGGTAGAGTGTGGATTCTTTAAAATCAGCTAAACCATAAATCCACCAAGGTAATTGAATATATGTATATATCTGGGATTTATTAGAGCGACGAATACTTTTTATCTTTGGATTCGAATTTATAAGAATTCGAGCCATTTTTGGAAAAAGAAAATGGCGGTCGACAATGCCGTGAGGTGAATGGAGAAAATTTTTAAATTATTAACCCTGCCGTGCACATCCATCCCTACTTTTAAAGATTTTTTTCTTTTATATGAAATTTTTTTGTTTGGATTTCCGATTTTCTGGGCAGCTGAAAGAAGTTCGGATGCTATTTATCGAGTATTAAATTTTAATTAAACCTTGACAACCGTTGCACTGAAATGCTTTCCAAAATTGTATTAAATGAAAGAATTGACTCTTATTTAAATTACACATTTTCATTTCAGCAATCCTCGGCACTTTCCTTCTCACTTTTGGTCCATTCCGTTTCTGTTTGCCGACTATCATTGGTAAATACAATTTTAGGCACTCTTTTCGTGTGATTTTTCATCATAATGCCTTAATCATATTTGTTTTTTAAAATTTGCCTCCCCCAAATAAGAATTCAATAAAAAATCGAATTCCCCCCCCCCCCTCCGAAATTATTTTCAGGCTATGGACCTGCTGGTCCACATAATTTGTTTTCCCCTCCCTTAAGGAATTGTGGGAACATTCAATGTGTTTTTCCTTCGCCTTATCAACATGGGCGGATTTGCCTAAAGCCCTAATTAAGGTGGGAAAATTAATATTTATAATTTCGATTTTCCATGCTTCACACGGTACTTTTCTGATTCGGGACGGGCCAATTTCGTCAATAGGATGGCATAATTTAAACGGTTTCAATATTTTAAAAAGATTTTGGTCCTAATTTTTCACTTGTTTTGTTGGCTTTTACATACTTAGCCAGCATAAAAAATGAATGTGTTTTACGGGATTTCACATGATCATTTGGTGCCGGACTATTACTAAGTTATGTAAAAAATTTTTTTTAAATAATTTTAGAATTTATAAAATAAAATTAAGAGAATGTGCTCTCCACTAACCGTGCCATCCCCCAAAAGAATGAATGCGTGTGAAAAACAAAAACGAATAAGATAATAACATTGAAAATATATGCAGAATTTCCTCATACTCTTTCATTGAATATAAAAGACTTATAAAAAAAGATTAGGCTAAAAGAAGAGCAAAATAAATAATTTAAATTTTAAATTTGGACTTTTCGAAAAAAGGGCAGTCCTTAAAAAGGACAAATTGACATTCTGTATATATTTTCTAACCAAAAGAAAATATCAATTTAAAAATATTATTTAAAATTATTCTATTTGTGATATAAATATTTGTGTTTCAATTACTTTTCTTTTTTTGGATGAAATAACATTTTACACCTAAAAGCCTAAATTAGGATATTTTTTTAGCGAACCGTTCCCTGATTATAATTTTAAAAAATCACAAGCATACATTGATGAATTCATACATTAATATTTATTTTCAATTTATATATTAAAAAAAAATATTAAATCGCCATATGTATAAACTTTTAGATCTAGGTGATAGCCAAGTTTGCTAACATGTAAAATTTTAATTGTATTGAAATTATTGATTTCACACCACCAACTATTTATACAAGTTAAAATTATATCGAAAATCATCAAACCATATAATTAAATTTGATTATTTTTATGGACACTGATACTTTTTGCCGTTCGACCTAGCACCTTAAGAATCGACCCAAAAATAATTATTAATAAAGAATAAATCGCTTCAGCTCCACTAGTAATCAACATGCAATGATTTCATTCTTTTATTTTTCATTTTTCAAACGGAGCACAACTTTTGTTGGCCAATTTTACGGCATTTTTTGAATTTTTATATTTTTTAGGCATTCGTTCAACTCGTGCTGAGACGAACCGAAAATAATCTCAGTGTGGGCGAACCGAAAATGTCAGTGTCAATAAAAATATTTAAATTTATTATTTTAAATCCAATTTTTTAAATTGAATATTAATAATAATTTTATAAATTTTCAAATAAAAATAATGTAATTTCGAGGTTCAACTTTTCTTCAATGTTTTTTCTTCAAAGATTCTGCTCAAAATAAATGCTAGCTTTCGTACCATTAATAAATTCACACTAATTTTTGAATTGTAACATTAGAGTTAAAAAGAATAGGGATGAAGGAAAATTATGTGGAAAAATGCATGAAATTTTTGGAGAATCGAATGAAGAAATTAAATTTACGAAAATATAAAGTGAAATTTCAGAAGAAAATTAGTAGATTTGTATTATTTAAATGAAAAATCCTCTAATAAGCTTACTTGCAAAAAGATTTGAAATTAAAAGTTTCGTTTCGATGTAAATTTTTTTGGTCGAAGTTGGAACGTTCAACTTTATTTTATGTATTTTCTATTCTGTTTTCACGATGCCTAAAATTGAATAAAGAATTAGCTCTTTCGATCTAACCATCTGATTAAAAATGGACAACATCGTCTCGTATTTTAGCACGAAACGAGATTTTAAGCATTGAATTTTAATTTTTTTTTTCGGTAAATTTCTTAGTTATATTCCATAGCATCAAAAATGATTCACTCACAAATTGAAGTTTTCGTTAATGATAGTTGGAAGTCAAGCATTGAAACGATAAGCCGATAAAAAATTTATTGTGAAGCGAGCAGTTTTTCAAATAATAAGGGCGCGCCAACGATTCGTCTATTACACGATTCGTCTACTCAGCCAAAAACACACGATTCGTCTACTCAGCCAAAAAGCCACGATTCGTCTACTAAACGATTCGTCTATTACACGATTCGTCTACTCAGCTAAAAATACACGATTCGTTTACTCAGCCAAAAACACACGATTCGTCTACTAAGCCAAATATAATAAACTTATGTACAAAAAATTAACTGAATATGAATATTTTTGCATTTTTCAAGGACTTAATTTGATACTTATTTAGCCTATTTTTCTTAATTAATTTATGAATTATGTGTATGTAATTTTGCCTATTTTAAATCAATTTTCTCAATTTTAGGCAAATGAAATCAATTCGTCAGTTAATTGAACAACAGCAGCAACGGAAGGCACCCAAACGCACAAGAAAGTCGTCAGATTTCGACGACTGCAGCGTTTTTATCACGCAAAGTGAGAGAAACGACGATGAAGAGCCGGCGTCGGATGAAGATGACACGGAAAATCGGCCTCTCGTCGAATTTCAGTGCGGAAAAACGGAAAGAGGGGCATTTTGCATTTGGCATCAAGGTTTGCGGTCGTTTTTTTTAAGGAAAATAACTGCTTTTTTAGGGTTCCGATTCACTCGCAGAAGGGGAAGGTGGCCAAATTTAGTCATCAGTGACTTTGAAACAGCGACGATTCGGGCCATGCGTGAGACGTTCCCGGCGGCACAATTGACGGGGTGTCTGTTCCACATGAGCCAGGCCGTTTTCAGGAAATGGCGCGAAATGGGCTTGGCAGAATTGTATGCCAATGACGAAGAACAAGGAGAAGGCGCGCGGAACAGTTTCAGGTGAGTTGGAGTGAGTGAGAAAGGCAAAAAAAAGTTTACTCCTAGAAAGTTGCTTGCTCTGGCATTGATTCCCGAACAACATGTTCGTCGTGGTTTCGCGCTCATAGTAAATTCGCGAGGGTATATGTTGGGCTGACCGCACATGAACAAGAAGCCGGCGTTTGTTCCGGGCACTGATCAAAGCCGACGCAGTTCAATCAGCACCAATGCCACTGAGGATGCCGAATACAGTCGCAGGAATTCATTTGGTAGTAATGAGTATTTTTGTTTTTTTAATTCGTTCTTATTTTCTTTATTTTAGTGAATTTGGACCATGTTTATGGTAACAATTTCATCCAATTCGGCGTCCCTTCACCTGTTCCATCAACGCCAACAACCCAATCGTCAACAACTGTTTCCGTCATGCCGCGCTGGGAGCTGCCAATTGTGCGTCCACCACTGTACCCGTGCACTTCTGGAATGTCCACGACCGTGCGAGGTCAGCAGTGGAGAAGACGAACAATGCTATGGAGGCCTCACACCTCCAATTTTCGGTAGTGCGATTTTTAGTGCGGTTTTTAAGTTTTTAATTTCATCAAATTTTTCAAATTTAAGCGTGGTCTTGTCCATCACCCGTCTTTGTCAGACTTTCTGGCAGCGATTTTGGATGATGTTGACAAGCAGGTGGACATCGCAAGATCTGCCCGAGTGTTCCCGCACAAACGCCGCATCAAATACATTTTGAAGGAGCAATTGATCGGAGATGCATTGGACGAGGCGGAGTACAACACAGACGAAGACGTCATGAACATCCTTTCACTGCTGAGTCTGCAGATGCAAGGATATCTGGGTGGCCTGCGTACACGAGGGGCTCAACACGAACATGAGGACCGTGAATGATTGATCGCTTTATACCATTGGCAAAAACCCTTGTCTTATTCCGCACAAGTGATTGGATTTTTAAACCTCAATTCCCGTGATTTTCAACATTTTCATTTGATTCGAACTATTATTTTTGATGTTTATTATAATAAATTTTCGATTTCAGGCATTCATTTACGTTGTATTGTACTAGGCAATTTGTGAAAACTCCATAAAAATGACTTAAAAGTTTTTCGAGTTCGAACCCGGGTTTTAGAAATTTTTTGGCGGAGTAGACGAATAATGTAGACGAATCGTGGCTTTTTGGCTGAGTAGACGAATCGTGTGTTTTTTGCTGAGTAGACGAATCGTGTTATAGACGAATCGTTTAGTAGACGAATCGTGGCTTTTTGGCTGAGTAGACGAATCGTGTATTTTTGGCTGAGTAGACGAATCGTGTAGTAGACGAAACGAGTAATAGACGAATCGTGTAGTAGACGAATCGTGGGGAGGCGATAATAAGTACACAAAGATATAATGATTTAATCCGAATAATTCAAAAAAAGAACAAGAACAAACAACAATTTACCTGATTGTTTAGTGATAAAAATTTAAATAGTTGATCGAAAAATGTTTAAAAGTGAGCAATAATTGCGTTCAATAAAAATGATTAAAAGAGTGATAAAAAAAGGTCTTGGTTGAAAATTGTTAGAGTAATCAAAATTGTGTTGAATGAAAAATATATGAAAAAAGTGATCAAAAATCGAATCCCGGCGGAAGTTTGTCATACAATCGATCTAGAAATTCTGAATAAGTCTCCCCCTTTTGCTTTTCCCGTTCTTCTTCCAACGCATTGCCTATCGCCGCCATAATTTTGTTAGAGACAACTGAAAATTGGTTGATAAAATAGTGATAAAAGTGTTAACGCTGTTGCGTCTACACAGTGAAAAGGTGAAATTCGACTTTTTGCCTAATTGAAAATCTCCGAATTGATTATAAGTTCTAAAATTAAAAATCTAGAATTTTCTTATGCAAAAGTTATTAAGATTTTTTTTTTGAAAAATTTTAAGTTAGCAAATTTTTTTAATTCTCTGCTGATTTATCAGCATTTTGCTGCTTTTCAATGGCCATTTTTATGTAAAAATGCTACCAAAAAACTCCTAATTTTTAATTTTTTTTTTCCGGCGGCGCCTATCCGCACCGCGGGCCCCCAAAAACTTATTTTTCGCAAAAATTTATCATTTTAGTGAAAATCTTAACAAATTGTAACCAATTTTCCCGGAGGCGCCTATCGGCACCGCATGACCCTTGTTTCAAAAACTTTTTTTTTTTTTTTTTTTTGGAAAAAGCGCGCTGCAAAAATTTTTTTTTTTCATTTGGAAAAATTTTTCAAAATGCTGATTTGACCACAAATGATGATTTTTTTGTCGGCCAAATGCTCATTTTGAAAACTTTAAGTTGGCAGCCCTGGTCTTAGTGCTCAAATTAAATTTTAAATTATGAATGTTAATTAGCGCCTACATGATGCTCCAACAGCGGTGAGATAAGACAAAGCGACAGCAACAGAAACAGGAGCACTGACGAGCAGACAAACGCCACCCACTACTGGTGCAGCAGCGGCACAAATGCTCAATTGGATACCTCTGAATGTGCATAAAATGAGTTAAACGCGTACAATCATTACCGTATTTACGGTATTTAAACCCACGGTGCTTTTCAACCCCCCTTAAAAGGGGGTTCTAATACAGGGGCGTGTTTAAAATACCGTAAGTACGGTATAAATAAAAGGGCAAAAAACACATAAATTGACCTAAAAAACCAAAACTATAAATTTCATTGAAATGACAAAAAACGCAACCAATCTCACGTGAGATTTTGAAACTTTTCTTTTCGATTTCCCCCCCCCCCCCCCCAAATTTCCAACATGCTAAAAGAAAGAACGGCGGAACGAACACAAATGTGCCCGACCCATTTTCATTTTGCCATTTTTTAAAAATGTTCAACAGTACTACATACCGTTCGACAACAATTTCAACAGTGGTCCCAGCTGCTTCCGATAGTCCTTTTTCTTTGCAGACGAGAATTACTTTTTCACAGTCCATAGCTACTCCCACAACATTCAATCCTTTAAGCACACTTCTTCCCCATTTAGCAGCGTTCAACAGAGATCTTTCTTTTCCCTTTAAACCGTGTTGTTCTCTTCGTGATAGGGCTGTTGTGGCAACATCTTTCTTTGACACTCTAAACATTGACAGAAACAATTTTTACGGTGATATTTAGGGTTGGGCCCCCGACCCTCGGGGTCGGAATAGTCGAGGTTTGTAGTCATCGGGGTCAGCAAGTTCGGGGTCGGGGTCAGGGTTGACCAAATGGTTCGGGGTCGAGGTTTTTCAATTTTTGCCTCATAACATACAGTCAAATTTTTTTATTATTTTAGTTAAAAATTTTTATTATTCATAATAATTTTATGTACTTTTTTATTTCTTTTTATTATAAATAATTTTGTGTAGAATTAATTAAAAACGATAAGACATTTTTAAAATGAATAGTAGAAAAATTTGAAATTTTTAATTGTTTTTTAAAGGCGAAATTTGGAAAATATCGGTCATATGGCCCGGAACCCCAAATGGCCGAAATATATCACGGTGTTTGTCATTATATAAAAACCATCAAAAAGGGCGTTATATAAAAAACCATCAAATGGAAATTTTCAGTTAAAAACTGCCCATAACTTTTGACAAATTCAACCAATTTAGACATTCTTAATATCATTGGATTGCCCTAAATGTTATCTATAAGATAATCTAAATTTCAAAAAATTTGGTCAAGATTGAGCAAAGTTATGGCCAAAAGTACACATTAGTTTATCACACATTTTGGCCATAACTTTTTTTAAACTAATGAAATTATTTGAAATCTTGCAGACTAATATAGAACACATAGGCCTATTGAATAATATCACTAAGAAATTTATAACGGCCATTTTTTCATTAGACACAAAAAAATTTTGATCATCAAAAATTATGATCGAAACTTTCTCAGAACCAACAAAATTAAGAAAGCTTGATATCATTCGATAGCCCTATGTGTCCTTTAGGGCAATCCAATGATATTAAGAATGTCTAAATTGGTTGAATTTGTCAAAAGTTATGGGCAGTTTTTAACTGAAAATTTCCATTTGATGGTTTTTATATAACGACTCAGCACCCTTTGTACGAACTGCAATGCCACCGAAACACAGTGCTTAGATGCTTGAAGATTTGTGCATTTTTTTCAAAAATTCATTAAAGAAAAAGTATCATGTGCAACCATTTCCTGTACTTATTTAGTACTGCTATCTTGGAGTAAAAATCGAGATTTTGAAACTGATTTTGTGCCTACTTTTATTAAATTTTTATATTTTGATTTTTTGCTTACGTCTTTGTTACGGATATAAGCTTCCCGTCCTTTATAGCTTGCTTCTGATGTTTAGAATATCTAAATGATTTATAAGCTTTTGAAAAAATTTTGATTAACATATAATTATATAAAAAAAAATTTTGTCTGTCAAAATAAAATATAAATTATTTATTTTCATAGCGATTTCAGGGATCGGGGAAGGCTCCGTTATGTTTTTCAGTATGACGTTTCAATATAATACAGAAAATGCCACGTTCCAAAGCTAAATCGATAAATAATCGCATCGAAAAATCATTATTGTTAAAGAATTTCTGAATTTTATATGAAAAAGGCCAAAATATTTACAAATATGGAAAATCCCAATTTTTTCGTTGTAAATCGAAATGGCAGCCAAAATAGAAGTAAATAAAAAAAACTTATACCTAAAAAGAGTGGCCCGCCCCATCTTATATAATTCGATTGTAAATTTAAAAATTCATAAAATAATGTCCTCTACCTGGGTTTCGTTGTACTCTCTTCCATTGTCGACTTAACCTCAATGCACTCCTTTGGCTGACCATTCGCAGGCTTTGGCTTTCCATTCGCAGGCTTTGGCTGACAATTCGCAGGCTTTGGCTTTCCATTCGCAGGCTTTGGCTTTCCATTCGCAGGCTTTGGCTGACAATTCGCAGGCTTTGGCTTTCCATTCGCAGGCTTTGGCTTTCCATTCGCAGGCTTTGGCTTTCCATTCGCAGGCTTGGACAAAACCATAAATTTATCATTTATTTAAATTTTCCACCTTTTGGACGATGTCGGGCTTACACTTATATCTGGGGTCGGGGTGATTTTTCTCCCATAGTTCTGCGTTTTGTGCTCGATTTTCTTCTAGTACCATTTTCCGGCCGACCGCACCGACGATTCTATTTCGCTCCAACTGTGAAGGAAAAATAAAACGTGTTTTTAAGTGACCGGGCCACATTGGCACAAGGAACTGATTTTCCAAAAATGGCCTTTTGAGTCTTATGAATACTAAGAAAAAATACGATGCTGCTGAATGGAAGCCGGGGAATTATTTGTTGTCAAAAGGATTTGAAAATAAGAAATGCTTACTTAAAATATGGACTTAGGAAAATGAAATTTTATTTCGTGAATAATCACCTCCTAAAACACATTTGAGGCTTTTTATGCGATTTAAAATGTTCAAAACCAAGTTCGAACTTTTTTTCCGCCTCGTTCACTCACCTGGGTATAATTCTTATCAAAGTAAGCAGTTATTGTATTCGTGAGAGAACATCCGGGCCAATACGTGCTATTCTAAATTTCAGCATATTTATTGAAGAAAAGGAGACATTCGTTTCGATAAAAGTGAGGAGGACAAAAATTAAAATATATAATTAATTAAATTGGGTACATCCACCGAAGAGAGTAATTTTTAATTATTAAAGGCAAAAGTGGCTACGAATTAGTACAAAAATCTCTCGCTCACCTTAAACTAAACGATCAAAAAATAATCAGGGCCAAAAAGTGAGAATGGATGATTTTGGTTTTCACATGTTGAAAATGAAACCAAAAAGTGGTCATTTAATTTAGAAGAAAATAGCGGTGAGGCAAAAGGAGGGTTTAAATTTAAAATATATTTAAGCCATTGCACAAAGTGAATAATTAATTATTTCTATTTTTAAATTAAACATTTCTTTAATTACCAAAGGATGTGATCGCTTCAAAACAGAATCAGGAGATGGCCGCCAAACAGCAGATGCCAATCTCCTTGCAGTTGTTTGCTAAAATATTTTTTCGACTAACATATGAAAATATATTAAAAATCTTTTTAAATATTAATTTGATAAATTTCTACATAATTAGGGTTTCTAAAAAGTCGTGTAATTAAAAGCTCTATGTTCGGCTTTTTATATACATTTTAAAGTTAGTTTTGAGGGGAAAAGGTTCGTCAGTTAGGTAATCTTGGATTAGAGATTGAAAAATAATTTGGAAAACACACCATAAATTAAGTGTAACCCAAAATTTTCTAATTTTAGTAATGTCAATTTGTCAGCCCTACCGTTTTTCAATGACCCATCTGATGGGGCCGTGCCTCCCCGATAATGAGAAAACCCAAAATAGTCTAATATTGAATGATTAAGAACTTAGTTTGTTTTTATGGAAAATATTCTACAAACTTCTCCTTTTGCCGTTGGCTCCAAATCTGCCGACTCGGTATTGCCGTTAGCCGATGCCTTAAGCCATTGCACAAAGTGAATAATTAATTAAAATTTAACATAATTAAGGCTTCAAAGTCATTAGGTTTTTTGAAAACTCGATTTTTAGGTTGGAAATTTTTATTCTTAGGGGAAAAGGTTCGTCAGTGCCGAAGGCACCCTGGAAAAACTCGTAAATTTGTTCTGTTTTTATAAAACAGATTTACACCAAAATGATTACGTTGATCGAACTTTCGAAAGATTTAATAAATTGTGGGCGTTAGGAAAATTTTTGAAAAAACGAAATTATTAAGAATTTTTTCCCAAGATAGACCAATTGCGCTTAAATCTCAAAAAAATGTTTGAGGATGTATTATTTTTATGGAAAAACTATTCTTCTTCTTTTATTCAGAAAGTTCTGGTCGCTCTGAAGAGGAAATTATTTGAGTTATTTCATAATAATTTCTTAAAATCAAAAATTTCCCTGGCTGCGAATGCCGGTGCTACCGACTTGCCAAAATGGCAGACAAATTTCCCATTCCGAAAAATGATGCCCTTTACCAAGGATAATGAGTCGTCATTCGTTTGCAATTTGGCGTCGGAATTAGCTGGCGATGATTGATGCTCGACATTAACATTACACGTTGAAGGAGTGTAGTATGGCATTTTTAAATCATATACATAAGGTGTCAGAAAAGGTGGGACCTCTGGCGACTGAAAGTTTTTGAAAATTCAAAAACTGAAAGAATTTTTCATGTTTTTATGAATTCATTTGAACTTTTGGAGTTCTCAATTTTTCATGGGGTGTAGCAAAATGAGAATCCCCCCCCCCTCCTTCCATTGCCAAAAATTAACTACCTTTTTTCTCTCTTTTTTTTGTATTTGTTATATATAGTTCAATAATGTATTCATTCACTTTTTAAACCTACCAAAGGCATCATGGGATTTAAAAATGGATATGTTGGCTGTCCAAATCGTCCACGGTAAGAACTTCCAGCACGTGAAAATATTTGTCCAGGTGCCCGCTGAAAATTTGAAATATTACATGCCTTTTTCAAAGTTAGTTCTATTTTTATGAAAACCGTTTTGCTCAAAAAGGACTAATCTTTTTCAATTTTGAAAGATTTTAAGTAAATTGTGAGGTCAGAAAATTTTTAAAAAGGAAATTTTAAGAAATCTTTTCTAAAAATAACCATAATTTTTGCGCTTAAATCTCAAAAAATATTTGAGAATTTATTAATTTATGGAAAAATATTCTACTTCTTCAGCAGGTGCTGGTGGTTCCGAATGTGCCGACTCGGTGTTGCCATTAGCCGATGCCGAATTAGGGTCGGCACAAACTGGTGACGACTGAGAATCGGCTTCAGCAGTCGGAATGTCCCCGTTTCCGTTAATGCAATTGAGTAATTGCACTTTAAGTCCCCCAAACGAGCTTAAAGATGATTAAAAACATTAGTTCCTTTGGTAATACACGACTCTTTCAAAATGTTCATTTGGACCACAGAATTTGCCAATTTAAGTCAAAAATTATTTGCAATCCGAAATTCCGGGCGAATTCATGGCCAAATGTTACAATGGCATGCCATTCTCCACCTGTACATGGCGTCCTCTACGACTTTCTTAGGGAAAAGCATTTCATTTGCAATTTTGGTTTTTTCCTCGGCCTCTTTCTCCATTTTCTGATTGGCAATTTTGTTGGCTTTTTCCTCGGCCTTTTTCTTTATTTGCTGCTGTACGGTAGCTTTGTTGGCATTTTCCGCCTTTCGTTCATTGGCACATTTTTTTGTATTGTTCGGCTTCTTTTCTTTGGCAAATGCCCTGGCCCTGTTATTCATTCTTTTTTTGTCTTGCTTCACACGTTGTGTGTCTGCTGCTGTTGCTGGTCTCTGAATCATATAAATTCATAACTTGGTTCAATTTCAACCAAATAATATTTCATGGTATCGTTTCAATAGCTCAATATGTTCTCTACAAGAATATTAATTTCGAAAATTTTTTAAATATTATAAAAATGGTTATTAAATTCCACAAAGTCTTAAGTCAGAATTTTTTGTCCTGAACTTTTTTAAAACCCAATGAAATTTTTTGAAATTTTAATTAGAGTAATTGAAATTCTAAAATAAAATATAATCTAATAGCTTCAGAAAAAAAATTACAAAGCATTGAATAGGCTATGCTTTTTGCCTTGTTCGTGCAAATATAATTATAAACAATTAAAATTTCAAGTCATTAAAATGACCAATTAAATCCAAATGAATTTTCTATTCGATAGTCCTAAGAATTCGCTATTTATGGTTAAACTTTCAAAAAATTTCATTGAATTTTAAGAAGTTCACGACAAAAAATTCCGACTTAAATATTTTGTGGGATTCAAACCATTTTTTAATACTATTTAAAAAACTTTCTTAAGTAGAGAACATTTTTAGCTATTGAACGATACCATGAAATAATTATTTGGTTGAATTGAACCAAGTTATGATTTATATGTTATACTTTTTTTTTGTTTTCCAACCCTCTGGCGGTTTTTAGGAAACGACCCAGCACGTAACAAAAGCATCATGGGATTTAAAAAACAGGTCCATGGGTTGGCCGTCCAAATGGCCCATGCTAAGGACTTCCAGAAAATGGAAATCTTTGCCCATTTTCCGCTGATAAAATTTTGAAACTAAACTTTATGTTTTAGTTTTTATATGCCTTTTTTAAGTTAATTTTAATGAAAAAGGTTATGCGGTGAAAAAACCCCAAACAGTTTAATAATGAAAGGTTTAATATTATATTGTTTTTGATATGGAAAAAGTGGTCCCACTTCTCTCGCAGATGGTGGTCCCGAATGTGCCGACGCTGTATTGCCGTTAGCCGGTGCCGAATGAGGATCGGTATCAGTAGGTGACGATGATTGATCCCCGGGATCAGCTGACGATGATTGCTGTTTGGCATTATTCCTCTTCAAATGATTATAATATGGCATTTTGGAATAAGATACTGAAGATGGCAGAAAATGTGGGACAGACACTGGCGACTGAAATATATTTTTTTGATTTATTCACTTACACACGACTTTCTTTATTTGTCGTGTTATATAATATATAAAATTATTCACGCTGCATTTCGCTGAGTTTTACCACCCATTCAATAAAAAAGTAAAATTCAAAAATATAATAAGGCAATTTGTATTATGCATTTTTTAATTTGAACGGTGTGTGACAAAAACATCAAAATTTTGGATGTTTTGTGCCCTTCCCAGAAAATCAATTTTTAAATAACTTCTTACGGCTAATTTATGTAATGGCTAAAAAGTGTATAAACCATACCGCAAGAAACATGGGATTTAAAAGAGGCACTTGGAATGCCGACATTGGTTGGTATGGCCATCCAGGATATGGAACAAATTCCTTTTTATTTGCCTTCTTCTTCATGAGTCTTTCATTCCTCCTCTCGCTGGCACATTTAATCCCGCCAATTGTATAATTTATGCTTTTGTCCACTACGAAGTCGACAGATTCATTCCATGCCTCCTATTAAGCGGCCGATTTTATTATGTCAAAAAATATTTTAAATAATTATTATAATTCGAATATGTATAACAGGGATGGCATTCCGAGGCCCCAAAAATTTTCGGAAATCGGAATTCCGGGGTCCAAAATTTTTCGGAAATCGGAATTCCGGGGGTCCAAATTTTTTCGGAAGTCGGAAATCGGAATTCCGGGGGTCCAAAATTTTTCGGAAATCGGAATTCCGGGGGTCCAAAATTTTTCGGAAATCGGAATTCCGGGGGTCCAAAATTTTTCGGAAGTCGGAAATCGGAATTCCGACCCCAAAAACGTCGGAAATCGGAAATTTTTCAAAAAACATAAAATATAATAAAAATTTTCTAAATATTTTAATAGGCTAAATTTTAAATTCTTAACCAAGTAAAGGCGATTCCAAACTTTTTTGATCTATTTAAATATATATTTGCTTTAAAAAATTATTCAATGATTTTCATCAAAAATTTTACCTTTTTTTTGCGGCGCGTTTTTTCAAAATTTTTGAGAACATGGCGGGGGAGGTCCGGCGGTGCCGATAGGCGCCGCCGGGGAAAATTTTATAATTTTTAATGCAAATTGTTAACAAATTTTGTCCAAAATATGACCAAATTTAGCGATTTTGAGGCAAGTTTCTCAAGAAAAATAAAATTTTTAGGTTCCGGCGGTGCCGATAGGCGCCGCCGGAATATTTTGAAAATTTCAATGCAATTTATTAACCAAAATTGTAGAAAATTGTTAATTTTTTGAAAAAAAATTCGAAAAAATTTCCGAAAATTTCCGACTTTTTATCAAAAATTTCGGAAATCGGAATTCCGACGTCCAAAATTTTTTCGGAAATCGGAATTCCGACCCCAAAAATGTCGGAAATCGGAAGTCGGAATTCCGTGCCATCCCTGATGTATAAGTATTTTTTTTGTTTGATAAACATTCTTTAGTCGTCAATTTATTGATATTCCATGGGGATTTATTGGCCAAATTTGAATTCCACATGTAAGAAAAAGGTCAGACTTAATTTACATGTCGGTATTTTCAATAATTTTTGGAGATCCAATAGAGCTTGTTAAGAGCGTTCGAATGATATACCAAGTCTCGAATTTGGCCAACAAAGCCAAAAATTATGATACTTTAATAAACATGGATCAGACTGAAATGTTCGTAAAAGCACACTGACCGTCTTAACTGTTGACCAGAAATCGTGCTTAAAGGTTGGTCTGGAACCGTCCTTTGGTGGTTTTTGGCTTTTCCTCAATGCGCTACCAACCAAAAGTTTTGTGTGCGTGCCGGCCATGGCCAAGAGGTCCAAATCTTTCTGAAGTTTTGGGCAAATAGGCCGGGTCTGCAATTGTCGTACAAACCCCGCTGTTAACGCTAGAACAGAATACATCAATGTGTTGAATCAATTTTGAGTTTTTTTCGTAGAATTTTCGAATGGAATGGCCTTCGGGCAATGTAGCTGCGTGCAAACCTAAAAAGGGGGGGGGGGGTCAACCGAAATTTTGCGAACGGGTCCGACTACATATGTAAATTGACAACCTTTTTTTTTCGTTTTTTGTTTTTCAAAACTTTGCGGTGTGCTTTTTTCAAAAAATTTCGAACGTGACCAAGGGGGCTAGTGGTGCCGATAGGCGCCACTGGAAAAATTTTGAAAATTTGAGTGCAATTTGTTAACCGATTTTGACCAAAATTGTTAAATTTTTCCCGATTTTAAGCCAAGTGATGACTGTTTTTGTTTTTTAAAAAACCCTTTTTTGCGGCGCGCTTTTTTCAAAAACTTTTTAACAGGGGACCGGCAGCGCCTGATAGCTTCGCCGGATAAAAATTTTGTATAAATGTTATTTTTAAGAGATTTTGTCGAAAAAATATTACAAAATTTTGAGATTTGTTTGCTTTTTTAGTGCTGAAGAAGCAGGACACACACTTACAAATTAGTGACAATACATAAATAATCCATCATTAAATTCGGTCGTTTTAATTTAATTTTCCTAAATTTTCGACCCAAATTTTAATTTGACCCCTTTCTTCTGACAAATTTTCGATGGGAATCCGCCGGGGAATTTGGACAAACTTACGGGTAATATTGGACACAGAAGTTAACTCCTTCTTGACATGCATTGTCACGTGTTGCTTCACCACTTCACCCAAAGACATTTTAGGTGTTGGCACCGCTTCACCAACAGACAATCCGTCTTTGACGTCAATTGGTTTTTTGCCGTTAAAAAAGTCGTTAATTTTTTTGACGAATTTATCCAATTTCGGGCATATTTTCAACAGCTGTTTGAACAAATAGCCGAGCAAAGCTTTGCCGTAGTGTACGCATTTTTGACCAAGCCATTTGCCCCACGAAAAGGCCTGTGACATTTTATCTGTCAGCGCTTCATATGCCATTGTGATGCTCTGTTTCAGGTCATCCCATCCCCTGAAAAACAAAGGCAATTTGTAATAAATGTTTAAAAATTGGGAGGAGTTGCCAACAAAAGAAAGTATAATATACCGTACGACGAGACTCAATGTATGGTAATGTCGTGTTGAGTCAAACCAAAAAACTCAGTGATTTATAAAATAATTAAATTTAATTATTCGGTTTCACGGCGCCTAGTAGCATAGCTGGACACCAAAAACTCATATTTTGTCTTAAAAATTGGTTCAAAATCTCAAAATTTTAGTTACTTAGGGGGGGGGGGGGAATCGAATTTTGATGATCACTTTTGGCATCAAGGTTATTTAATAATATGAAGCAAGAAAGCTGCATCCTGATTTGCATATTAGTGCCATGGCAACTCGTACAAAAAAATCTAAGAATTTTCAACTAGAACTTAGAATTTTTAGATAAAAAAATATAAATGGATTTTTTAGCCTATAATAAATTTAAAATAATTCTTTAAAGTTTTTACTAATTTTCAGCTGATTTTTTCTAATTTCTTAAATTTTTAGAAATTTAAGTGTTTTAAAAAGTTTTCTAGGCTAAAAAATCCATTTAGATTTTTTATCTAAAAATTATAAGTTTTAGTTGAAAATTCTTAGAAATTTTTTTGTACGAGTTGCCTTTGTACGAGTTTGCCATTGACCCGCATATTTACCCCTGCATTAGAGAGCTGCCCCATGCCGAACCGATACCACTCGCAAAAAGACAAGCGCCAAAGAAAGTTTGTGCCACTCCGAACAGCAACAGCAGGCCAATGGTCCACCAAGGCGGTTTCGGCAACGCAATGTCCAACTCGTAAAAGTGGCCCAACCCCGCATTTTTCATTTCTTTTATCTCTTCACGAGGGATCGAAACATCATCTCCAGCTGGAGCAGCACCAGCAGAAGCATTTGATACTGAATTCGGAAATATTTTGTATCAATTTTTTAATCTTAATTTGGTCCGAATTGGCAATTTATAATGTGCCGTATGATGGCAATTGGTTCAAAAGATATTATCGAGATATGCCTAATAGCCTAGCATAATCTTAGAATTTAAGAAGTCCCTGTCCCTCATTCTACGGTCTGTCTAAAATCAGTTGCAGGTATGGTCATGAAATCTCAAATTCTTGGCCTTTTCAATAATTGAATTGGCCACAACTTCAGACGATCATGCATGTCAAATGTTTTTGACAGCAAAATTGCGGCCAATCTGTTCCTTAATCAAATGCAAGTCCGTCCTACCCGGTTCGTCTGGAGATGGGTCGTCTGGGCCACCTGCTGGAGCTGGACGAGACCCGTTGTGGTTGTTTCCCGTTGAATTACCACCGGAAGCATCATTCTTTATTAAAGTTGATTTTTTATTGAAAATGAGAAAGTACGGTAACTGGCATACGGTGGTATTTGGCGCTGGCTTCTTCTCCTTCTGCTTTTTCTCTTCTGCTTGCTGCTCTTTAACATGTTTTCTGTACTTCCTAAGGCCCTCATCAACCGCTTGACGCTTAGTGACTTTGACAACAGCAGAGCCCTGTAAATTGATTAGATAGATAGTTTATTTAGCCAGGGGTCGGGGTTTTTTTTAATAAAAAATGGGAAATTTCTGAAAAAATATACCTTTTACTGAATAAGTTTCATCAGATATCTCAATATTTCCACCGGCTAAGTATGTGAAATTGAATAATATAAAACTGGCTTCCTATACATTTTCTTTTTTTTTTTTGATTTTTATCTAATACCGAATTTGTCTTCAAAATTCTGTATTATTGGTAATTTTCTTCTGATCTGACACATTTTCCGGGAGCTTAAAATGGCATTTTCATTTAAGCGCATTTTATATAAAAAATGCTTTTTTTTTTTATAAATTTTAAAGGCTCCCATCTCAGAGCTCTAAATCTGACTTTATATTTTGGGTCGTTGCTCCGATCAATTGTCCCAATCGACGTGTTGCATTGGTGCATGAACGAGTTGATCAACTCAATCTTTCGGTGATATTGCCGTGAAATCCGACCATCCGCTTTCATTCCCGAGGTTCCCGACATGGTCAAAATGTTGTTGATCTGAGCAATTCTCTCCTTCGCCAATTCTGCCGCTTTTGTCAGGCAATTGCGCGCCTTCTCTTGCAATTTGTCGTTTTTATTTGTCCGTTCATTTTCCTTCTTAAAAAGCTTGAAACTCTGCTTGATGTATGTCTGGGCCAAATAGTAAAGTGCAATTCCGCCAAATTCGGGGTCCAATTGGTCGGCTTTGCTAAACAGAAAATGAATGAATAAATAAATGCCATCCACGATTGGCACTGTGTTTTTGGAGATTAACTTTCGTTAAATGTCCAAGGGAATTCAAAGGCAACAATGATAAAGTTTTTTAAACAAAGAAATAACTATTTATTTTTAAGTGTTTTAAATTTTTATTGTTTTTAATTTAATCCCATTAAAATTAAAATATTTTTTAAAAATATTAAAAATAAATGCGCTAATTTTTGTTTGAGCAAGGCTGTGAACCTGTAAATCTATAAAACTGTGAAAGAATTTCATCATGTATTTCATCCATCAAAACCTGGACTTCAAGTTGCATTAGTTTTAGGGATTCTCGAATCGGGTCGCAAAATGCCCGACTTCTGACAGTCTGTGGCACTTTGCCACACCGTTTAAAAATTCAAAAATTTTACAACAACAACAGCACCCACCTGTACATTTTTTCAGCAGTGTCAAAATCTTTCGTTTCCAGCTGATGATGTCCCGCATTGATCAGATAAGCCGGGTTTCGGAAGAGTTCAACATTTTCTGAGTTGTCGATAAATTTCCTCAATTTGTCAATTTCATCCGCAATGAAAGCATCAAAAAGTTTGAAGAAATGTTCTTCCCATTCTTGAACAGCCCATCTAAAAGGGGCAAAAGCAGAGAAATTAGCAGATTAAGCCATGAAAAATCTCGGATCAGATTTATCGGATGGAGACAATTAAAAGTGAAAAAAAATTTGGCAAAATTTTCGAGAAAATTGAAACCAAAATCGAGTATCAAAGAATGAAATCACAAAATTGTTCTAAAACTTACTTCACCGATTTGCCTTCTTTTTGTGCCTCCGCAATTTTTTTGTTAATTTCATATTCGATTTTGTTGTTCCAAAGGGACCAAGCCTCGAGAATTTGAGTAAATGCGTACAGACACTTATTGCCCGCCTTATCACACATGGCACGGATTTCGGGGATTCTCCGGCACATTCGCTGGTAGAGAGCGTCTGGAAGGATAGAGATAGAGAAGGCATGAACACTAGGGCAGCAAATAATCCCCCGCAATAATAAATATATTTGCATAAGCGGAACCCAACATCCGATTAATTACCATATCAAATATAGTCAATAATTAACGCAATGCTCCCACCCTCCCCAAGACGGTACTTTTGAGTACAGTAGACCCTACAACAGTTAGCAGATATCAGAGGTCGGGTTTTTCAAAATTTAGCTCCAAAATATTCAACATAAATCTCGAATTTCTCGTCACTTTAATTGCAAAAAAATTTGAAACCCAAAAATTGTTCGACGGCATAAAAGCGACACTACACACCGTTAAACATTATTGGCGGGATTCGATTGAGGCGGAAGAACTCGAGCTGTGCGGCAACCATTTCATCGCGCCTAATGCGCCAATTTGACCATTCTTCGTCCGTCCATTGTTCATCTTCTGCGACGCCAAGCAGCGTCCGCACTTGCGACTCGTAGATGATCGAACGGCCGGAGCCCGGCTGATTCTTGCGCGCCACGCGGCCGGCCGCCTGCTCCGCGACGCGTTGGTTGCACTCGGGGAAAACGGTGAGATGGGCCAAACCGCCATTGACCAAAACCTATTGTTATAAAGAAGTACTGTAGGTAACGTAAAAATATGAAATGCGAAATACGGTATAAATTTCTTATTTTAAAATTGTTCATTGAAAAGCCCATGTAACGAAATTTTTCAGATATTTAAAAAAAACTTTCAGGTTTGATAAATTTTGTTTTAAGTTAAATTGGAAATTGGAGAAGACTGTAAAATTATATAGAACAAAGGAAGGAGGGGAAGTGGTGTTGAGACGTTATATAAAAGCCAATACGGATTTAGTGGACCATCCATTTTTATAAATTGGAATTATAATAATTAGATTGATATGTGGTTTTTTAATAAAATCCCCTTTTTGATGGCTTTTATATAGAGTAGAGCGGGATCGGGACCTTTTCGGGTTGAAAGACCGGGAATTTTTGGCTGGGAAAACCGGGAAAAAACCCGGGACTGGTCCCGATCCCGGTCAAAACCGGGACCTCGGTACTCAGTTGTACTGTTGTCCGTGTTTTAGTCCCGGCCCGGCTCTACTCTACTTTTATATAACAACATAGATAGCACCGGGAGGGGGGGGGGGGGGGGGGGAAGGACAGTCCCCCAGGGAGGGGGGGGGGGGGAAGGACAGTCCCCCAGGGAGAGGGGGGGGGGGGGGGGTACGGCACGGAATTCCGTAAATTTTAGAGACCGGATTTCAACAAATTTACAAAAATTTCCTCCCGGTTTTCGCTCCCGAAAGCGTTGCACCCCTAGTGGGGGAAATACGGTATTTATCACAAAAGGGTGCCGCCCCTTACATCCAACGAGGGGTTTTCGTCCACGCCGCGCGCAATTTGCAAGGTGCCGATCAGAATATGGCCAATGCACATATCCTCTTGCAACATTTTGCATTCCTCTTCAGTACCCTGAATAAGTGCAGAAAAACATTATTAACAATATGTATGTGTTTTAAAAAATGGCCAAAAACCCATGTGGATTCGGGATCACTTGTCAAAAAATGGCATAAAAATTATTTTAGTAAATTAAAGGCGTAAAAATAGGATGATATTCCCTGTACCTGCGTGAACATCCGAATTTGCCTCGTTTCGGCAATCTTTGGGTCCGCTTTGATTTTGGCTTCAATCTCTTTTGCATCTTTGATGGATATAGTGATTATCAAAACCGCCCGCTTTTCAGAATATTCCATTGCCTTAAATGGAATGTCCAATTATTAAAATTGTTTTTTCAATTAGACCAAATTAATATTTATCAATGTTTAGGTATGCCTTTTTCTAATTCTTGTTTAGTGGCATTTGCCATTATTACCCAATAGGTCTGTCCCCCCGATGGACCCCCATTTTATTCACTTAATTTTTCTTGTTCAAAATCTATAAAATCCAATTCAATTTGAAAATTTCCCTCCGCCTGCATGGAAATAGTTCCAAAATTTAAAGTTTGAATTCGGTGAGATTTGATGCTTCTTCTACCTTTTCTCTGATGCTTTCCAACCACTCTTCACGGCTTTTACACAATTTGTCCCCGTCTTTCGTGTATTTTCGTTCTTTGAAACGTGGCAAAGTGATGTTCATTAGGTTGAAAGTGTTGCCGGTAAACGCTCGCTCATCAGTGTTTCCGGCTGTGCCGGTAATCGACGTTATGTCGAACTTTTTGCTCAGAAAGAAGCCGACGGCGGGGTGAGCTCCACATCCTGGAATGACTGAATACACTGGTGCAGTCCGTTGCTGAACTGCGAGTTCTTCTCAATGATGCCGCTGTTCATGTTGTCCACCGGCACTATTCTCATCGGTGCCGACATTTGTAACATTTTTCCGATGCCGCCGCTGCCGTTGTTGGCGTTCTATTCGGGAAATAAATGATGAACAATTCGGCTTTTGGCAAATTCGGTTTCTGATCACTTTATTTGTTTTATTTCCCAGATGTTTCAACAGCAAAATTGATTTTCACTTAGATAAACACTTAAGCATGCTGGAAAAGTTTTTACCCAATTTGTTCAAATATTTTGGGATGAATGGGTGGGGAGGGAGAGTAAGTAAACTGTGGCGGATTTGCCCTGAATTGGCCTTTACCATTCTGTTGTCCAGCTCCTCCGCCTGTTTGATGTACTGCACTTGTTCGCTTAAGCTCAACGATTGCAGTGCCGAGTTGACCCATCCTTCGCGTTCCAATTCAGTGAATTCCTCCAAGTGTTTGCATATGTGCGGCTTCGGCATCTCACTCGACTCCCCCTCCTCCCCTTCCTCTTCGTCCGCATTGGCACTGTCGGCTTTCTTAAATTGCATTTGTTTTTTGACAATTAATTCCGAATAGCCAAATAGAAGAAGCTGCTCCTTTGGCGCGTTGCCATTTTAGGGATTTTTGTCTTCTTTAACCAATAATTGTTTTCAAAAAATATTTGGACAACGAAAGGCCCAAAAAATTTTGTTGGAACGTTTAATCAATTTAATGATGCATTTTCTTTTCGGCTGACAACAAATGGAAATTAATAAATTTGTTGATTTTGGTGAAAATAAGCAGGGCGCCAAAGTAAGAAGTATTCCATAAAAAAACCATTTAAAATTTATCAAATAAATCCAAAAAAAATTTCTCATTTTAATTTCAGTGTCTTGTGAGGTGTGAACAAACGGGCCTAATAAATTATACTACTTAATTATGTTCATTTACCGTTTCATTTCTCCTCGCTTTGGAAGACTGCTCAACATTCCAGCGGAGAAAGCTTGTCTGAAAATATAGATTTTTAATTGAGAAAAACTGAAAAATAATTTTTAATAATTAACAAATTCAAAAGGGATACGGTATTTTTTATTAGTGCAATTATCGTACGCTCGCAAACCGACCAGGTACTGTTTGAGAGCTGTTTCCTGTTCCTTTGTCGGCCCATCTTTTCCGATGATTTGTCCGGCATCTTTGAGTGCCTTCAAGGCCAAGGGGAGAGCAACTTTCGTCAACAAAAGAAACTGATCGTTCAGATTTTCCATTCCCGGCGAATTGAACGCCAGACGAAGCTCACGTTCGTGCGTCACATCGTCATTCTAAAGCAAATATAATAGACACAATCAAAAACTAATCGGGCAATAATTAAGTGCCAAAAAATGAAAAAAGTGGAAAATAGCCGAGCGTAATCCCAACTCCACTCATGGATGGCCCCGCAAACCAAAAAATCCCGGTAAGGAATTCAGGATTACTTTCAAGATTTTGTGTCTAAAATTCAGATTTTAATTTTAAAAATTGATTTTCTCCATAAAATAGATTAAAATATTACGACAGTTTTGAGTTAATTTAAAAAATAAGAATTTATGGAAGGCGCCGCCGAAAAATTTAGGAGATTTCTGAGAAAATTTTGTTCAACTAAATGTAGACAGATAGTCTCAGTCGTTCTCTTTGTTGTGGCATATCCCTGATTTGTGAGTTGACTTGGCCCCAACCCAACAAAAAATATCCGTTACTTTTGAAAAATCGCCCTCGTCATTGATCAGATCATCAATTTCACGGCCACTTTGGTAGGTCTAAATGAATTATTATTGTGCATAACATTTTGTCAATTGATAATGAAAATGCGTAATTCCAAGTCAGTCACACAAAAAGAAAGAAAGAAAATTAATGAGGTTTTCGAAAATATGAAAAACTTTTTAAAATTCTTTAAATCTTTGTTTCTCCAAAAGAATATTTTTTAATAAAACAAATCAGAAAACTAAAATCAGAAATTTAAATTTTTCAAAGGCATAATTTTTCGATTTCCATTAGAACACATTTCCAACTTAATCAGCAAAAATTCTAATTAGGTATTTTAATTTAAAAATTTGTGAATTCATTATGAAAAATAAAATTTTCAGGGGGGGGGGAATTTGTGTGGAGAACGAAAAGCCCTCATTTATTTATTTACTCACTGACCGTTCCATAAATTTCGTCAGATGATTCGTGCAGGTGAAAGTCTTGCATTGTTCCATAAATGACATCAGACTCATACGCTTTCTTCAGTCTGTGAGACAAAATTTGAAAAATTTAAATTTGAATTAATAAAGAATTTCGTTAAAATGTACGAAAATTAAGCATGTGATAGGCAAAATTTATCCAAAAAGATATAAAAAATTACTAATAATTATTGGTCATTTTGAATAATATTCAAATAAAATTTGAATTAAAACAAGGCCGAAATTTTTAATCGTAAATAGTATTTTTTGACCGGTTTTTCTTTTGGTACCCCCACGAGCTCACTCACCTAAATTTCTAAAGAAAGTTACAAAAAATATTATTTTTTGGTGCCAAATTCTCAATTTTCCCCAACGGCGCACGTTGGCACCGCCTGACCCCCTCCCTCCTTTTCATTGTCAGAAAGATTTTTTTATTTTGAAAAATGCCGCAAAAAATTGTGTAGAAAGAGGTAGTCAGTCGCACGCACAGGGCGGTCGGCGTTCCCCCCCCCCCCCCAACCCAAAATCCTGGGACAGTGCCTGTGATGTGTATTCGATTATATATGGCAAATATCCATTAAATTCCTTAATTACATTTGTTCATTGAGGTCGTCGTGCGAAATGTGGGCCACCGTTAATCCGAAAAGAGTGAAAAAGGGGACCATGTGTTCCGCATCTTTGGTGGCCAAATGTTTGTTGGAAGTGATCACGGCAACAAGCTTCCCTTGCGGATCCGGTATTTCCTCCTCCGTCTGATCAGTGCCTGATTCACAATGACCATGCTTTTCCTGATCATCCTTCTGATCAGTCGGCTGTTCCTTCTTGCCAAATGTATGCAGAATCACTGCTAACATCGCGACAATCCATGATTTGCCTTCGCCGGTCGACACTTGCAACATCAAACCGCGCATTTCCGGACAAAATATCTTCACAAACATCCGCAGAAAGATGGCCAACAATTGGGTGTTCCGCGGCTTATGACCTGTTTTATAATGGAAAATTCAAATTGGGTTTTGCTCTGGTCAATTGGCTTTTTTGTACGAGTTCCTTAAGCAGAAGCATTTTTCCAATTTTAAATTAAACGCAAATTGCACAATTTTTCTTTATTAAATTAAAACGATAATTTTTCCCACTCTCTCACTCAACTCACAACTTGCCTCACGCTCTCTCTTCTCTCTCTCTCTCTGCTCCCTTCTCTTACTCTCTTTTTTCAAAATTAATATATATTAGATCAGTTGTCTTGGTACCTCCTACATAATTTTTCACATTTGTTTTATTGGGGCGGTCCTTTGTGTTCTTCCCGCTATCTTGATTTAGTTGATAAGCTCTTCCCCTTGGCTTTCCATTGACTATTCTGTCGGATACGGATCCAGACTATACTCCCCAGAGTTGAGGAATTTCACAATGTTAATTTACATTGCCCTTACGGAATAAAGGCTATTATTCCATCGTTTACCATTTATGGAGAATTTTCAGTTAATAATTTTTACTATGAAAGGGTTTTTGGGGCTTGAAAACGACTCTCATACGTTTCCGATCATTAGGAAAGGTGTAATTAGGTCTAATGGAAAATTTTTTTGACCCAATAAAATGATCAATTTGTAAATTTGAATAAAATTTGCCTGCGATCACTTCGACACTTTTCGCGACCAATGCCAAGTTTTGGTTAACGGCCATTTCCTCCAATTTGTTTGCTGATGACCTCCACCAATCGCTTATGTCTTCCGCGTCGAACTCCTCGAACTTGGCGCTTTCTTCCACAAATTTTTTGTACGATTGCATAAGCCATTCTCGCAAATTCGCATTGTGTTTATTCAGCTTTTCCCTTTCTTAAATTAAATGTTAGCATTTTTAAATAATTTAAAAGATAAAGAATAATTTAAAAATAATTAATCATTTGGTATTTGTCTAATTTAAGAGCCAAATTTCACATACATTTTTAAAAGCAAATTGTTAGAATGACAAATTTTAAAAAATGCAAAAAAAAAAAACGGGGAATTCGTCAGAGAAAGGCAGAAAATAAGCTAAATAATATACAGCAGGCTTTTTTAAAGGCTTAAGTTAAATTATTCTTCTGTTTATATAAATATATAAACATTTAATTTGATTTTTTTATTTTTAAAAATTATTTTATTTTCATAAAAATTTAGTAAAAATATATAATAATTTTAATTTTTGTGATCTCGTTTATGGCTACATGAACTTCAAAATATGTTTTATGTGTTAAAAATCCCCCTCTAATTCGAAATTTTCAAATTAATTTGGCTTTTTGCTCATCATTTTGTTTTACCCATGCATTCGGTGGTAGCATAGAAACCGCCGTCGTTCATGATTTTGTCCACGAGTTGTTCAAATGTTAACTGATCAGCATCACTGACAATGGGCACTTCCTTCTTCATCAAACACTCAAGGCTCTAAAGAAGGGGCTATGTAATCTCCGCACAGTTTCATTGGTAAGGGAGTGTATTTCGGCATAGTTTCTTGGCCCCATGTGTTAAAAACTCTCTCTCTCTCTTCCGTCTCTCTCTCCCGTCTCTCTATCGCTCTCTCTCTCTCTCTTTATTTCTTTATCCTAAAAAATATTTTCAGGTTCAATTTCCCAACCCTCTTTTTCTTCCCTCTTCCAAGAAGACTTTTTAAGTAATTTACATAAACCTAAGAATTTCTCAAAAAAAAAAAACGAAGAAATTCTTTTCTTTTAAATCTTTTCAATAACGTATTTGGGGGGGGGGGGGTCTAATTCAGGGTGAGGCTGTATTTTAGAGCAAAAAAATCTGTAATTATGGAAAAAGAATTACTTAGAGTCCAACCAAATTCTTAGACCAAAATTTAAACAAAAAGTCGAAATATAAATTTTAGAAATTAGAGTTTTTGATTCAAAAACGGTTTAAATATACGGAAACAAACTGAAAACCATCAATCATATGAGATCATTTACAACCTTTTTGAATCAAAAATGCTAAATTCGAAAATTTGGACTTTAAAACTTTTTTTGAATACCTATATGAGATCGGAGTTCATAATTAGCCGAAATGGGTACCGTATTGGAACTTGTTTTTATTACATTAAAATTTTCACCCCGCGGGCAGTTGCCCCTCCCCTCTGTTTATAGGACTTATATCTTGATAACTCGGCGTTACCACCTTTTGTGCACAGTTTATTGCGTCGATATAGTCGCTTATTTGTTCAACAATCGGCAGACCCAAATTCTGCGCAGAGATCGCTGCTTTCTGTGCCAATTCCTCTTCGTATTTCAAATTCTGTTCCGCCCGACTAAGCCGGCCGCCACAATCGTCCCTTAAGATTTAAAAAATCGACATAAAAATTACTATTTTTGGTTAAATCTATTAAAAAATTACAATTAAATTTTCAAAATTTTCCCTGCCTCACTTATCGGCTTACTGCCGCCCCCGTCCAACAGATTATTGAAATATAATGCGGCAAAAAATATTTTTTAAATTTTTTTAGCAGATCTCACCAATTAAAGAATTTCAGGAGAACATAAAATCAATCGAAAATTTAATTACTCAATTTTTATGGGAGCAGGACAAAACGTCGCTGGGACATAACGTCACCGCAATTTTTTTAAATTTTAGAAAAAAATAAAAATATACAAAATTTTAGTTACCTAGCTTCTTGGGTCAATTCCCCATTGGGATAGGATTTTTTCCCCGGACCCCGCCCATGCCCATGTTCCTAAAAAGATTTCGGAAAAGGTGCCCGCAAAAAAAGCGATTTAAAAGATTTTGTCAATTAGTCGAAAACAAAAAAATTCTCTATTGAACTTTTGGCTTTTAAAAATAATAGACAATTTTAACGAAAATTTTCGTGGTGAGTCGAAGTGACAAAAGTGCAGATGTGGCGAAGTGACAAAAGTGCGAATGTGGTCAAACACTTTGACCATTATTCGCACTTTTGTCACTTTGACCACATTCGCACTTTTGTCACTTTGACCACATTCGCACTTTTGTCACTTTGACCACATTCGCACTTTTGTCACTTTGACCACATTCGCACTTTTGTCACTTTGACCACATTCGCACTTTTGTCACTTTGACCACATTCGCACTTTTGTCACTTCGCCACATCTGCACTTTTGTCACTTCGACCTAGCACCAAAATTTTGACTTATAAAAATTTTCTTCAAATTTTAGTTGTTTCCAGTAAGAGCTAAGATTTAAAAAAACTTTTAAATAATCTTTTTAATTTTTGAAAATATATTTTTTTTGAAGTGACATTATGCTCGGGTGCCGTTTCGGCCGGCGTCGTTTTTTCCGGCATCATTTCGGTGGAGATTTGCGACACGATATTTGGGGTGTTTTTTCTTACTCCTTTAATACCTACATATATTAAGCCTTTTTGACCTAAAATTAATTTATTAAGAAGTCCTGATTCAAATGTTTTGCCGCACCGAGGAAAATTTTTGAAAATTTATTTCGAATTGTTTATAGATTTTACCCTACAAAACTTTATTTCGAACGAATTTTTTAAAGAAAACTAATGAGTTTTATTTTTTGAGATTTAACGCTTATTTAAAAAATAAGGTTAATTTTTGGGAATTTTGGCACACATGGAAAAAAGATGGGTAGGGTCAACCAAGGTTTTTTCGAGTAGTCATGTTTCGGAGAGGGGTCGACGGTCAAGTTGTCAATGGAGTCAAGCCGCCATGAAATTTCTTTTTTTTTTTTTGCTTTTCGCACAATCTGGCAGTGGGCTTTTTTCGAAAATAATCTCAGGATTAGGGAAAGTTGCTGGCGAAACCGATAGGTGCCGCCGGGGAAATTTTTTGAAAATTTTGCCCCGATTTCTTTGCAGATTTTGCCCAAAAACATGACCAAATTTCGCTGGTTTTGTCAATTTTTCAAATATTGTAGTTACAACAGTTTTGTGTGCCGATGGGCGCCTGGAAAATCTTCAAATTTTGGGCGAAATTTGCTGTTAGAAATGTTTTCAAACAGGAAAATTTATTACAAATTACAGAAAATATTTGGAATTTTGTCCTTTGAAATTTCAAATTTAAAAAATGGAATAAAAAATAATTATACCAAAAATAAAAGCATCAAATTTCTCTATCAAAACAATATGTTAATTTGTAAATTTTCAATTTTATTAAATGGTTGACCCTTTTTGCATATACTTATAATAATTTAACGATTCGTTCATCACCCACCTTTCCATTTTCCACAACGATTTCCACTTGCGAAACTCCAAAATCGTTGTTTTAAACTCTTTTTGCAATTTTAAAATGTGCTGACGACTTCTGATTTGGGTTGCATGTTTTTCGAGCAATTCAAAGGCATTCCGAAACAACTTCTTATAAGAAAAGAAGCGGGAGGTGTTTATAAAATCCAAAAAATTATCCTTGTAGTAAAAAACTGCTGTTAAATCCTCATTTTGAGCGTATGATGGTTGTATTTTTGCACAAAAATCCAATATCTGCAAATTGCAATTAAATTTATGAAAATTTTTAATTAGAAAAAAATTCGGGAGGGGCGGCCAACCGAAGAGTTTTTTTTGCTCGCTCTTCGCATCAAAACTTATTTCTCCAATTTGGAATTAAAATTTCAAAAGATAAGGTTAATGGGGGCCGGCGATGCCGAAAGGCGCACGCCGGGAAATCAGATTTTATGAGTCCGATCGAATTTTCGTGAGTCCAACAAATTTTAAATTTTTGATTTCCATCGATTCCATAAAAATTCAAAAATTTTCCAAAATATTCTTGATTAAATTCGATACCAATATCCAGTTTTTATATGATTTTATTAATTGAAAAAAAGATTGGACTCATAAACTCTGATTGGACTTATAAATGCAATGAGCCGAATGAATGGAATGCAATTCCAAAACACGAGAATGCGAGACGAACAATAAATACCTTGCTCGGACCCTTCTTTATAATAATTAAAAAAAATCACCACTTTTCTTAAAAATTATTAGCCAACCAAAATTTTTGTAATTGTCGTAATTCACTTACCAATTTTATAAGAAACTTGAAATAATCAGAGTAAAATTGTGGCACGCTGCGCAACCGCGGCCAATGAATCTTGATAAAAAAAATTTTATCTTTAAAATTTTCATGAAAAATAGGACCCGCTCTACCTCCTTCATTGAATCATTTGATGTCATCAATTTTTCAATGTCTTTAATGAGTTCAGACAGTGTATTTATTGCGTCTTTAATTGTGTCTTCCATCATAACAATCTGAAAAAATAGAAATACATTTAATGTACTATTGATTAAACGCAAAAAAGGCTATTGGGTCTTATATTTAAGAGTAGAAACCGAGTTTTTTTTTTTGAATTTTTTGTGCCCAGTCAGTCAAAAAGCAAATGGATTTGCTGGCAGAAAATATTGGAATTCCATGAAAAGCATTTAATTTTTTGTGATATTTCCAGTGCCAATATAATTATTAGGGATGCGACTTTGTGACGAAAAATCTCGAAATAGTTAACTAAAATAGTGAGTAAAAATGACAAAATAGTGAAAAAAAAGTCCGACATAGTGACATAATTAAGCCAAAAATTAAGCAAAATTTTTTTTTCACTAGTGCAGTTGCCAATGAGGTACTTTTCCTTTATAAAATTCTCTTAGCAAATATTGACATTTTTTAAATTAAAAATTTTGTCAAGAAAAAATATCTGGGGGAAGATTTTTTGAGAAAATTTTCCAATTCTTAATGGTGTATTTTTTTAATTTTCCGCGATTCTTAGGGGTGTATTTTCCGTTTTTATTGCATTTTTGTTAACCAATTTTCCAAAAAATGCCAAAATAGTGAAAAATAGTGACACAACGCTAAAATAGTGAATTTTCACTATTTTAGTTACGATGCGCCAAAATAGTGATTTTTAGTGACCGAATCAGAATTAAAAAATTTCAACGCAGAAATGCGTTTTTTGAGCTCCTTTCTTCAAAATAATTAAGCAAAAAATTAGTTAAATCACTAAAAATCGCATCCCTAATAATTATTGAACTTCATTTTTGATGGTTTCGTCCATTGTCAACAAATTAGTAGTAGCAGTGGTAGCAGTAATGTCGTGCAGCAGTGCATTAGCTTCAGCTAACAATGAACGGGCTGCACGTGAGTTGGTGAATGTCAGCAGCAAAGCACCTGATCCCTACGAAATGAGTGATACAGAAATATAATCTATGAAAATTGGAGTTGAAGAAAAAAAAGTGTCACTGCCAGTTGATTCATGGAGTATATTTGTCGTAACTTTTTGTAAACCAAAGCTTTATGTTAGGCTTTTTTATATACATTTTTAAATTCTTTTTGAGGGGGAAAGGTTCGTCAGTGCCGAAAGCACCGAAAACTTGTGAATTTGTTCATTTTTCGAAAACAGATTTACACCAAAATGACTACGCTGATCGAACTTTCGAAAGATTTAATAAATTGTTGGCTTTAGGAATTTTTTTGGAAAAAAAGCAAATTATTAAAATCTTTTTCCAAGATTGAACAATTACGCTTAAATCTCAAAACAATGTTTGAGAATTTATTGTTTTGCTGGACAATGTATTCTACTTCTTCAGCAGGTGCTGGTGGCTCCGAATGCGCCGACTCGGTGTTGCCATTAGCCGGTGCCGAATGAGGATTGGCATCAGTATCTGGCGACGATTGATGGCCGGGATCTGCTGACGATGATTGATGGCCGGGATCAGCTGATGATGATTGATGGCCGGGATCTGCTGACGATGATTGATGGCCGGGATCAGCTGACGATAATTGATGGCCGGGATCAGCTGACGATGATTGATGGCCGGGATCAGCTGACGATAATTGATGCTCGACATTACACGTTGAAGGAGTGTAGTATGGCATTTTTAAATCAGATACATAAGGTGTCAGAAAAGGTGGGACAGGCACTGGCGACTGAAATTTTTTGAAATTCAAAAACTGGAAGAATTTTTTATTAATGGGATGTGGCAAAATAAGAATGCCCCCCCCCCTCCTTCTATTGCAAAAAATTAACTACTTTCGGCTCTTGTCAGTTTAGGCCCCATATACAAAAAATTTTTTTTTTACATTTCAGAATAAAATATGCCAATGTATAGGTTTTCGTGGTCGCTGATCGCGAATCCGGTATCCATTTCGGCCAATTCCAAATCCCGGACCCGAACTCGAACAAGAAGTCGAAAAATTAAAATTTTTGGTTTTCATATTATTGATCAGCATTGTTTAATAAATACACGGAAACGAACTGAAAGTCATCAGTGCTTCAATTAAAAATCATTTAAACTATTTTTAGACTAAAAATGAAAAATTTTAATTTTTCGACTTCTTGTTCGAGTTCGGGTCCGGGATTTGGAATTGGCCGAAATGGATGCCGGATTCGCGATCAGCGACCCCGAAAACATAGATTGGCTTCTTTTATTCTAAAATGTAAAAATTTTTGTATATGGGGCCTAAACTGCACAAGAGCCCTACTTTCTTTTTCTCTTTTTTCAATTCTTGTTTTTTTTTTTTGTATTTGTTATAGTTCAATAAATGTATTCTTTCACTTTTAAACCTACCAAAGGCATCATGGGATTTAAAAATGGATATGTTGGCTGTCCAAATTGTCCATGGTAAGAACTTCCAGCACGTGAAAATATTTGTCCGGGTGTCTGCTGAAAAATTTTGAAATATTACATGCCTTTTTCAAATTTAGTTCTGTTTTTATGAAAACCGTTTTGCACAAAAAGGACTAATCTTTGTCGATTTTGATTAAAATTTGAAAGAATTTAAATAAATTGTGACGTTGAAATTCTAAGAATTAATCTCAAAAAATGTTTGAGAATTTATTGCTTTTGTGGAAAAAGTGTTCTACTTCTTCAGCAGGTGCTAGCGGCTCCGAATGCGCCGACTCGGTGTTGCCATTAGCCGATGCCGAATTAGGGTCGGCACAAAATGGCGACGACTGAGGATCGGCTTCAGCAATCGGAATGTCCCCGTTTCCGTTAATGCAATTGAATAATTGCGCCTCAAGTCCCCCAAACGGGCTTAAGGATGATTAAAAACATTAGTTCTTCTGATAATACGACTCTTTCTAAATTTTCATTTGGACCACAGAATTCGCCAATTTGAGTCAAAAATTATTTGCAATCCGAAATTCAGGGCGAATTCATGGCCAAATGTTACAATGGCATGCCATTCTCCACCTGTACATGGCGTCCTTTGCGACATTCGTAGGGAAAAGCATTGCATTTGCAATTTTGTTTTTTCCTCTGCCATTTTCTTCATTTTCTGTTCCTCGGCCTTTTTCTTTATTTGGTGTACGGTAGATTTGTTGGCATTTTCCGCCGTTCGTTCATTGACACGTTTTTTTGTATTTTTCGACTTCGGTTCATTGATAGCTGCTGGTGTCTGAATTTCCTTTTTTAAGTTATTTATTTCAAATTTTGCGAAATTATTTTGAAAATTTGTTAGGATTTAAAAAACAGGTCCATGGGTTGGCCGTCCAAATGGTCCATGGTAAGGCCTTCCAGCAAATGGAAATGTTTGCCCATTTTCCGCTAAAAAATTTTGAACCCAAAGTAAAAATGGTCCCACTTCTCTCGCAGGTGGTGGCCCCGAAAATGCCGAAGCTGTGTTGCCGTTAGCAGCTGATGATGGTTGTTGTTCGGCATTATTCCTCTTCGAATTATTATAGTATACTGAAGATGGCAGAAACAGTGGGACAGGCATTGGCGACTGAAATATTTTTTGATTTATTCATGATTTTCTTTATTTGTCGTATTATATAAATAATCTATAAAATTAGGCGGGACCGGGCGGGAATTAAAATATTATTCCTCATAGTTTTTTAATTGACACTTATTTTATGATTTTTTAATGAAAATCCATACAAATTGAGCCTAGTAATCTCAAAAACCAGCCTTTTTTTTGTTGAAAATCTGCTAACAAATCACACTCAAATTTTCAAAATTTCTCCCCGGCGGCGCCTATCGATACCGCCGGATCCCTTTCTTCCCCAAAGTTTTTGGAAAAAACATGCCGAAAAAAGTGATGTGAAAACCAAATTTGAATTTCTAATAATATTCGATCATTTAGTCCAAAATTGATTATTGTTTGAAATAATTGAAGTAAATTCGATTTGAAAGTTTTCATTAATTTAATTTAGCTTTAACTTTTGGATTTTATTAAAAAACAAAATGCACTCCAATTTAAGCTGTTTATGTTTTAAATTAAGATAACTTAGATTTTAACCGAACTTCCGGGGGTATTTTTCATCAGATGTCTTACGTGCTGCTTTTGTTCTGCCCTTTCGGCGTCGGTTGTGCCGACGCTTTCGCTGCTGCCCATTCGTTTTTTGAACAACGCAAATGCTTCCGCCACTTCTGCACTTTTTGTGCTTTGTTCGGCCAACGTTTGTTCAACAGTTGCGCGATTGTCAAGGCCATCAAAATTGTTCGGCAGCGTATAATAATCCTTATTTTTGAGATTTTTTGAGTATATTTTTTAATTAAAGCGAAATGACTAAATGCAAAAAATCACTCACTTCTTTTATTTGAAACGGTTTTTCACAGAGCTCCGCATATAATCTGTCCAATGAACTCAAGCTCGCTTGCTTTTGCTAAATTTTGAATAAATTGAATTTAAAATTTTTTTTTAAACTTTTGTTATCTTTTTACTACAAAACCATTAAAAATATTTTTTTAATATTATATCAGTTATAAGAAACAAAATATTTTAGTCGAATTTGTTAACAGAATTTTCCCAGTTATTTTTTTGGGTGGAAATACGAAATCTTAATATGAAACTACACTCTAACGTTTAAAAATAAGAATCTTTTCAATAGACCCCGAATCCCAAAATAGTAAAAAAAGTTAAGAATTAAAATTGTGTAAAAATAACTTTATTAACATTTGTCCCCTTTTTCCTTACTTTTTCGAGGCCCTTTCGCGCCTCTTCCATCAAATACTCAGCTGCACATAGAAAGTTGTTCATCTGCTGCATCACGTGCACAATATGCGCATATTTAATTTCCATCTGAACAATATAGGACCTATCTGTTGGACTGTTGGCAACAAAAAAAATAATAATCATAGGGCCATGTTGAAAAAGATAACAGAAAACCTACGGATTTCAAATTTTGTATGATTTAAATTCAATTTATGTATCAGGGTGGGGCGCGGACAAAAAAATTCCGCGGTCGCGGATCGAGCATCGCGGATTTATTGTGCCGCGGTCGCGAATCGCTAAAAAAAACGTCGCGGATCGCGCATTAAAAGCTCAAATTTTTCCAGCTTTTCAATTTCAATAGTTCCACTCATGCAAACCCAGGTTACGCATTGCAAAAAAAAAATCCTGCGTTCGCGGACTCAAATTGCCGCGGTCGCGAATCGCAGAAAAAACGCTGCGAATCGCGGTCGCGTCCCACTCCTGATATGTCTTAAAATTTTTTGAAATAATTGAAAAGTACATGAAATAATATATGTAGTTTTTTAATGAGTTTTCAATCTTCTATCCCAAAAATATATAACTGCTAAAATCCATTTGTTTTTGTTCACTGAAAAAATTCATTGATTTTCTTTTGTTAAATATGCCTTCTCTACTCACCATTTTCAGCTTTATCTTGGATCGCATGTCGAGTACCAAATTAAGATTGCACATATGCCTTTCGAACAATAGAGCTGGTTCCCGTATTTCATTGACAAAATGAAGCAGTTTTTTGTAACAATCCTCATGAAATTTGTCCACCAAACTGCCCAAATTGTGCTTTAACAGAATTTCGAGAGCCTGTTAATGGTGGTTGCATATATTATTATTCAACGAAAGGATGCAACAAGCCAAACAAACCATTCATTGGTTTCAGGGAATATTTCTCACCCAAAATTTAAAATTTAAAAATGTTTGACTGAAGATGAAAGGGAGAATTTGTCCGGACAATCAGCAGTGGTAAATCCCTTATTTGTTAGTTTATTTATTCTTAAGCTATTTTTAAACAATTGATCAAAATTATAAAATATTTTTTAAATTTATTTAAAAAATTGTTGTTTTATAATTCTTTTACTAATTCAAATGTTGCTGACGGATTGTCCATTGGTGAATTGTCCGGGAGCCAAGGAAACTCGAAGTGGGGGGGGGGGGGGGTGGGGGGGTCGAACTGCTCCCTCCCGACGTTGATTCCCATGTGTTGCACACCTTTTTTGGGTGTCGAATTGCTTTTTCGAATTGCTCTTTCTGTTCCTTGTTCAGAAACCCAATGGAAAAGCGATCGGCACTTTGTTCTGCCTCATTGAGAATCTCCGCCACTTCCTCCTCTTCAACGACCAATTGTGGCATGAAATTTCCAATTTGATGCAGCAGATTTTGTGCTTGTTTCTGTCTGCTCCGCAGTTCCAATTCGCTCGTCAGTGCTCCGCCGTTTTGAACGCGTAACTTGGCGATTTGTTTGACAATGGCACTTAGTTTTTTGCCGTGTTCTCGCACTTCTTCGGTTGCGGCACAAATGTCAAGAATGGTGAGCAATTTGAGACGACGAAGCGCACGACAAGCAGCCAGCAACGGATGCTCAACCGTTGGGTCGGCACTTTCATCTTCGTCGAAATAACAATTGTTTTTGTTGTCCCTGGCATTGTTCTCCCCTTGTTGTTGCACTTTGTCGGGATTTGGGATTTGTTGTTGGATTGCCAACATTTGTCCAATTCCTTCGCTCATTTGGGCGCAAAGTTGGCCAACTTTCGCAACTTCGCGATAATGTTCACGCAACATTTGATAAATATCGGAGATTTGTCTGTTAAAGAGTTCCATCTCAGTTTGATCTTCGTCGTCATCGTCGTTTTTGTCGCCCTCGCCTTTGCTGCTGCAATTAAAGAAATAATGCAATTTTTGGAGTCCCTTATTTCAATTTCTCGCATTTTAAAGTTTCGATATTTTATTTTGTTTTTAAAATTATAAAAAATAGTTATTTGAAATTTTTGCTACAGTACACAGATATAAATAATAATGATAATATTAATATCACTTGGCCTGTGAGTTGGTCAGTTTGTAGTACAGAAGGTATGCCACTTTGCTCTGAAAAAAGATAAATAAAATCTTCAAAATGATTCCCTAATGAATGGGGTGAAATTCTCACAGAGGGTGACGGGGCGGTGGCACACGGAATGCATGACTCATCGTTAAAGCTCAGCCATTGCTGATCAGTGCTGATCAGATTAACCACAGTCGATGTGTAATGGCCTAAGTTCAAATTGCCATTGTGATTCTTAAGGGAATTGAAACAATTAGCGTAATTAGGACAGTTTTAGCGATTTGATCACCGTCATGGCATAAAGCGTAAATGCCGTGTTGGGAAGCGGAGACATTTCATGAATATAGGGCGACAAATCCAACTCATTCATATCGAACGTCACTTGAGCCTATGTTACAATAAAATTTAAATCGCAAAAAGCGACGCCCGGCGGAAAGCGACCTCATTTTTGACAAAGTTTCCATCATTCTGCGTAAATCTCTTCAAATGAACGATCAGAATTTCAGGGATCTTCCAAATTTTTGTGCTCCGAGTCGCCGGCTGTTTGCTTTTGCATTTTGGGCAATCCCATTTATCATCGAGATTCAAAAAAGGAAAATAAATTAGCATAATCAGGAATCATTCTAAAAGTCAGCTGCTCACTGTTGATGAGAAATGGGCCTCGAGACAGTCTTTGAGCCTCAGACAGTCAAAATTGGGCGGCAATGCTAATCTAATTAAAAAGGGTTGATCGGTATTTTTGCGGATAAATCCCACCTTAATTGATTGACAGACTCAAAACGAATACTCGACGCATTGCAAGTGATGCATTTGATCACAGAAATTGTTGTGAGCTGAAAAAGGTGAAAATGACGGAGTGATCAGTGAGTGATGGGCTCACATTGAAAAGATCGTTGACCGGCGAGGAAGAGAACAGTTTTGACTTCTCAAAGAAATCGGAAGCGTTGGCCCGCAAATCGATGTCATCGTAATTTTGATCAAACGGCAGTCGATTTTCGACCTGAAAATTGGGGTAAAATAGCATAAAATCGCTTAAGCATTTGTTCCACTCTGTTGGTGTCTTCATGAAGAGCCGCCAACAAATAAAGTAGGAATTCCTGGGCGTCGTGCTGCCGTCCTGTTGGCCAATTCGGCATTCACATGTTCAGCAAAGAATTCCTGCTGAAAAATGTTTCGACGGATTGATCAAAACAGGGAAATCACCATGAAAACTTGGGGCCAAATTGCACTTGAAATTGCCAGACCAAATCTGATCAATGAGAGCGGAGAATGATCCGGCAATGACTCCCCTTCGTTCCATACTGTGTTGTTTCTGTAAAAACGAAATAGTCAATGATTTTATTTAAATTCTTTAATTGCCCCGGCTTACCCTTTGACGAATTGCTGAGCACTTCTTTTCCCTAAACAATTGAGAAAAGCCAGGCGTATGGAAAAAGCGGCTGAAGAATGGCATTCATAAAGCACGTGTTGCCCTAAGTTGAGAGACCGGTCCGACCAAGTGTCTAAAATTTTAGAGTTAAAGAAATTTTCTCTGCGAGATGCCCCTATAAAGTTTACCGTTTTCTTCCAACTGCAGTTCGATTCGATGCCAATTTTATGCTCAGTCTTTTCGTACGCACTGATGAAGTAATTGCCGGTGCCATTGTCAGTCCTAAAAGAGTTGAACAAGTGACGCATTATTAAATATTAAAAATGGCGCAAATCACAGACAGATGAGCTGCTGGTTGTCGGCATGGGACAAATGGCGACGGCATCGTCGGCTCTTCTGTTGCGCCCGGTCTGAGTATATAGAGAGGTTTTTTGGAACAGTTCAAATGGAGGGAATTAATATCTGCCTATTCCATATTTAAATGAATATGACCCCCTAATTAATAATTAATTACCGGTCTGAGATTTGTCCGGCGCTCTTTGTGTCGTTGAATTCTGCGGCTTCCTTTTCCGTGGTGACGCCTCCATGCTGATGTGATTTGAGACAGAATTTTTATTTTCAAGAAAATTAAAATAATTTTTTAAAATAAAATATTTTTTTGAATTTTATTGTAAAGACCATATTCCATTATTGTCAAATGTTACCGGCTTCGGAGCAGCGGCCGGAAATTGCGCTGGACCGTCCGCTTTCTGTTCGGCTTCTTGCATTACGGTAGCATTAGGCTTAACTCAAATTCAATTTAAGCATTGGATTCAAAAATATTTGTGAATGCAGCAACATTTTGTCAAGCATTTGGCAGCAAAGCAAATTTTAAATTACTAAAAAAATCGAATTCGTAAAATGATGGCAATCGAAAATACGGTAAAGACCCACAGAAAAAATAAGGTAGAGACAAACAGAAATTAATACGGTAGAGACAAACAGAAATTAATACAGTAGAGACAAACAGAAATTAATACGGTAGAGACAAACAGAAATTAATACAGTAGAGACAAACATAAATTAATACGGTAGGGAGAAACAGTAATTAATACGGTATGAAGAAACAGAAATTAATACGGTAGAGATAAACAGAAATTAATACGGTAGAGACAAACAGAAATTAATACGGTAGGGAGAAACAAAAAATTAATACGGTAAAGACCCAAAGAATTAATACTAGAGACAAACAGAAATTAAAAACTGTAAAAACCCACAGAAATATAGCAGAGTCCCAGAAATTCATATGGTAAATACCAGGTCTGTACGCAACTGGATTTTCAATGACGGAAATCCGTAATTATGGGGCCCAAAACCCCCCGTAATTTCCGTTATCCGTGATCAATAATTACGTGCAGCCCTGGTAGACCCACAAAAACTAAAAATTTTCATCTTTAATAAATTCATTCCCATTTTAATCGTCCTCATCGTCGTCCTTTTTCTCATCTCCTTCTCAGTTGTTGATATCCTTAAAAAAGAAGGCAATTTTTGGAGCCGATCGGTCAATACAAAACCACACATTTGTTCGGTAGTTAATAAATGTATTTGAAATCTAATAAAACATTAATTGAAGCATTTGAAAATTATGTCCAATTTAAAGGGAAAAATTTATTGGTGTAGAGGAAAACGGTCATAATTTGGGCTTCTGTAAAGTTTTACCTCTTATTAATTCTAACTTTTACCAACATTTGGGGGTTATGTCAATAAAAGATATTATGGTAGTTAATACAGTAAGCCATATAAGTGGCTCTTATAAAACACATAATTATAATATATGTGGACACAGGAATATGCCCAGTGGCGAAAAACAGACACCACGGAAAACAGACACCATGAGAAAAGTTTAAAAATTTGAAAACGCGAAAAGCCTAGGCATTGCTCGAGATTTGGATTGGACTCAGGATCCCTCCTGATCGTTTTTTTCATATCTTCTTGACTGATCAGGATTTGATCTGGGTCCCTCCGACCCCAATTGTACTGTCTTACCACCTGTCTACGTCCCAATCTTTAAAAAATCATTATTTTTCTAAAATTTAAATAATTTTTAAAAATCTAAATCCGGTGTCGTTTTTACGGTTTCGCATTTTCTCCTTTTTGAAACTTTTCCCATGGTTTCCGATTTTCTGCCAGTGTCGCATTTTCCGGCGCCTTTGGCAATGACAGCAAAATTAATTGAAAATTTGAGAGATTGATGCTCTACAGAATTAAGACCGTAATCCGTTATTGTCAAAAGTTACCGGCTTAGAAACAGCGCCCGATGACTGCGTTGGAGCACGAGCATTAAGTTTGACTTGCATTACGGCCAGATTCGTCTAAATATAATTTTATTTTAGGGGTTAATTTTTCTCAAAAAAAATTGAGTTTTTTTCGAAAAAGAGTGGCTACCAATATAAACTATCCCAAAAAACTGTATAAAAACTCACAACCAGCATTTAAAAGAGTATTTAATGGGTCTGTCTCAAAAAGTTTTCAAGTTGTCGTGCCTTTTTTGGTTCATAATTAATTGAAAATGACCTCCCACCGCCTCCCCGCTGACCGTTTCAGGGTCAAGGCAGTTCGTACAATGGCGTTTCGTACAATTTCAAATGGGAATGGCCATAACTTTTTTGTTCGTCAGTTAATTTCTTCCAAATTCTACAGTATTTTTGTATCTTTTCATGTATGGTTGGTTACTGTAGGAAATTGATTCCCCTGTCAGCAGATTATTTTTTGAGGAAGCTGAAATCACAACACCTTTTGCTGGAAGAAACGGTCAAATTGCTTGATGTCCAACTGGAAATAGTTTTGGCTTTTTTGCGCTTCTTTCGTGCGTCGTTTGCGTTCCGCAATTTTGGATTTTCGTTCCTGCTCATATTGTTCCGCTTCGCGCTGTTCAAGCAGTGCACGTTCCACGCGCGCGCGTTCCTTCGCTTGTGCGTGTTCCTCCCTCCGCCTGCGCTCCGCAAGTTCTGCTTCTTGGCGTTCTCGTTCTTGACGTGCCAATTCTATTTTTCAATCAGGAAGTTAGTTTTAAAATTGAAATTTTAAAATGCTTGAAAAATCGTGTTTCGGACCTCATCTTTTTGAAATCGAGAGGATGTGATCAAGTGGCAAAAACAGAAAAGCCAAGTCCCCGAAATTTACCTTCTTGACGACGCTGTTCTTCTTGACGACGCTGCTCTTCTTCCTGACGACGCTGTTCTTCTTCTTGTCGACGTTGTTCTTCTTGACGACGCTGTTCAGGGGGGATGGGGTGCGGTGTCGGAATGAAAAAGGGATGGAAATCCCAGTGATCCCTTCCTTTGGGTGCGGGGTCGAATGAAAAAAACGGTATGAAAATCACAGGGATCCCGTCCCCCCCCCCCTGCCGTGTCCCGGCAATGATCTGATTAAAACAAAATTCCCGACCAACAGCAGTCGACCGCTAAGGACCGTAGGCCCATTCCTCAAATGCTCACTCATTACCCTTTCCCGTTGCTGGCGTTCCGCTTCCTCTCTCCGCCAGCGTTCCCTTTGTCGGCGTCGATCGCCGCTTCCTCCTCCTCCTCTCTCCGCCTTCGCTCGCGCTCTTCGCGCACGCTTTGCTCAATTTGTTGTACTTCTTCTATTTGCTGTTCTCTTATCCGTTGCTGCTCCTCTTCTCTGCAACTTTTGTGATTTTCTGGAGAATGTTGGCAACAGTGACAACAGAAGTAATTTTCACAATAACCGCACACGTAAGCACCGTTACGGGTATGGACACAACTGCTGTTGTCGCAACTGTTGCTACCGCCCATTATTAATGAATTAAAAACTGAGAAGTTAATTTATTTCAAATGCAATCAAATATCCACCGACACTGATAAATCGCGGTAATAAAATTTCGAAAATCGGAATTTCGAGCCTCTAAATGGATAAAGGCCGATTCGCACAGGCAATTAGTATGTTCATCAGGAATGGGGCGCGACCGTTGTCCGCGGGATTTTTGCCCGATCTGCGTCCGCGGCAATTAGGGCCGCCTTACACAAAAAAACTTCTTATTTTTTTAATGGCTCAAAATCACAAAGTTGGGTCACTTTTTTGACAAAATCTTTTAGAAAATCATATAAATATTCAAAAATTCAACTGCTTTTCCTTTAAATTTAATTTTATTTAACAATTGAAATCATTGAATAAATTATTTGCTTCGGTTAAATTTAAAGAATGAAAAGCAGAAAGAGACCAGCAGCATAAATACACTTTGTGCACATTCACAAAAGACTACGGTGGGGCAAGGCGTTTGGCCTTTGGCCGACTGTCCCCCGCCCCAGGGCCATAAATGTAAATGATCGATTACAATCATCCGATCCAATGCAATTGGACAAAAAAGGTCATTCATTCTCGCGAAATGATGGAGAAAAAGAGCAAAGGCCAATTTTAAACTGAATCAGTCGCCTATGGAACGGCCCGTCCCAGGGGCAGTACTCAAAATGCGACATGCTGGGTCGTTTCGTAAAACTGTCAATTGCCAAGAGCATTTCCTAAAAACTGCCTTGGTCGGGAGGGAGCAGATATATTCGGGTAGAGTGTAATTTGATAGCCGGCTGAGTTAAATTAGGTGGGGGATTGAGTTGATATAAACCTAAAGTTGGTTAAAATTATTAAACAAAATTTTTTAGAATGATATCACAAAAATAAAAAGTAAAAGTGAAAATGTGTGTAAATGTTGAAGAAAATGGCCACTTTGATTAGAAGAGGCGTCGATTTGGGACGCGTACTTAAGAAACGCACGCAACGAATTCAATCGCTTATTGGCTGAATGTTGGCCAAGCAGCAACTGCAAATCAACAGAGAAAGGAAAGAGTGTCTTTGGCAGGGAGAAAAGAGTGTAAGCAGAGAGAAAACGAAGGAAAAGAATGTAAGTAAGAAAAGAGTGTGTGGTAGAGAAAATGAAAAGAAAAGAATGTAAGCAGAGAGAAAATGAAAGGAAAAGAATGTAGGCAAGAAAAGAGTGTGTGGTAGAGAAAATGAAAAGAAAAGAATGTAAGCAGAGAGAAAATGAAAGGAAAAGAATGTAAGTAAGAAAAGAGTGTGTGGTAGAGAAAATGAAAAGAAAAGAATGTAAGCAGAGAGAAAATGAAAGGAAAAGAATGTAAGTAAGAAAAGAGTGTGTGGTAGAGAAAATGAAAAGAAAAGAATGTAAGCAGAGAGAAAATGAAAGGAAAAGAATGTAGGCAAGAAAAGAGTGTGTGGTAGAGAAAATGAAAAGAAAAGAATGTAAGCAGAGAGAAAATGAAAGGAAAAGAATGTAAGTAAGAAAAGAGTGTGTGGTAGAGAAAATGAAAAGAAAAGAATGTAAGCAGAGAGAAAATGAAAGGAAAAGAATGTAGGCAAGAAAAGAGTGTGTGGTAGAGAAAATGAAAAGAAAAGAATGTAAGCAGAGAGAAAATGAAAGGAAAAGAATGTAAGTAAGAAAAGAGTGTGTGGTAGAGAAAATGAAAAGAAAAGAATGTAAGCAGAGAGAAAATGAAAGGAAAGAATGTAAGTAAGAAAAGAGTGTGGGGTAGAGAAAATGAAAAGAAAAGAATGTAAGCAGAGAGAAAATGAAAGGAAAAGAATGTAAGTAAGAAAAGAGTGTGTGGTAGAGAAAATGAAAAGAAAAGAATGTAAGCAGAGAGAAAATGAAAGGAAAAGAATGTAGGCAAGAAAAGAGTGTGTGGTAGAGAAAATGAAAAGAAAAGAATGTAAGCAGAGAGAAAATGAAAGGAAAAGAATGTAAGTAAGAAAAGAGTGTGTGGTAGAGAAAATGAAAAGAAAAGAATGTAAGCAGAGAGAAAATGAAAGGAAAAGAATGTAAGTAAGAAAAGAGTGTGTGGTAGAGAAAATGAAAAGAAAAGAATGTAAGCAGAGAGAAAATGAAAGGAAAAGAATGTAAGTAAGAAAAGAGTGTGTGGTAGAGAAAATGAAAAGAAAAGAATGTAAGCAGAGAGAAAATGAAAGGAAAAGAATGTAAGTAAGAAAAGAGTGTGTGGTAGAGAAAATGAAAAGAAAAGAATGTAAGCAGAGAGAAAATGAAAGGAAAAGAATGTAAGTAAGAAAAGAGTGTGTGGTAGAGAAAATGAAAAGAAAAGAATGTAAGCAGAGAGAAAATGAAAGGAAAAGAATGTAAGTAAGAAAAGAGTGTGTGGTAGAGAAAATGAAAAGAAAAGAATGTAAGCAGAGAGAAAATGAAAGGAAAAGAATGTAAGTAAGAAAAGAGTGTGTGGTAGAGAAAATGAAAAGAAAAGAATGTAAGCAGAGAGAAAATGAAAGGAAAAGAATGTAAGTAAGAAAAGAGTGTGTGGTAGAGAAAATGAAAAGAAAAGAATGTAAGCAGAGAGAAAATGAAAGGAAAAGAATGTAAGTAAGAAAAGAGTGTGTGGTAGAGAAAATGAAAAGAAAAGAATGTATGGCATAGAGAATATGAAATCGCCTTTTTTTATATTCCTAATGTGTCTAAATCAGGGCTCCCAAGTTTTTTTTTCAAAAAAGGACAATTAGGCGCAATAACAATTGGAAATTGCATTTTAAAAATATTCTCAAATATTTTGATTATTTAATGGGAAAAAGAAAACAATCAAATCCGTATTGTTAAAAAATAAAAATTTCATTTTAATTTATATAACATCAGAAAAGCTAAATTTAAAAAATCGACAAAAATTGTTAAATTTTTTAGAATGTAGCTAAATTAAAAGTAAAAATGAAATATATGTGCTAAATGTTTACGAAAATGGCCGCCACTTTGATTAGGAGAGCAATCGAATTGGGACGCGTACGTACAGCTGAGTTGGAAGAAACGCACGCAACGAATTTGAAGAAGGTAAGCAGAGAGAAAACGAAAAGAAAAGAGTGTGTGTTCGAAGAGAGAAAATAAAGGAAGTTACGATAAATTTTCTATTTTTTACATTTCAAAACAATAAAGTTGGTGGCCGATCATTTCGTCACTGTTCAGTTCGTCACTGAGAAATAATTTTAAAAAATTTTTAGTTAAATATTGAAAATTTTTTGCTTTAAAACTTTTTTATAATTGACATTTGCTTTCTCGCAAATTGCGGACTTATTTATTTTTTTAAAAGGACTAATTTGAGTCATCATCAACAGAGCTTTATGGATCACATCAAAAAATCTATTAAAAGGGATACTTAAAGAATTTCAGCGATTGTAATATTTTGTTGCTGAGTATGAAAAAGCGCCTGCGAATGGCATTAGAGGGAATGGTCTTAAGCGTAACTCTCTATGGTGATCAAGACAATAATTTGCATCAAATTTTTGAAGAATTACAGCAGAAAGCAGCAGCATAAAATCTCCATCGATATCTCAGAGCAATATCATTTAGTACAACATCAAATTCGTGATCAGCGACCTTGAAAACCATATAAACTCATTTTTCGATTTTTTAAAATCTCAATAAAAAATTTCGAAAGGGCTACCACCGGTGGTACTCTTTTACCCAGGAATAATTTTTAGAGAATTTTAAATCAATTAATAATTTTATGGGATAATTTTATTGAAATTTGTCAATATTTTTTAAAAATTATGTCTCAGTGACGAAATGAAAAGTGACGAACTGATAGGTAACCAATAAAGTTTAAATAAATCAAAATCCAAGCTATATACTTAGTACGTAAATTTTATTAAAAAGGGTAGGGTCAAAAAAACTTTTGATTAAATTTTCAATTAACCTTTTTACTGCTTATAATAAAAAATGCTTCATACATCCCTGACCTTTTATATCGCAATAAATAGGCCATACATTCCTGAATAATATACTCGTATTTTTTCGATTTATGTTCAGGTAACTGTTTATCGCTACACATTTTCGGTCTAAAAATCAGTTTCGAGAGTTCTGAACTCGGTCTGCCCAATTCCGAACCCCGGAACCAAGTTGTTACATTTTATTTGTTTTGCATATCAATAAATTTCTAAACCTGAATTTATAAAAAAGTAAAAACAAAAAATAGCATTATTTTTTGAAGTTCATTTAAATTAAGCATGATTTCTTTTAGTTCGAGCATCTCGCATAGAAAATTCTTCTGCACTTTACCTATAATAGAAAATAAATGAATTCAAAACTAAATGCGAAAAATACAAAATTATTTCATGCAATTACATAAAAGGAAAAATCAATATTTGCCTGCAAAATTTCGAAAAAAAAATTTTCCGTGAAAAACAAAATTAGGCTAATATGAAATCTGCACAAAATTCTCAACAAAATGGCCTTTGAATGTGGCTTTATGTTTTTGAGGAGCGCTTTGTTAAATTTCGACTACTCAAAAATGACCAATTTTAATGCATTTTTTCTGGTGTAAGTGAATAGAAATTGAATTCGAACAAAATATTTCGATGTCCCAACAAATTCAGAAATTCTAAAAATTGATAATTAATTTCAAATTTGCTGAATTTCTGCAGTTTTCTGCCTAACCATTGTGTGCATTAAATTTGCATGAAAATGACGTGCCATTATTAATACTAATACCAAATATTAGATTTTTTTATGTATTTGTATTAATTTAATTCCTTTTTAAGCATCCCTAAATCAGAGGAATATTTAATGAACACTGATTTAAATATAAATAAAAACGCTTTCCATATTATTTTTTGTTATTTTTTCTTTTAGCGTTGAAAATTAAATTTAAAAAAACTTATAATGAGTTCATTAAACTCGAACAATCAAAAATGGGAATGCATTAACCAATTTAAAAATGATAAAACATCAAATTTCATTGAATGTTCCACAAAAAATGACAAAAGGAACAAATTAGGTAGTATCAAAGCTAATTAGCCCATCAAATTGATCGCTTTATTCCTCCACCGTTTTCATGCGACCGCACGATCAGCCACAAGAAATTAAGGAATATCAATAGCCCTAGGCGCAATCACTCCTCCATCTAGAATTCACAATTTAGTTATACAAAATTTAAAAATTTCAGAAATCAGCATTAATAATTGCACTGGAAAAAAAGAAATTCTTTAAAAAATTCTCAATTCCGATATTTTGGGTCTTGTTTTCGACTTTCCATTTTTGTTCCTCGGAATTACGTCCCTGGGGACCACAATGTATTGTATGTACCGTAGTCCATAGACAATTCTTCCTCGCCAGGCTTGGTGTCACGGAGCGCATAGAACGGCACCTAAATGCATTTATAAGTCTAATCAATTAAATTAGACGCAATAGTACTCACTCCTCCATCCTCAGCCTTAGGCGCAATTGCAGTTCTTCCTCCATCCGCCGACTTAAGAAGTATAATCGCTCCTCCGTCCTCAGCCTTAGGCGCAATTGCAGTCACTCCTCCATCCACAAATTTGGACAATGGCTAAGTTGGGTATGGTTATGATGAGATGGGTTTATGCCATTCCTAGTTTATTCGCACCTTCAACGGGTCCGCACCGTTGCTCAGAGCTTCCGTCAACACCAGCTCGACATCGGCGGACTCAGACTCAGTTTTGCGTTGTGGAAATTGCATTTTTGTGCAGCAGAAAGCAAATTTCTTGTTAAAATACAAGGGTTGGCCGGGTTCGGGTACCTGACCTGGTCCCATACGCGGATACCTGGTTGAAAAACTTGGACTCGGACCCCGCTTTTCTGGACCCGATTTTTGCCCAAATACCCGGACTCGGCCAACTCTATTCTCAAGCATTTTGATTATTTAATAGGAAAAAGAAAACAATCAAATCCATATGCAAATCAGTTACAGAGAAAGGAAAGAGTTTGTGGTATAGAGAAATTGAAAGGAATTTGTTTTCCGATAATTTTCTAGTTTTTAGAATTAAAAACAATAAATTTTAAGTAAATAAAATCTAAGCTATATATTTAGTACGTAAATTTTTGTTAAAAAGGGTAGGGGGAAAAATTCATTTACCTTTTCCCTATTCCGTTGCCTGCGCTCCGCAAGTTCTGCTTCTTGGCGTTTCCGTTCTTGTTCTTGACGTGCCAATTCTATTTTTCAATTAGCAATTTCTTTTAAAATTGAAATTAAAATGCTTGAAATTTCGTGCGTTTCTGGCCTAATCTTTCGATTAATTTATTTTTTTAGAACCGAGAGAATGTGATCAAGTGGCCAAAACGAGACCTAAACATAGGAGCAGAAAAGCCAAGTCCCCGAAATTACCTTCTTGCCGACACTGTTCCTCCAGCAGACGACGCTTTTCTTCCTCCAGACGACGCTGCTCAGGCGGGGATGGGGTTAGGGGTCGGAATGAAAAAATAGGGATGAAAATCACAGGGGTCCCTTCCGCCTCGCCACCTTGTCCCGGCAGTGACCCGATTAAACAAAATTCCCGACTAACAGCAATCGACCGCTAAGGACCGTAAGGCCCCGTTCCTCAAATGTATCACTCATTAATTACCCTTTCTCGTTGCTGGCGTTCGCGTTCCGCTTCCTCTCTCTGCCTACGTTCCCTTTGTCGGCGTCGTTCCTCCTCCTCCTCTCTCCGCCTTCGCTCGCGTTGTTCGCGCACCCTTTGCTCAATTCGTTGTTGTTCTCTTTGCTGTTGTCTCATCCGTTGCTGCTCCTCTTCTGCGCATGCTCTGCACAGTGCCCTTCTCAAGGAAAGCGGAAAAGTCCACAAATACCACCGCCCACAAGTATGGTGGACACGACTGTTGTAACGACTGTTGTTAATGCCCATCAATAACGAAGTCAAATTATAGAAAAACTGTGCGGAGAGGTGGAGAAGCATTTGCAAAGACATCACAAGTGAGAAGGATGAATGAATGGACAAAACGATGGCAAAAGTTTGACTTTCCGATATAAATATGTAAAATAATAATTTGTACGATGCCGACGACGACAAATGGAAAATGAAAAGAGTCATAAAATGAAGTCGAACTTTACTTATCAAATTTTCTCAATTTAATTTAAACAGTAAAAATGATTAAACAAAAATTTTTTAGAATTACATCACAAAAATAAAAAGTAAAAGTGTAAATGTGTGTAAATATTGAAGAAAATGGCCACTTTGATTAGAAGAGGCGTCGATTTGGGACGCGTACTTAAGAAACGCACGCAACGAATTCAATCGCTTATTGGCTGAATGTTGGCCAAGCAGCAACTGAAAATCAACAGAGAAAGGAAAGAGTGTCTTTGGCAGAGAGGAATAAAAAGAAAAGTGTGTGTGTGTGTGTGTGTGGTAGAGAGAAAATGAAAGAGTGTGTGTGATAGAGAGAAAATAAAAGAAAAGAGTGTATGGCATAGAGAAAATGATAAGTGTGGTAGAGAGAAAATGAAAAGAAAAGAATGTATGGCATAGAGAAAATGAAAGGAAAAGAATGTAAGCAGAGAGAAAATGAAAGGAAAAGAATGTATGCAGAGAGAAAATGAAAGGAAAAGAATGTATGCAGAGAGAAAATGAAAAGAAAAGAATGTAAGCAGAGAGAAAATGAAAGGAAAAGAATGTAAGCAGAGATAAAACGAAAAGAAAAGAGTGTGTGGTAGAGAAAATGAAAAGAAAAGAGTGTAAGCAGAGAGAAAACGAAAAGAAAAGAATGTAAGCAGAGAGAAAACGAAAAGAAAAGAATGTAAGCAGAGAGAAAACGAAAAGAAAAGAGTGTAAGCAGAAAGAAAACGAAAAGAAAAGAATGTAAGCAGAGAGAAAACGAAAAGAAAAGAATGTAAGCAGAAAGAAAACGAAAAGAAAAGAATGTAAGCAGAGAGAAAACGAAAAGAAAAGAATGTAAGCAGAGAGAAAACGAAAAGAAAAGAATGTAAGCAGAGAGAAAACGAAAAGAAAAGAGTGTAAGCAGAGAGAAAACGAAAAGAAAAGAGTGTAAGCAGAGAGAAAATGAAAAGAAAAGAAGACCTGAACCTGGGTTCCATGTTGGACCTGGACCTGGGTTTCCTGGACAAAATCCAGTAAAATCCAGGCCTTGGTCCAGCAGGCCCAGTCGAGCTCTAGAAAACATTGTAAAAATAAATTTATTTCAAATTGCTTTCAAATACCAATGTTAACCCATGTCGCGTATATCGTCACCACGGATCCAAATATTGTATTTTCAAAATGACTCAATAATTGGCAATTATTTATTAGGATAAAATTTCCAGAATTTTCAAAGGCAGCGCCGTCGGACGGACCCGAAAACTCCTTAATTTTCTTCGAAAATTGCAGGTATGTTTAGGGTATTATTTCATCTTTTTGTTCGAATATTTGCCATCGTTCTCAAGCTCACCTCAGCATCATTTTCACCCGAGAATTTTTTTAAAAATTTAGAAATTTGTCAATATTTTTAAAAAATTGCGGGGCGGAGGAAAACCATACGGAGGGGGGGGGGCGGGGGCCTGATCCGCGGGGAGGGGACGGGGGGAAACGTAGTGAACGCCCTAAAACATTATCAATGGTAGTAATATTAAATTTTAGTATTATTTAATTTTATTTGCAGAATAATAAACCACAAATAGGTCAAACCTTAAGCAAATTTTAACTGAAGCGAAAATGATTGGTCTGTCTAATCAGGAAATTTATTTTTAATTGTTTAATGAAGCAATTAAATGTTTCATATTTATTTGTATACCAAAATTTAATTTTGATTAAGTTAAAGCAAAATCCTTTTCAAAATCTTAAATATTCCGGGTAAAGCTTGTTCTCACCAGCGGATCAGTTATTCGTAAAATTAAAATTTTTTTTTGTTCGAAATTTCTCCTCTTAAATATTCAAATTTTGCCTGTGTGTTTTTTTGTTCGAAATCTTTTCACCTTTTTTCAAGGCACTTTTTACATGTTCCGAACAGAGTTATTCGACAAAAAATTTGTCGTCTGCTTGGCAAGGCACACATTGGGCTGATTTTGTTTTATTCGAAACGTTCAATTTGTTGTTGGGCGAACTTTCGAAACTTGTGAATTCTTTTTTTAAATTCTATTTTAAACTTCAAATTTTTTAGCCTTCCGGCGCTAAATCCCTTTGAAACCACTCGGCAGCAGGAACGGGCGAAGCTCCGCTTGGCACTTGAAGCCGAAGGCGAAGCATATTTTTTTTCGAAGCACGAAGTTCGAAGCCCAAAAAAAGCGAAGTTTTCGAAGCTCAAAGTTTTTGAAAATGATTTTTTCTTAACAAAATTTTAACGGCTGGTAAATTACTTGTAACAAAAATAATGATAATAACTAGGCAGTTTCGAGACCGAACATTTCGGGAGACTCGAGATCGATGCAAAAAATCCCGAGACCGAGACTCGATCACTATACTCGAGACCGAGACCAAAAATCCCGAGACTTTTTATTCAAAAAAAATTTCTTATTCACTAAAAATTGATTAGACTTTCTATAAATTTAAAAATCAATAATTTGAGGTATTTGCTTTTTGATTTTGATTCAACGAAAAATTTATCAATTCCCCCGGCCAAATTTTGAAAATTTCAGTGCGCTTCGTTAACAGATTTTGTCAAAATGTGATAAAATTTTGTAAATTTGAGCCCTTTTCCAACGGAATTGCTAAATTTGGATGTATTGAATTTCCATTGAAAAAAGGAATACATTGAAATAAGTGATTATTTGGACTTAGAACTGAGCGGGACCGGGACTTAAAACCGCGACTTTTTGACGGTAAAAAAACCGGTACTAGTCGCGGTCCCGGTCAAAACCGGGATTTAGGTACTCATTTGTACGTTTTTCAGTACCAGTCCTGGTCCCGCTCACAATCAGCTCTATTTGGAGTGGATGGAACTAGAGCTGATTTGTGAGCGGGTCCGGTACTGGTACTGAAAAAACGTACAAATGAGTACCTAGTCCCGGTTTTTCCAGCCAAAAGCCCAGGTTTTTCAACCCGAAAATTCACGGTCCCGATCAGCTCTAGATGGAACTGATCCAACGAAAAAACAAGGAATGGAACCAAAGCACAACTCATTGGACCAAGCGTGTGACAAAAGTTAAAGCAAAAATTAATAAAAATATATAAATTTAAGGTTACCAAAGCCAATCATTAGTGGTGTATTTTTCCCGAAAATCGGGTAGATTACCCGAAGCCGAAGCACGAAGCTGCAAGTTTCGCCCGTCCCTGCTCGGCAGCCGACTCAGTCAAAAAGAAGTGTTTACAGTTCACACCGTCTCTTCCCTTGTTGGGCCAATTTCTTTGGAAGAAGACCATTTAATCATTTTTCTACCTAATTTCCTACAAAATTACTAATTTTTTGAATCCATCTAAATTTTAATATTCTCAACAAAATTCAGACTTAATTATTTTAACAAATAATCCTTATTCTATAATTTACTTTTAAATTTTTCTCAAATTTTTTTTTCAAAATTTCTTTTATTTTACTATATTTATTTGTTATTGTATTATTCAGTTTTTTATTAATATTTTTTAAATAAGTGAATGTTTAATTTTTTATAAAAATACATTTTTCCAATAGTTCTTACAAAAATTTAAAAATTTTTCGATTTTAAGGGTGTATTTTAGAAAAAAATCCAAAAAGCGATCCTTAGGGGTGAATTTTCGCTTTTTTTCGCATTTTTCTTGAGAAAATTTCCAAAAAATGACCAAAATTTGCTCTAAACGCCCAAAAATGGCAAAATATGCATTTATTCTCAAAAACACCCAAAATATGCTTTTATATGCACTAAAAACCTTCACCAAATCAAAAAATTTTAACGTAGAAATTAGAGTTCGGTAAAAAAATTTTCCGGGAACGGGAAAACGAAAAAGGGGGCGGGATTCCCGAACTGGATTCCCGCCTTTTTCCCGTTCCTATAAAAATCCCGTCAATTTTAACGGAAATCCCCCCAGGAACGGTAAAAAATTTTTAAAGAAAAATTTTAATTTTTTTCTAAAATTTTTACTTTACTTATTTTTTAGTGATAATTAGGGCTCCAATTTATAGGCACTAAAAACTGCCAAAATAGGTAGGCTCTAGGCTCTAAAAAACCCCGAAAATAGGCACTAAAAAAAATGGAAAATAGGCACTAAAAAACCTCAAATTTAGGGGTGTAAAATGACAAAAATTTATTCAGAAAGTAAAAATTCTACAAAATCATTATTGAGTCACATTATTTTTTAAATTCAAAAAATTATCCTAAAAAAATTTAAAGACGATTTTTGGTAAAATTTTTCATTTTTTACGTGGTTTATTTTCTGAAATTTTTGGGTCGATTCATAGGGGTGTATTTTTGAAAATTTTCAAAAAATCGATTCTTAGGAGTGTATTTTTCGTTTTTATTGCATTTTTATTAACAAATTTTGGGCAAAATGCCAAAATAGGCTCTTTCAAAATTTTTTAGCCTTTTTTAGGCGCTAAAAAATAAAAGCCTAGAAAATAGGCACTAATAACTCGAAAAGTAGCTTAACAACAGCCCAAAAAAACATGTTTTTCGTAGGTTTCAGGCCACGTGGAGCTCAGGAAAAAATAGCCTTTTGCCTAAAAATTGGAGCCCTAATGATAATATTATATTTTAAACATTTAAAAAAATTATTTTTATGTAAATGATTAAATGCTGCTTTTATTAATGACAAAAAATTTAAATGAATTTTTGAAATTAAGCCGGTAATAATATTTTTGAGGTTCCGGCAAAAAATGATAATTCTTCTGTTCTAAAATCCTAGAAAATTTTTATATATTCAATAATTTTCATTAAAATTGTCTATTATTTTTAAAATTCCAAAATATTCTTAGAGAATTTTTCTATGTTTTCAACTTATTTACAAAATCTTTTTTTTTGGATAAATCTCTTTTTTTTTTGCGAGCGCATTTTACAAAATCCTTTGTGGTACAGGGAGGGGGTCAGGCGGTGCCGATAGGCGCCGCCGGGGAAAATTTTGAAATTTTTAGTGAAATTTGTTAAGAAATTTTGTCTAAAAAATGAACTATAATTGGTTAATTTGTGGGTTTATGGCTATTTTAAAAATAAAAAATAAATATTTTTTAAAGTTAGACAAAGTTCCTTATTAATTAAATTTCAAATAAAATATAAAAACCTACTATCACTATCACAATGGAGAATTGAACCCAAGCGAAAAATAATGGAATATCAGAAGTCTTAGCCACTAGGTCTACATGTGTGAACTTAACGAATTGAAAAGAATTTATTTAATTAATTTTTTCTCAAAAAAAATTATCTTTTCCGAAAAAGAACGGGCGGGATTCCCGAACGGGATTCCTGTCATTTTTCCCGTAAAAATCCCATCAGGCAAAAAAGACGGGAAACGGGAACGGGTTTTCCGTGTTTTCCCGCGGGAATCCCGTTCCCGCCGGACTCTAGTAGAAATGTTATTTTTTAGCCCCTTTCTTCATAGCATATGCGCAGAAAAATATGCAAAATCATTCAACTTCGACCCTAGTGATGATGAATCGAGCAAAGCTGGCCGAGAGTTGGGCAGCTTCAGTAAAACATATTAAAGATTAATTAAAAATTTTAATTATTGTAAAATAAAAGAGATCGTAATCAACTTTTACTTCAGCGGCATTTTACTTTTCATTCGTGGCCTCTTTTATTTGTGATTAGAGCCCGGACTTTTAGGCACGAAAATTTCTCAAATAGGCACCTAAAATAGGCACGAAAAATGTGAAAAAGGCAGCAAAAATCAACATTTTGGACAATAATTTTTAGTCAAATTAGCAAAACATTTTTTAAAGTCTTTTTTTTTTTTTGCTCTTCGGGCCAAAATTTTTTTTCTCCGATGTTATATCAACGTTAAAATTTAAAAAATCAAGGTTTAACTGTGGGTCCGGCGGTGCCGATAGGCACCGCTGGGAAAATTTTTTTGGAAGTTGTAAGAATATGATAAGAAAAATTGCAAAATTTTCCATTTTTTTCAAAAAATACTAAAAAAAAGTATGAAAAAAGGCAAAAAATGCACCAAAATTGCAAAAAAGGCAAAAAAAAGTTCAAGCTAGAAGCTTCAAACCAAGTTAAAAACTTGTTTTTCGTGCTTATTAGGCCATAGCAAGTTAGCAAAACAAGGCCTATGCCTCAAAATCCGGGCTCTCTTGATTACGTTTTTTAAAAATAAGATTTATATATTTATTGGTAATAATTTTCTTTTTTTAATGATTAAAAATTATTAATATTTTTATAAATTAATTCTACATTTATTTAAGTATTTCTATGTAATAAAAACAATATTTCTGTGCCAATTTCATCCTTTTTGCCAATTTAATGAAAAGCTTCGTGAAAATCTGGACAACAATGTTTGTGTTCTGTGTCTTTTAGGAAAATAACATTTAATTCGGACAATTTTCCTTGCAGTTTTAGGCTATAAATAGAAAATTCGAAAAATTAATAATACAATTTTATATTTTTACTACTTATACCTTGCGTTATGTAAAAAGTAAAAATAAAAAATAGAATTATTTTTTCGAATTTAATTAAATTAAGGCCGACAAAAATATTAACAAAAATTAATAAAAATGCTTTTCGAAATTTGCCTATTTTGATGTGCATTAAATTGGCATGAATATGACGTGCCATTATTAATACTAATACCAAATATTAGATTTTTTGATGTATTTGTATTAATTTAATTCCTTTTTAAGCATCCCTAAATCAGAGGAATATTTAATGAACACTAATTTAAATGTAAATAAAAACACTTTCCATATTATTTTTGTTATTTTTCTTTTAGCGTTGAAAATTAAATTTAAAAAAACACTTATAATGAGTTCAAAACTATTAAAAAATAGAAATGCAATAAGCAATTTAAAAATGATAAAATACCAAATGATTCATTGAATGTTCCACCAAAAAATGACAAAAGGAACAAATTAGGTAGTATCAAAGCTAATTAGCCCATCAAATTGATCGCTTTATTCCTCTACCGTTTTCATGCGACCGCACGATCAGCCACAAGAAATTAAGGAATATCAATAGCCCTAGGCGCAATCACTCCTCCATCTAGAATTCACAATTTAGTTAACAAAATTTAAAAGAAAAATTTCAGAAATCAGCATTAATAATTGCACTGGAAAAAAAGAAATTCTTTAAAAAATTCTCAATTCCGATATTTTGGGTCTTGTTTTCGACTTTCCATTTTTGTTCCTCGGAATTACGTCCCTGGGGACCACAATGTATTGTATGTACCGTAGTCCATAGACAATTCTTCCTCGCCAGGCTTGGTGTCACGGAGCGCATAGAACGGCACCTAAATGCATTTATAAGTCCAATCAATTAATTTAGACGCAATCCATCCACAGCCTTAGGCGCAATTGCAGTCACTCCTCCATCCGCCGACTTAAGAAGTATAATCGCTCCTCCATCCTCAGCCTTTTAATTTTAATACCATATTTAACCGTTACATTTGGGGAATTTGAAGAAAATTTGAGAAATTCCACTCTCACTCTCAATTTTTAAAAATTTATGTCCATATTTTTGGTCCCTATTTTATGGCCATATTTCGCGATTTTATATCCAAATTTTTATTAACAATTTATTTAAATATATAAAAATTAAATAACAAATAATTTTCATTTTTCCACTGCAAATAATTCCTTAAGTTCTGGCATCGCAGAACATTCTTCTGCACTTTACCTATTAATATTGTATTTAGAAAATAAATGAATTCAAAATTAAATGCAAAAATATTTTATGTAATCTAGGAAATTTATTATTAAATAAATTTTAATTTTGAATAATCCTTGTAGTTTTTGAAGCTTTGGCGCAACCTGATTCCCAATTTTTAGGGTCAGAATTCCCAAAGTTGAAAAATACATTTGAATTTTATTTATTCAAAATAAAGAAAAATCATTGGCCAATTAGGAAATATTTTGATACATTTTTTGGAAAATTTATTTTTTTTTAAAAGCCCCACCCCCAGAACCCATAAGTTTTAATACCAAATGAGGATATAAATATCTATGGGGTTGCCACACATTTACTCCCCCCCCCCCCCACCCGATTCCCCGTAATTATCAAATCCTTTTGGCGCCCTTTGATCCAAACGAAGCCTAATTAAAAAAAACAAATAATTAAGTTTTATAATTACACGAATAAATAATTTATGGGAACCGAAAAAGCCAACAGAAATATATACTTTAAATCCTTAAATAATTTTTTTAATTTTCCAAAACTTTGTGGTGTGACAAAGGCACTTAAACATTCAATCGCTTTAAAAAATTCATTAACTTTTTGCGAATTTTCATTTGGTACTTTCTCATTGGGCTTCGCCCTTCGGCTTCGAATGCTAATTTGTAAGCCGAGCTTCGCTCGTCACTAGTCGAAAGGGTTATCAGAATCTGATGCACGTCCACCGATTTCAAACAATTCGATAGATTTTTTGGATACAAAATTGGAAAAAGATGATCGAAAATTGAAAATGAATACATTTGTTTATTTATTTGGTGTTTATTTTGGATTTCGCTTCTGGTGATTTATTATTCGATCTTTTCATCCATCAATAAATCCAAACGCTTTTCATCGTTCGTAATAATTTCGCACTTTCTTTTGATTATTTTGAGAGGAAGCCCATTTTGGGGACGAAGGATTGGCTCTAAGGCAGGCAGATTTTGAAGGAATGGCACTTCGGTAGAAAAACGAAAATGGCAGAAAAGGTGTGCCAAGACAATCTTCAGCTGCAGCATTGCAAATTTCTGGCCTTTAATCTTTGCTAATGATAATTCATTTTAAATTATCCAATAATTACCAATGCAATTCCGTGGGCCCCCACTGAATGGAATGTAATCGAAGGCATTCCGTTTGGCCATTTTCTCGGGTAGGAAATTGTCAGGGTCAAAGTGCCAATGGTTGGGGTACACCTGGATGGATGTTTGTACCTATATTCATTTTGAGCTTCTGTGCTTTTACTTGCTCATTGTGGTGAATCAGAATCGGCGCCACAACGGCCAATGCCCCGCGGGGCCAAACTTTTCCATTGACCGCCAAATCATTTTGCAGTTGCCGCTCGACCACCGGCACTGCCGGGAACATTCTAAGACTTTCCCGAATGCAGCGGTCCAAGTAGCGCAGTTCGTTCACATCAGCTGACTTAAATGAAATTTCCTCCGCAATTCCCTTGGCATTCATCTTTTTGCATTTGGCATCAATTTCGGCATGGATAAGCCGTTGGTATTGGGGATGACACGCAATGCACCACAATGTCCAGATCAGAGCGTGGGATGTTGTGTCGTGGCCTAAAGGAAAACGCCGAAATTTATTTTTTGATTAATCTTTCACACTTTTCTGTTTTGTGCCCTAAGCAATTGTTTCTTCCTAGCGGGCCAGTTCTTTGATCTGCCCACCTCTTTAATTAAGCCCCGGGGTCTTTCTTCGGTCACTCTTAATTCACATCGGACCTTTCCCCCGGCAGTCTCTGTTCCTGATAGTGAGACTGAATCGGGTAGATGACCTAAGAATTGTATCCTTCCCTAGAATAAATGCGTTACTGTTGGATACTGTAATCATGGGGAATATTGGGACACAAAAGACCCTCCAGTAATCCAGAACATTCAATACTGACAAATTTTCCTCCAGAAACGGGGCCGAATGGGTGCTAGGTCGAACCGAAAATAGTCTCAGTGTGGGCGAACCGAAAATGGTCTCAGTAGGGGCGAACCGAAAAATAATCTCAGTGTGGGCGAACCGAAAATAGTCTCAGTGCCAATAAAAATATTTAAATTTAATTATTTTAAAGCAAAGTTTTTTTAATTGAACACAATAATGTTAAAAATTTTAAAGTAAAACAATAATGTAATTTCGAGGTTCAACTTTCTTCAATGTGTTTTTTCTTCAAAGATTCTGCTCAAAATAAATGCTAGTTTTCGTGCCATTAATATAGAATAATTTTTGAATTGTACATTTGTGTAAAAAAGAACAGGGATTAAGGAAAATTCATGGGAAAAACTGCATGAAAATTGTGGAGAAATGAATGAAGATCTTAATTTACACAAACATTGGGTGAAATTTCTGAAGAAAATTAGTAGATGAAAATCCTCTAGTAAGCTTACTTGTCTAATTGATTTGAAATGAAAATTTACGTTGCGATGTATTTTTTTTTTTTGGTCGAAGATGGAATGCTTTTATAATATTCTTTTTTAATTTATTTTTTAATAATGTCAGATTATATTTATTATTTTGATACCGAATTGAATTGTATATTAAATTTAAATATTTTTATTGACACTGAGACTATTTTCGGTTCGGCTCAGCACGGGCCGAATGGACCTGCGAACATGAACGTGTCCACCTGCTCCCGTAACTCTTCCGGCTCCAAAGTGCCGTTGCCCTCCATGTCCAACAGAGTGTCCAGAAAGAAGTCGCCGCCCTTCTCAGCCCTTTCTTTGTCCAAATGCTTTCGCTGCTGCGCTCTGATTGCGATACGTTCGCCAATTATCTGCCAAAAGCAGCGAATGAAAGGAATTTGGAATAAATTTGAGAGTGCCGACTTTTGCAGTGAATGCCTTCAATTTGTGCACGCATTTTCTGATGGCGAACCCACGGCCGAGCAGAAACCAAGCGAAGGGACAGAAGTAAAACAGCGGAGTCATCAGAAAGTCGTGCAAGTGCCTGTTGAAGTCGGCCACCGCTTTGACATATTCGCAGTGACTGTCCTTTTGAAGACGGACGCCCATTATGGCCTCTGATGAAAGACAAATTTGCAAGAATAAAAAACATTTTAAATGGATTTGATAGCCAATTACGTATTTGGATATCAAATGAATGGTCGAACATTCTTTCACCTGTTGCAATGGCCAACGAAATGTGCTGAATCATTTCGGAAATGTCTAAAGCTTTCGAGGAGTTGTCGTCGGCACTTGCCAAGTTGGTCAAACTGAACCAAAATTTAAACATGCAAATCCCGTGAACCATTTACATCTTCAGCCATTTTTGGCCAATGATTTCAAAAAGCGCTTTTTTGCTGACCTTTGCACCAATTCGCGTGCTTTGCCGTTGAAAATGTCCGTGTACTGATTCAACTTAGCAAGTGAAAAGTTGGCGTCATAATGCGTCTCTGTCTTTTCCATTTTGCATCGGTGCTCAGCAGCAAACCATCGCCCAGCCACTGCTTGAACAAGTTGTAATCATTGCCCTTTGTCAGTTCCACCGAATTTTCCAATATTTCCTGAATCAAATCATATTCCGCTTTGATTTCATTTTAATTATTTTGGCACTCTCTGAATCCAATGCCAAAATGTTGAGCTCAGAGGCAAACCACCAGCACATCGCATTGTGCCCATCGCGAAGTGCCCGATTTGCATGGCCAATTAGAAACTCCGGCACATCTGCCCATTTTGAAGATTAATTAAAATGAAATGATTGTCATATAAATATGAGACCGTATCTGGATTTTGGGAACAGGTGGAGATGACCGATCAGCGGAATCCTGGCAAGTTGCCAAAAACTGATCGCTGATTCTAAGAAATGTTGGTGTTGGCATGATAAAATGCCAAAAAAACTATAAAAGACGAGAAAATGTTAAGACATGCTATGCCATAAATAAGAAAATGCAATGGAAGGGGACGAGGCCGCGAAGCTGCCGAGCCATAATCGGATTTATCAATCATTCATAATCCTACAATAAAACCGTACTGCCTAGCGGGGATACGCCGAAGGCGCTATTATTTTTTCTTTTAGCTTTGAAAATTAAATGAAAAAAATTATAATGAGTTCAAAACTATTAAAAAATAGAAATGCAATAAGCAATTTAAAAATGATAAAATACCAAATGATTTCATTGAATGTTCCACCAAAAAATGACAAAAGGAACAAATTAGGTAGAAATCATAGCTAATTAGCCATCAAATTGGTCGCTTTATCCCTCCACCGTTTCGATGGCCACCGCACGATCAGAGAAAAAGAAGAATTATTCCTCCTCTCTTAGGCTCTCCTCCATCTCCTCCATCTAGAATTCACAATTTAGTTATGTATACAAATTAAAAAAAGATTTCATAAATCCAGCATTACTTGCACTTGAAAAGGATTCTTTAAAAAATTCTCAGTTCAGAAATTTTGGTCTCGTTTTCGACTTCCCATTTAGTTCCTCGGAATCACGTCCCTGGGGACCACAATGTATTGTATGTACCGTCGATAGGCGCAATTGCAGTTCTTCCTCCATCCGCCGACTTAAGAAGTATAATCGCTCCTCCATCCTCAGCCTTAGGCGCAATTGCAGTTCTTCCTCCATCCTCCGACTTAAGAAGTAAAATCGCTCCTCCATCCTCAGCCTTAGGCGCAATTGCAGTTCTTCCTCCATCCGCCGACTTAAGAAGTATAATCGCTCCTCCATCCTCAGCCTTAGGCGCAATTGCAGTTCTTCCACCATCCGCCGACTTAAGAAGTATAATCGCTCCACCATCCTCAGCCTTAGGCGCAATTGCAGTTCTTCCTCCATCCGCCGACTTAAGAAGTATAATCGCTCCACCATCCTCAGCCTTAGGCGCAATTGCAGTTCTTCCTCCATCCGCCGACTTAAGAAGTATAATCGCTCCACCATCCTCAGCCTTAGGCGCAATTGCAGTTCTTCCTCCATCCACAAATTTGGACAATGGCTAAGTTCGGTATGGATTATGGATGAGATGGGTCGTTTCGTAAAATCCGCCTTTTAGCGATTTTCGATAAACATGGCATAACTTTGTTAAAAACAGCCAAATTTTCTATTCTTAGTATCATTCGATAGCCAAGCTTTTTCTCTATAAGCTGCAAAATTTGAAAAAATTTGGTCAACTTTAGAAAAAGTATTATTTCTGCCAAACTTTATGTCGAATTTGATAGTTTTATTTGAAATTTTGCAAGCTTATAGAGGCTTGGCTATCGAACGACATAAGAATGTAAATTTGGCTGCTTTTAAGCAAAGTTATGCCATGTTTTATCCAAAAAATCTCTCTAATGGCGGATTTTACGAAACGACCTTGCACTGATTATGGATGAGATGGGTTTATGCCATCTAAGTTATACGCACCTTGAACGGTTCCGCACCGTTGCTCAGAGCTTCAGTCAACACAAGCTGCATTTTAAAAATATTCTCAAATATTTTGATTATTTAATGGGACAAACAAATCTGTATTTATAAAAATAAAAATTACATTTAATTTATATAACATCAGAAAAATTAAATTAAAAAATCGGAAAAATGTTTAAATTTTTAGAATGATATCACAAAATAAAAAGTAAAAGTGAAAATGTGTGCAAATGTTTACGAAAATGGCCGCCACTTTGATTAGGAGAGCCATCGAATTGGGACGCGAACGTACAGCTGAGTTGGAAGAAACGCATGCAACGACTTCAATCGCTGATTGGCTGAATGTTGGCCAAGCAGCAACGCAAATCAGACACAGAAAGGAAAGAGTGATTGGCAGAGAGAAATGAAAAGAAAAGAGTGTGTGATGGAGAGAAAATGAAAAGAAAAGAGTGTGTGGTAGAGAGAAAATGAAAAAAGAGTGTGTTAGAGAAAAAATGAAAAGAGAGTGTATGGTAGAGAGAAAATGAAAAGAGAGTGTGTGGCAGAGAGAAAATGAAAGGAAAAGAATGTAAGCAGAGAGAAAATAAAAGAAAAGAGTGTGCGGTAGAGATAAAATGAAAGGAAAAGAATGTAAGCAGAGAGAAAATAAAAGAAAACAGTGTGTGGTATAGATAAAATGAAAAAGACCGAGTGTTTGAACAGAGAAAAATTAAAAGGAATTTATTTTATCGATAAATTTTCTATTTTTTAGAATTAAAAACAATAAATTTGCTAGCAAATTGTTGTCACAATTTAAATGTTTATTTAGAGCAAAGAAATGCTGAAGATGGTTAAGCTAATGAGAATTGAAACAAATTTAAGTAATTTAAATGGAAATGAAATTGAAAATGTCAAAAATTGACATAAAAATCCGCAAATGGTTTTTTTTAATTCAACAAATTTCTTCTTTGTTTCTGTTATCCGCCCTTCACTGAGGCGAAGTGGCAAACAATTGCTTGTGCCGTTCGTCCAATTCCTCAAAGCGTAGCGATCCATTTTGTTGTGATCAAAAAGAGCGACCATATAATTTTGACCGGTAATTTCAAAATCTGATTTGTTCATCGCATCCAGCACTTGCTTCTAAATATAAAATTTTTGTTTTTTATTCTTTGGCCTTGATGTTCTTATTTGAAAATTTTGAGATAGAAAACCTGAACTAAATGCGAAAAATACAAAATTATTTCATGCAATTACATAAAAGGAAAAATCAATATTTGCCTGCAAAATTTCGAAAAAAAAATTTTCCGTGAAAAACAAAATTAGGCTAATATGAAATCTGCACAAAATTCTCAACAAAATGGCCTTTGAATGTGGCTTTTTTTGAGGAGCGCTTTGTTAAATTTCGACTACTCAAAAATGACCAATTTTAATGCATTTTTTCTGGTGTAAGTGAATAGAAATTGAATTCGAACAAAATATTTCGATGTCCCAACAAATTCAGAAATTCTAAAAATTGATAATTAATTTCAAATTTGCTGAATTTCTGCAGTTTTCTGCCTAACCATTGTGTGCATTAAATTTGCATGAAAATGACGTGCCATTATTAATACTAATACCAAATATTAAATTTTTTATGTATTTGTATTAATTTAATTCCTTTTTAAGCATCCCTAAATCAGAGGAATATTTAATGAACACTGATTTAAATATAAATAAAAACGCTTTCCATATTATTTCTTGTTATTTTTTCTTTTAGCGTTGAAAATTAAATTAAAAAAACTTATAATGAGTTCATTAAACTCGAACAATCAAAAATGGGAATGCATTAACCAATTTAAAAATGATAAAACATCAAATTTCATTGAATGTTCCACCAAAAAATGACAAAAGGAACAAATTAGGTAGTATCAAAGCTAATTAGCCCATCAAATTGATCGCTTTATTCCTCCACCGTTTTCATGCGACCGCACGATCAGCCACAAAATTAAGGAATATCAATAGCCCTAGGCGCAATCACTCCTCCATCTAGAATTCACAATTTAGTTATACAAAATTTAAAAGAAAAATTTCAGAAATCAGCATTAATAATTGCACTGGAAAACAAGAAATTCTTTAAAAAATTCTCAATTCCGATATTTTGGGTCTCGTTTTCGACTTTCCATTTTCGTTCCTCGGAATTACGTCCCTGGGGACCACAATGTATTGTATGTACCGTAGTCCATAGACAATTCTTCCTCGCCAGGCTTGGTGTCACGGAGCTCATAGAACGGCACAATTGGCACCTAAATGCATTTATAAGTCCAATCAATTAATTTAGACGCAATCCATCCACAGCCTTAGGCGCAATTGCAGTCACTCCTCCATCCGCCGACTTAAGAAGTATAATCGCTCCTCCATCCTCAGCCTTAGGCGCAATTGCAGTTCTTCCTCCATCCGCCGACTTAAGAAGTATAATCGCTCCTCCATCCTCAGCCTTAGGCGCAATTGCAGTTCTTCCTCCATCCGCCGACTTAAGAAGTATAATCGCTCCTCCATCCTCAGCCTTAGGCGCAATTGCAGTTCTTCCTCCATCCGCCGACTTAAGAAGTATAATCGCTCCTCCATCCTCAGCCTTAGGCGCAATTGCAGTTCTTCCTCCATCCGCCGACTTAAGAAGTATAATCGCTCCACCATCCTCAGCCTTAGGCGCAATTGCAGTCACTCCTCCATCCACAAATTTGGACAATGGCTAAGTTCGGTATGGATTATGGATGAGATGGGTCGTTTCGTAAAATCCGCCTTTTAGCGATTTTCGATAAACATGGCATAACTTTGTTAAAAACAGCCAAATTTTCTATTCTTAGTATCATTCGATAGCCAAGCTTTTTCTCTATAAGCTGCAAAATTTGAAAAAATTTGGTCAACTTTAGAAAAAGTATTATTTCTGCCAAACTTTATGTCGAATTTGATAGTTTTATTTGAAATTTTGCAAGCTTATAGAGGCTTGGCTATCGAACGACATAAGAATGTAAATTTGGCTGCTTTTAAGCAAAGTTATGCCATGTTTTATCCAAAAAATCTCTCTAATGGCGGATTTTACGAAACGACCTTGCACTGATTATGGATGAGATGGGTTTATGCCATCTAAGTTATACGCACCTTGAACGGTTCCGCACCGTTGCTCAGAGCTTCAGTCAACACAAGCTGCATTTTAAAAATATTCTCAAATATTTTGATTATTTAATGGGACAAACAAATCTGTATTTATAAAAATAAAAATTACATTTAATTTATATAACATCAGAAAAGTTAAATTAAAAAATCGGAAAAATGTTTAAATTTTTAGAATGATATCACAAAATAAAAAGTAAAAGTGAAAATGTGTGCAAATGTTTACGAAAATGGCCGCCACTTTGATTAGGAGAGCCATCGAATTGGGACGCGAACGTACAGCTGAGTTGGAAGAAACGCATGCAACGACTTCAATCGCTGATTGGCTGAATGTTGGCCAAGCAGCAACGCAAATCAGACACAGAAAGGAAAGAGTGATTGGCAGAGAGAAATGAAAAGAAAAGAGTGTGTGATGGAGAGAAAATGAAAAGAAAAGAGTGTGTGGTAGAGAGAAAATGAAAAAAGAGTGTGTTAGAGAAAAAATGAAAAGAGAGTGTATGGTAGAGAGAAAATGAAAAGAGAGTGTGTGGCAGAGAGAAAATGAAAGGAAAAGAATGTAAGTAGAGAGAAAATAAAAGAAAAGAGTGTGCGGTAGAGATAAAATGAAAGGAAAAGAATGTAAGCAGAGAGAAAATAAAAGAAAACAGTGTGTGGTATAGATAAAATGAAAAAGACCGAGTGTTTGAACAGAGAAAAATTAAAAGGAATTTATTTTATCGATAAATTTTCTATTTTTTAGAATTAAAAACAATAAATTTGCTAGCAAATTGTTGTCACAATTTAAATGTTTATTTAGAGCAAAGAAATGCTGAAGATGGTTAAGCTAATGAGAATTGAAACAAATTTAAGTAATTTAAATGGAAATGAAATTGAAAATGTAAAAATTGACATAAAAATCCGCAAATGGTTTTTTTAATTCAACAAATTTCTTCTTTGTTTCTGTTATCCGCCCTTCACTGAGGCGAAGTGGCAAACAATTGCTTGTGCCGTTCGTCCAATTCCTCAAAGCGTAGCGATCCATTTTGTTGTGATCAAAAAGAGCGACCATATAATTTTGACCGGTAATTTCAAAATCTGATTTGTTCATCGCATCCAGCACTTGCTTCTAAATATAAAATTTTTGTTTTTTATTCTTTGGCCTTGATGTTCTTATTTGAAAATTTTGAGATAGAAAACCTGAACTAAATGCGAAAAATACAAAATTATTTCATGCAATTACATAAAAGGAAAAATCAATATTTGCCTGCAAAATTTCGAAAAAAAAATTTTCCGTGAAAAACAAAATTAGGCTAATATGAAATCTGCACAAAATTCTCAACAAAATGGCCTTTGAATGTGGCTTTTTTTGAGGAGCGCTTTGTTAAATTTCGACTACTCAAAAATGACCAATTTTAATGCATTTTTTCTGGTGTAAGTGAATAGAAATTGAATTCGAACAAAATATTTCGATGTCCCAACAAACCAGAAATTCTAAAAATTGATAATTAATTTCAAATTTGCTGAATTTCTGCAGTTTTCTGCCTAACCATTGTGTGCATTAAATTTGCATGAAAATAACGTGCCATTATTAATACTAATACCAAATATTAAATTTTTTATGTATTTGTATTAATTTAATTCCTTTTTAAGCATCCCTAAATCAGAGGAATATTTAATGAACACTGATTTAAATATAAATAAAAACGCTTTCCATATTATTTTTTGTTATTTTTTCTTTTAGCGTTGAAAATTAAATTAAAAAAACTTATAATGAGTTCATTAAACTCGAACAATCAAAAATGGGAATGCATTAACCAATTTAAAAATGATAAAACATCAAATTTCATTGAATGTTCCACCAAAAAATGACAAAAGGAACAAATTAGGTAGTATCAAAGCTAATTAGCCCATCAAATTGATCGCTTTATTCCTCCACCGTTTTCATGCGACCGCACGATCAGCCACAAAATTAAGGAATATCAATAGCCCTAGGCGCAATCACTCCTCCATCTAGAATTCACAATTTAGTTATACAAAATTTAAAAGAAAAATTTCAGAAATCAGCATTAATAATTGCACTGGAAAAAAAGAAATTCTTTAAAAAATTCTCAATTCCGATATTTTGGGTCTTGTTTTCGACTTTCCATTTTCGTTCCTCGGAATTACGTCCCTGGGGACCACAATGTATTGTATGTACCGTAGTCCATAGACAATTCTTCCTCGCCACGCTTGGTGTCACGGAGCTCATAGAACGGCACAATTGGCACCTAAATGCATTTATAAGTCCAATCAATTAATTTAGACGCAATCCATCCACAGCCTTAGGCGCAATTGCAGTTCTTCCTCCATCCGCCGACTTAAGAAGTATAATCGCTCCTCCATCCTCAGCCTTAGGCGCAATTGCAGTTCTTCCTCCATCCGCCGACTTAAGAAGTATAATCGCTCCTCCATCCTCAGCCTTAGGCGCAATTGCAGTTCTTCCTCCATCCGCCGACTTAAGAAGTATAATCGCTCCTCCATCCTCAGCCTTAGGCGCAATTGCAGTTCTTCCTCCATCCGCCGACTTAAGAAGTATAATCGCTCCTCCATCCTCAGCCTTAGGCGCAATTGCAGTTCTTCCTCCATCCGCCGACTTAAGAAGTATAATCGCTCCTCCATCCTCAGCCTTAGGCGCAATTGCAGTTCTTCCTCCATCCGCCGACTTAAGAAGTATAATCGCTCCTCCATCCTCAGCCTTAGGCGCAATTGCAGTCACTCCTCCATCCACAAATTTGGACAATGGCTAAGTTCGGTATGGATTATGGATGAGATGGGTCGTTTCGTAAAATCCGCCTTTTAGCGATTTTCGATAAACATGGCATAACTTTGTTAAAAACAGCCAAATTTTCTATTCTTAGTATCATTCGATAGCCAAGCTTTTTCTCTATAAGTTGCAAAATTTGAAAAAATTTGGTCAACATTAGAAAAAGTATTATTTCTGCCAAACTTTATGTTGAATTTGATAATTTTATTTGAAATTTTGCAAGCTTATAAAGGCATGGCTATCGAATGATACCAAGAATATAAAATTTGGCTGTTTTTAAGCAAAGTTATGCCATGTTTTATCGAAAAAATCTCTCTAATGGCGGATTTTACGAAACGACCTTGCACTGATTATGGATGAGATGGGTTTATGCCATCTAAGTTATACGCACCTTGAACGGTTCCGCACCGTTGCTCAGAGCTTCAGTCAACACAAGCTGCATTTTAAAAATATTCTCAAATATTTTGATTATTTAATGGGACAAACAAATCTGTATTTATAAAAATAAAAATTACATTTAATTTATATAACATCAGAAAAGTTAAATTAAAAAATCGGAAAAATGTTTAAATTTTTAGAATGATATCACAAAATAAAAAGTAAAAGTGAAAATGTGTGCAAATGTTTACGAAAATGGCCACTTTGATTAGGAGAGCCATCGAATTGGGACGCGAACGTACAGCTGAGTTGGAAGAAACGCACGCAACGACTTCAATCGCTGATTGGCTGAATGTTGGCCAAGCAGCAACGCAAATCAGACACAGAAAGGAAAGAGTGATTGGCAGAGAGAAATGAAAAGAAAAGAGTGTGTGATGGAGAGAAAATGAAAAGAAAAGAGTGTGTGGTAGAGAGAAATGAAAACGAAAGAATGTATGGCATAGAGAAATGAATTGAAAGAGTGTGTGGTAGAGAGAAAATGAAAGAAAGAATGTGAGGTAGAGAAAATGAAATGAAAAGAGTGTGTGGTAGAGAGAAATGAAAACGAAAGAATGTGAGGTAGAGAAAATAAAAAGAAAAGAGAGTGTGTGGTAGAGAGAAAAAAAGAAAAGTGTGTGTGGTAGAGAGAAATGAAAGAATAGGAGTTGAAACCAAATGAGCAAATAAATTTGCTTATTCAAAATCGAATGTTTTAATATGTAATTAATTTTTCACTATTTTTACGTTCACTTTTTCAAAACAAATCTTTTGCCTTTGAATAATCCAAAAACACAAATTTGCTTCATATTTCAATAATTTGTTGTTTTTTGTTTACCATTTTTCATAAAAGGCGAATTTTATAAATTTAACGAATTGATTTAATTTAATAGAACAAAAAATTATTTAAGTCTTTCAATATAAAAGCATTATTTACCAATTATGATTAATTAATTTAATCTTTAAGCAAATTACTTTAAAAAATTAAAAACGTCCGATATTTAAATGACATTTTTCAAAAAATAAAAATAAAACCCATTTTTTTAAATGGGCCTTCACACATATCTACGAAAAAATTTCACCAAGCCAGGAGGAGCCTCGTTAGGGTTACACCCTAGAAAATTGAAAATTTGCCCCCAATGTTGTGACCCATGTGCTGGAGCGCCAACCCGATCACAACATTTTGTGTGCGAAAAGTTGTTCAAATGGGACAAAAATGCTAGGGTAAGGGGAAAATTATATAATGAAGGATAATTAAGCTGCTAATTAAGCCGCCAACTTTTCAGTTATAAATTTTCTTTGAAAAGCGCGCTTATTTAATTTAATTTATTTTATTTTTGTTTTTTCGTCATGTTTTCATAATAAAATGACAAAAAACTTTAGTCAGCCGCTGTTTTTCAAAATTTAATTTTTTAATATATTAAGGCTGCGCCCCAGTGGAAACAGCATCACCGAAGATGCCGTCAATTCCCTGGCTTTCAACATGTCAGATTTTCGAATATTTATTTTAATAAAATTAGGATCTGCAAATTATAGACGAGATTTTGGCCGGAGATTTGGCGCCAATTGTCTCGACGCCATACCAATGCATGGACTTGGGCTAATTGCCAAAAGGGTAACTGTTGCGCAAAGCGTTGCGCAAGGAGTACCGTATGCTGACTGACCAGGAACGCACACGATACGTAAGTGATTTTTGTGGTTTAAAATTAGCAAAAATATTTAACAATAATTTTTTATGAATATTTATTTGGAAAAGACTCAAATTTTTAAATATTCCAAAAAATATATTTATTTAATTTTAAGAAATTTCATAAGAATTTAAAAAAGAATAAAAATGATAAAAGGGTTAAATACATTTTAATTTTAATTTTTAAAGAAAATAAATAAATTTTTTATAATTAAATATTTTATTACCTGTTCAAATTTAATTTACTAATTTAATATTTACGATTTTTATTTTAGCATACCGCATTGAAGGCAATTAAGCAAAGTGCAAATATGACGACATTGCCAGGATCCATCCATGTCCGACCATTGTCGGCGATGCCCACTCGGGTCCCGCCTTTTTGCCATGGCACCGAGAATATGTGAAAAGGTGATCAGACATTTTTGTGATAATAAAAAATGATCACAATCTTCATCCTTATTACCGAACCTTCATTCCAAGGGCATCAAAGTAATTTAAGAGCATTTTATTTTCAAAAAATTTATGAAGATCATCAAAAAGATTTCAATTTTTTGAAGTTTATTATTTCCATTAGAATTAATTTTAATTTTATATGAAAATGCTTAATTGACGAAATCTTGCCATTTGCTAATAAAAGAAATGATAAATACCCTAATCAAAATCTTATTTTTCCGGCATTTTAGTGCCTGATTATTCTAAACCGTATTTTAAAGAAACATCGTTTTAAAACGTATGACATTTCCAAATTGGCATATAAAATTTTGTCACTTATTTTCATAACATAAGCCTTGTCATTTAATTAGTTCAAAATAAAAATAATGTCCATTGATTCTTTCGGCTAGGCCACGTGATCTGCTGGACGGAATGCCAGCAATTGATTTTGACAATTTGGACACTTCAGTGATCAGCCGTTTTGTGAGCGAAAGCTAATCAAATGTGTCTTCTAACCAAAATGGTAAAGCAATTAATTTTTTAATGATTTCGATTTTTGACAAAAGTAATCCAATAAAATTAATTTTATGTATTGAGAGGATATTTTTTCAAAATACGGATCAAGATAAGCAAATAAAACAAATTTAGTTTTTTCATTTTTTAGTTCACACCATTGTTTCCTGTGCATGGTCAAGAAGGGCACCTCACCGATTAACATTTAATTTGCAAATTTTGGAAAATCTTTTAAATACATAATCTCTTTAACTATGACGGCATTAAATAAAAAATAAAATTATTTTTTCGAATTTAATTAAATTAAGGCGACCAAAATATTAACAAAAATTAAAAAAATGCTTTTCGAAATTTGCCTGTTTTTGATGTGCATTAAATTGGCAAGAAAATGGCTTGCCTTATTAATACTAATAAAAAATTTTAGATTTTTTATGTATTTGTATTAATTTAATCCCTTTTTATCCCTAAATCAGAGGAATATTTAATGACACTAATTAACCATATTATTTTTTCTTTTAGCTTTAAAAATTAAATTTGAAAAATACTTATAATGGGTTTATTTAACTCAAACTAGCAATAAATGGAAATGCAATAACCAATTTTAAAATGATAAAATACCAAATGATTCATTGAATGTTCCACCAAAAAATGACAAAAGGAACAAATTAGGTAGCAATTATAGCTAATTAGCCCATCAAATTGGTCGCTTTATCCCTCCACAGTTTCGATGGCGACCGCACGATCAACCACAAGAAATTATGGAAGCACAATCCACACCTAAACGCATTTAAAGTCCAATCAATTAACTTAACGCAATAATACTTACTCCTCCATCCACAGCCTTAGGCGCAATCACTCCTCCATCTAGAATTCACAATTTAATTATACAAAATTTAAAAAAAATTCATAAATCCAGCATTACTTGCACTGGAAAAAGATTCTTTAAAAATTCTCAATTCCGATAATTTTGGGTCTCGTTTTCGACTTCCCATTTTCGTTCCTCGGAATTACGTCCCTGGGGACCACAATGTATTGTATGTACCGTAGTCCATAGACAATTCTTCCTCGCCAGGCTTGGTGTCACGGAGCGCATAGAACGGCACAAGCGACACCTAAATGCATTTATAAGTCCAATCAATTAACTTAGACGCAATAGTACTTACTCCTCCATCCTCAGCCTTAGGCGCAATTGCAGTTCTTCCTCCATCCTCCGACTTAAGAAGTATAATCGCTCCTCCATCCTCTGCCTTAGGCGCAATTGCAGTTCTTCCTCCATCCTCCGACTTAAGAAGTATAATCGCTCCTCCATCCTCAGCCTTAGGCGCAATTGCAGTTCTTCCTCCATCCTCCGACTTAAGAAGTATAATCGCTCCTCCGTCCTCAGCCTTAGGCGCAATTGCAGCCACTCCTCCATCCACAAATTTGGACAATGGCTAAGTTCGGTATGGATTATGGATGAGATGGGTCGTTTCGTAAAATCCGCCTTTTAGCGATTTTCGATAAACATGGCATAACTTTGTTAAAAACAGCCAAATTTTCTATTCTTAATATCATTCGATAGCCAAGCTTTTTCTCTATAAGCTGCAAAATTTGAAAAAATTTGGTCAACTTTAGAAAAAGTATTATTTCTGCCAAACTTTATGTCGAATTTGATAGTTTTATTTGAAATTTTGCAAGCTTATAGAGGCTTGGCTATCGAACGACATAAGAATGTAAATTTGGCTGCTTTTAAGCAAAGTTATGCCATGTTTTATCCAAAAAATCTCTAAAATGGCGGATTTTACGAAACGACCTTGCACTGATTATGGATGAGATGGGTTTATGCCATCTAAGTTATACGCACCTTGAACGGTTCCGCACCGTTGCTCAGAGCTTCAGTCAACACAAGCTGCATTTTAAAAATATTCTCAAATATTTTGATTATTTAATGGGACAAACAAATCTGTATTTATAAAATAAAAATTACATTTAATTTATATAACATCAGAAAAGTTAAATTAAAAAATCGGAAAAATGTTTAAATTTTTAGAATGATATCACAAAATAAAAAGTAAAAGTGAAAATGTGTGCAAATGTTTACGAAAATGGCCGCCACTTTGATTAGGAGAGCCATCGAATTGGGACGCGAACGTACAGCTGAGTTGGAAGAAACGCACGCAACGACTTCAATCGCTGATTGGCTGAATGTTGGCCAAGCAGCAACTGCAAGTCAGACACAGAAAGGAAAGAGTGATTGGCAGAGAGAAATGAAAACGAAAGAGTGTGTAGTAGAGAGAAATGAAAACGAAAGAGTGTGTGGTAGAGAGAAATGAAAACGAAAGAATGTATGGCATAGAGAAATGAATTGAAAGAGTGTGTGGTAGAGAGAAAATGAAAGAAAGAATGTGAGGTAGAGAAAATGAAATGAAAAGAGTGTGTGGTAGAGAGAAATGAAAACGAAAGAATGTGAGGTAGAGAAAATAAAATGAAAAGAGAGTGTGTGGTAGAGAGAAAAAAAGAAAAGTGTGTGTGGTAGAGAGAAATGAAAGAATAGGAGTTGAAACCAAATGAGCAAATAAATTTGCTTATTCAAAATCGAATGTTTTAATATGTAATTAATTTTTCACTATTTTTACGTTCACTTTTTCAAAACAAATCTTTTGCCTTTGAATAATCCAAAAACACAAATTTGCTTCATATTTCAATAATTTGTTGTTGTTTGTTTACCATTTTTTATAAAAGGCGAATTTTATAAATTTAACGAATTGATTTAATTTAATAGAACAAAAAATTATTTAAGTCTTTCAATATAAAAGCATTATTTACCAATTATGATTAATTAATTTAATCTTTAAGCAAATTACTTTAAAAAATTAAAAACGTCCGATATTTAAATGACATTTTTCAAAAAATAAAAATAAAACCCATTTTTTTAAATGGGCCTTCACACATACCATTTCGTGAATATAGGGCGACAAATCCAAAATTACCATTATTATCGATAACATGTTGCCATTATTCAGGCATGAGATCAATCCCAGTGGAAAAGTATTTACGGAGTAAGAGTTGACAAAGTAAAAATGGTCATTTTCGAGGTCCGTATTTTTGATGGCTAATTTAAATAAAATGAAACTAGATACAGATACAAAGAAAACGTGAGTAAATAGAGCAAAGTTAGGATTATAAAAATATAATAAAGAAAAATTTTAATACCTAATAAATGAATTATTGGAGGGCCGAGTCTGAAAGTGGCCTCCAAAAACGGCATTTTTCGGAACCACCGCTAACAAATTTTTTGTAATGCCATTAGAAAACACTGAATTTTCATAATAGTGAGTAATTCAAGCACGCTGAGTCCAAATATGGCCTTAGATTTCAGCTATGGCTTCTCAATGAGCCTGTACAGTTCCAACTTCATGCAAAGAGTTGAAGCAGTACAAGCTCAGGCTGAAAAGATAGGTTAAATTTAAGGCCATATTCGGATTCTACTTGTCTAAATTGTACAGAAAAACTTTGTTTTTGTTATATCAGGTTTGGTTTTTGACCATAAAAAATTCGGGAAAAATTAGTGGGCCAATTCCCAATTTTGGCATGGTTGGGAAAAAAGGCTGAAAAAATTGATGAAGCAAAGAAAAAGTGAAACGATGGTAAGAAATTAAAGAGGACCCTATGATGAACAAAATAAAAAAAGAATTATTAAAATAAGTGCAGAAATTATGGAGTTATGAATTTTTGAATTTTAAAATATTTAAGGCCGACAGAACTATGTTACACCCTAAGTATTTAAATCGCAAAATGCAAGACCGGCGGAAAGTGACCTCATTTTTAACAAAGTTGCCATCATTCTGCGAAAATCTCTTCAAATGAAATTTTGAGATTGAAAACCTGAACTAAATGCGAAAAATACAAAATTATTTCATGCAATTACATAAAAGGAAAAATCAATATTTGCCTGCCAAATTCCGAAAAAAAATTTCCGTGAAAAACAATTAGGCTAATATGAAATCTGCACAAAATTCTCAACAAAATGGCCTTTGAATGATGGCTTTAGGGCAAGTCTCCGCTGGTTTGTGAGGAGCGAAATGGCGATCAATTAAAACCAAAACCGCTTGGGAGCTCTCTAGAGAAAAAATAAATAAACTATTTAGAATTTAACAGAAAGCTTAGAAAAAAAATGTGGGAATGGAAGATATAATTTGTTACAAAAATTAGAGATCGGAATTTTGCGAAAATACGGATAAGTATCAGTATTACGTACTTGACACCGATACGGATTAAGTACTTACGGACTAAAAATACGGAAAATCCGTAGTCCGTAAAAATCCGTATTCAGAAAAAATACGGATTCGTCCGTATACGTATAAGTATTTTTTAAATTTTTTGATAAAAATTGGTTTAATAAATACAAATCTTGAATATTAAAGCTAGAGGATTTTTTATAACAAATTTATTATCAATTCTAAGCAACAAAATTCAAGATAACAAAAAATTGGCAACAAATGGAAGTGAGGGTAAAATATTGGTACTTGTTAATTATCTGCGTTCAGATTTCAAAAAAAAATTTTTTGGAACAGGGAGGGGGGGGGGGGGGGGGGGGTCCGGCGGTTCCGATAGGCGTCGCCGGGAATTTTTTAGATTTGATTGCAATTTGTTAACAGATTTACACCAAAAAAATGAGCAAACTTGCGATTTTTAACCATTTCATGAATTTATTAGAACAAATTTCATAAAAAATATCTATGTATAATTTTGAAAAATTTACAAAATGGAAAAAAATGAAAAAGAATTTCGTAAAATTTAAACGAAATGCAATTTAATAACGTAAAGGTTTTGTTTTGGCATAAAATTTTGCTTTTTTCCAATTTAGTAATTTTCCTATATTTCCAGTGCTTTTTCGATTTTCATCGAAAATTTTACGGAACAGACCCTCAAATTTCAAAATTTTGGCGAATTGACTGCACAAAATTTAAAAAATTACTCCATTTCACCTTAAAAACGCCAAAAAAATAGTCCGTAATACGTATCATAATTTATACGGATAAGTATCAGTATTACGTACTTGACATCGATACGGATTACGTACTAAAAATACGGAAAATCCGTAGTACGTAAAAATACGTATCGGCCGAAAAAAATACGTATTACGGACTACGGATCCGTAAAAGTACGTATACGGATCCGGTCCGTATCCGATCTCTAACAAAAATATATAATTTGCTTAAAATAAAAATCTGCGCGCGTAAAAACTAACAGAAATATTCGTTTTATGTTATTTAGCTTAATTTTCAGTTTAGATTTGGTAGATTTGGTATTTTGCTCATTTTTCATTGGTGTCCTTATTTTAGAATATACTTTTTTCAAGTCATTGTTTCTCTTTCTCACTTGCTATATCTTAATAGTTTCTGAATTGCTAGGAATGATAAAAAAAATTCAGCTCGATTGGTTCATGAAAAGTGCCCAAACTCCCGAAAAATGGGGTGTCCTTATTTCAAATGAACACACTGTAGATTTAAAATTAAATAATTATTTCGCCGTAAAGAATCAACAAAATTAATGAGCAAAACCGATTATCGAAAATGATCAGATCGGATCAATTTGCCCATTCAATAATCTCCAAAATAGCCGATCATTTCTCAATTAAATTTCACTTCCGCACATTTCGGCGCCCTTTTCCGCCGCTTTGACCCGCTAGTGGGCACAATAATGACCTTAATTAAATGCAATTTTAATTCGATAGACGCCCTTGAAAAGGAAAATTGAGACATTGAATTTTCAATAAAAAAACGGTAAGGTAAATCAAAATTTTTGCGAAGGGATCTGTCTGCGGTGGGTGGACTACGTTTCCCCCACCCTTCGCATCGTCCCCCCCCCCGCGGGGAAATTTTTAAGAAAATCTTTAACAATTTTTTTACAAGGAAATTTCTTGAAATAAGTTTATTTTAAACAGATTTTCAGCGAAATAAGCAATATTAGGTCAAATCTTGAAAATTTTAGAGGAATTTGGGGGTCGGTGGTGTCTGCCAGGGGGAATTTTGCAACCTTTTTATGAATTTTGTTAAGAAAATTTGATCAAAATTTCAAAAATTTCCCCATTTCTATTTTTCCCGAGGGGCAAAATAAATGTCCAAATCTCTGTCAGACTCGAAAAATAAAAGTCATTTTATATTTTTTTAAATAGGACCTACCATAAGTACTGAATAACTTGTCCAATGCATTCTTTGTTGCCATCAAATTTAATGCGGACATTGTTCAAATTATCCGCCTCCCACTGAATCGTCTTCCCAATTTGGCATCGTTTCATCATCCGTCGTGTGTCCCATTCATATTTGCTTGTTTTTCTCAGTATCAGATTTTCATTTGTCCGTTCATTGACCAATTTAAAAGGCGCAATTTGCGTTGATTCGGACAGTTCAAAACGAATGATGAAATTGACAGAAATGGTGGCACGGAGAAATGCCTAAACAATGGGAAACGCATAGTAAAAACGAATTCCACGCTAAACCAAAGAAAATTCTTGAGAATCTTCGAAATTTATTATTTTTTGTGGTTTCAAGTTTTTTTCACAACATCTATTTTTTGGCTTAAATAGAATTGGCAAAAATACATAGTTTTTTGAAGAAAACGGCTATAATTCCCTGCAAAACACAAATCCTAACTCGGGATTTGTGAAAAAAGAAAAATACACCTAAAAATCTTATTTTTGAATCCCCCCCCAGAAATTAAAAGTTTGACTACGCCCTCTATGAAAACAATGAAGTAATGTCGAAATAAAATCCGTGCGACCTCCTTGAAATTGTTGACCCAATCATTCGTTTCCTTCCACATCGTGCAACGCAATTGCTTCGGCTGCCCGTCTTTTTTCGGAGTGTGCAACCATTTGAACAGAATTTGACCAGCAGTTGCATTTGGCCAATCATCATCAGCAATAAAATCGATTGACTTCAACTGATCGAGATCGGTGAGAACTGTCGACGAAGTGTGGCGACACAAATTTTCCAAATATGCAACATCGTAAAACTTCAAGCGGCGAATGTTTGGCGCAAAAACGGGCCAAATTTTTCGGATGAAGACATCGACATCCCAAATCGATATGTCATTGTCAATGCTCAAATCCAATTCGGTGCCTCTTGCATCGAAAATGTGTTTATTTGAGCGGAGAAAATTGATGACGGAATGGTCAATGTACCTGGAAAAAATGCTTTAAAACATTATTTAAGTGATATTATTATAATTACTCAATCCGAAGGTCGCTAAAACGAATTTTGTGTGGCAGCGGACAGTCAGACAACGGAAAACAGCGTTTGATGAAAGATGGACGAATGTAAGTGGTACTGCTGATATGTGTAAAAATAATAAGTGGTAATATTATAAAGTGTACCAATTTGCAAACCAAAAGGGTTCTTCCCCTTTGGTTTTTAATAAAATCCCTGTACATTATTTTTTTTAAAGTTTTTTTAAAAGGGAGGGGAACAACCAAATTATTACCAAAAAGTGGTCAAAATTTTGAGATTTCGAGCCTAGTTTTAAGAGAAGATTTTTACATCCATTTTAAGCAATTTTCACCAATTAATTGCTTCAAAATTCCGGTGGAGAGGTGCTTTGGGGGGGGGGGGGGGGGAGGAGGGGTATGTATCCCAAGTACCCTTTGAAAACTTGATCTTTATGGGTGTATTTTGCTCAAAACTTCGGGTAAATTAGTAGAAGCACAAAAAACGCGGAGTTTCCGAGCCGAAGTTTCGCCCTTCCCTGACCATGAACGGGAGGCCCGGCTCTACAACCAATAGAATTACCAAACGATAGCCTTGCGAATTGTTATTTCACTCCAAATTGTCAATTCGCTTTTTCCATTGAAATGCGCATCCACCAGCACATTGAAACGAGGAGAAAGCAGTGCCAATTTGAGGCCGAGTTGAGGACGATCAAAAAAGGGGAAAAGGTCCATCCAAATATCAGTACAAATCCAACTGAAACGTTAGCAATTATTTTGAGCGGTCTTACATATAATGAAAGTTAGTAAATTTTTAACCCAAATTCGCACATTTTCCTCAAAATTCTATTATCCATTTTGTTTCGCACTCCAAAAACTGCATTAGGCGAAATCACTCCTCCATCCATAGTCTTAGGCGCAATCACTCCTCCATCCACAGTCTTAGGCGCAATCACTCCTCCATCCACAGTCTTAGGCGCAATCACTCCTCCATCCACAGTCTTAGGCGCAATCACTCCTCCATCCATAGTCTTAGGCGCAATCACTCCTCCATCCATGGCCTTAGGCGCAATCACTCCTCCATCCACAGTCTTAGGCGCAATCACTCCTCCATCCACAGTCTTAGGCGCAATCACTTCCCCGTCCACAGTTTTAGGCGCAATCACTCCTCCATCCATGGCCTTAGGCGCAATCACTCCTCCGTCCATAAATTCGGACAATGGCTAAGTTGGGTATGGATTATGATGAGATGGGTTTGAAAAACTTGGACCCGGATCCCGCTTTACGGGATACAGCAATATCCGGAGTCCGGACCCGGTTTTTGCCCAAGTACCCGGTCACGGCCAATTCTATTATTAAGTATTTTGATTATTTAATGGGAAAAGAAATCAAAGGTATGTACAGTCATGGTCATAAGTGTACGGACACTCACTACATAAAATTTAAAATGTTGAGAACCAATCAAAAATGAAATTGAATTAAATAGTTTTATTTTGTAATTTGTAGCGTTTTTTATGGGCTATCCAATGGCACCATTCATTATTTTGTAGATGCTTTTTGTATGCAGATACAATTTGGTAAGGTGATATGCCCCCAATTTTTGGTGGTCAAAAGTGTACGGACAGTTGTTTATTTGCAAATAAAATCCAATATTTTATGGGCCAAAAATTCTGAAAAAATTCCTACTTAACTAACTTTTTATGCTGATCAAAAAAGTCTTTTACACCAACTTGATCAGATCACTCCTTCATGGTGATATGGAAAGTCAAAAATGGCTTGAAATCGGAAAAATTTTCGAAAAAAAAATCCTAGGGGGTTGTGAAATTTTTTTTGGAAAATTTGAGTAAGCCCATTGGAAAGAGGACAAAATCCTGTACCGGTTTGCTTTTTGAATGTTGGGTCTACGACTTACACCCGCTGAAATATGGGCAATTCACTTTAAGTGTTGATCATTTTACTGTAAAATGCACTATTTTCTTAAGGAATACAGTACTTTTTGTAGAAGCCAAAACTGAAGTGCACATACCTCAGCGGGTTTAAGTCGTAGAGACTTACAGTCTTTTGCATATTGTAGCAAAATTTTTCCCCTTTCTAATAGGCTTACTCAAATTTCCAAAAAAAATTTCACAACCCCCTAGGAATTTTTTCGAAAATTTTTCCGATTTCAAGCCATTTTTGACTTTTCCATATCACCATGAAGGAGTGATCTGATCAAGTTGGTGTAAAAGACTTTTTTGATCAGCATAAAAAGTTAGTTAAGTAGGAATTTTTTCAGAATTTTTTGCCCATAAAATATTGGATTTTATTTGCAAATAAACAACTGTCCGTACACTTTTGACCACCAAAAATTGGGGGCATATCACCTTACCAAATTGTATCTGCATACAAAAAGCATCTACAAAATAATGAATGGTGCCATTGGATAGCCCATAAAAAACGCTACAAATTACAAAATAAAACTATTTAATTCAATTTCATTTTTGATTGGTTCTCAACATTTTAAATTTTATGTAGTGAGTGTCCGTACACTTATGACCATGACTGTATCAAATCCGTATTTATAAAAAATTAAAAATAAATGACCGATTTGATTAGGAGAGCCATCGAATTGGGACGCGTACGTACAGCTGAGTTGGAAGAAACGCACGCAACGACTTCAATCGCTGATTGGCTGAATGTTGGCCAAGCAGCAACTGCAAGTCAGACAGAGAAAGGAAAGAGTGACTGGCAGAGAGAAATGAAAACGAAAGAGTGTGTAGTAGCGAGAAATGAAAACGAAAGAGTGTGTGGTAGAGAGAAAATGAAAAGAGAGTGTGTGGTAGAGAGAAAATGAAAAGAGAGTGTGTGGTAGAGACAAAATGAAAAGAGAATGTGTGGTAGAGAGAAAATGAAAAGAGAGTGTGTGGTAGAGAAAAATGAAAAGAGAGTGTGAGGAAGAGAGCAAATGAAAAGAGAGTGTGTGGTAGAGAGAAAATTAAAAGAGAGTAATGAAAAGAGTGTGTGGTAGAGTGAAAAACAATGTTAACAAATTGATCTCAAATTTTTACACAGATCATATGATCAGATGTTTTTACATATTCTTATTGCAGATATTTTAAGATTTAAAAACTTAAAATTAAATCTAAACTATATGGTTTTTACGGTGATTAGGTATTCCTAATGTGTAATAATAATTTCATCTCAATTTTTATTATTTTTTTTCGAGTCTATGGAGATTTCAAGAGATTTTCTGGTTTTTTCGCAATGGAGTAACAACAAGAAATCCGGTCAAAAAAAGAAATAATGTTTGAATATTTTTTCCCAAAAAATTGCTTCCGTTATAATGAGCTGAAAATTTTTGGCTAGGATCTTTTGTATATGAATTTGTGTATTTTTGATGACCATTCTACAAAAAAATTTTCATTTGATGATTTTATAAATTTTGGTGCCGCCGAGCAACAAATACTTTTTCGAAATTGCTAAAAAATATTTGAATAGCCATCATCGGTTTAGCTGACTGTGAGTAGGCCAATCGTCCTACATTTTTAACCTATCGGCAGACAGAAAAATAATTTAAAAAACAAATAAATTTCGAGATTTAATTCAATTCTTATATTTTTACAATAAATAATTTTACTACATATATATGTATTCATTCACTTTCTAAATTAACAAATTATCTAAATATATAAAAATATTAAATAAATATTTTCATTTTTTCACTGCAAATAATTCTTTTAGTTCGGGCATCGCGCGTAGAACATTCTTCTGCACTTTACCTATAATATTTAGAAAAATAAATGAATACAAAAGTAAATGCGAAATATTATTAAATTTTTGGCGCATATACCTAAGGATATAATGCAGGGACGGTCCCAGGATTTCGGCTTGGGGGGGGGGGGTACCCCCCTCCGGGCGACGCCTTTTTTTGACTTTTCACACTACTTTTTTTTGCGGCGATTTTCCAAAAAAAATTTTGGGAGCAAGGGGGTCCAGCGGTGCCGATAGGCGCCGCCGGGAAAATGTTTGCATTTTTAATGTGATTTGTTAAAAGATTTTGTCCAAACAATGACAAACTGCCATTTTGAGCCGTTTTTAGCAGATTTTCATCAAAAAATTGCATAATTTTATTTATTCAAATTAAAAAAAACACCGGCCAATTAGGAAATACTTATGAAATTTTAAAAATTTATTTAACCCCCCCCCCCCAGAACCCATAAGTTTTCAACCGAATGAGGATATAAATATCTACGGAGTTGCCACGTTTGCAACACATTTACTCTCCCCACGCACGCCGACTGATTTCGCCTGGATCATTTTTGTGAAAAATCCTAAAAAACCCTGACCAAGTCCAAGTCAGTCTCTGGACCTAGTCCAATCTCAAATGTCCATCTAATTTATTAAATATTATTGTGAGTGACCAAGGTGATTGCGTGGCAACGGCATAAATTGGACAGCCTTCGGAATTTTGTAGGGTGCCAATGTTTGACGGAAGGCATTCTTCTCATCGTCCGTCAATTGGTGCGCACCGCCGCTGAGCTTTTCTGCGAAGGCATCGGAAGGTTCGCAGACGGCGACGACCGCCTCGCCAAAGTCGGGGTGGGGAACACCTTTTTAGGAAGCGAATGCCAACAACAGAATTCGCAAATACGGTATAATTAGTAAAATGATAATTAAAAAAAAAGATTTTACTCATTTCAAAAGGGCATTTAGAAAACAAATGTTCTTTTTCTAGGTGTTAGTAAAAAGTGAAAGAAATTAATGAATTTTGATTTAAATTTAAAAAATAAATTCAATTTTCAGACAGTTTATAATAATATAATTTATTTCTCACCAATAATTGCGCATTCCTTCAGCTTTTCGCCGAAAATGTTGGTCACCACGTCCTCCACTTCCGGCGGGTAAACATTCAGTCCCCCCGTAATGATCAAATCCTTTTGGCGCCCTTTGATCCAAACGAAGCCTAATTAAAAAACAAACAAACAATTAAATTGTATAATTACACGAACAAATCATTTATAGGAACCGAAAAAGGCAACAGAAATTTATACTTTAAAAATTCAAAAATAAATTTTTTAGAATCTTCCATAACTTTGGGGTGTGACAAAGGCACCTAAACATTCAATCGCTTTAAAAAATTCAACAACTTTTTAGAATTTTCATTGGTATTTTCTCCTCATACAGTAACTAAATTCATTTCTTTCTCCATCACTCATTAATTAATTCAAAAATAATAAAATTTAATATAATAATAAATAAACTTCACCGTTTTGGTCAATTTCGCCCATGTCGCCGGTGATGAAGAAGCCGTCCGCTGTGAATTCCTGCTTGGTCTTCTCCGGCAGGTTCAGATACCCGTTGAACAGACTCGGACTCTTCACCTCAATGACTCCGTCCGCGTTTATTCGGGCCTTTAAATTTGACATTAAATTGAAAATTGTCATTTTTTCTGCTTTTGTCAACATTTACCTGAACCCCCTTCACTGGTTGGCCAACTGAGCCCGAAGTTCTGGCACTAATCGGCTCGTATGGGTTCGATGTGGACACCAATGTTTCCGTCATTCTGTCATATGTATAAATTAAACACACATATTATTTTATTTTTCATGTTTACACATTCATTTATATTAAAATATTAGCCGGGGGGGGGGGCGTCAACACTAACAAAGGAAAGTCCCCCCCCCCCAGCAGAGGTGTCCGTAGGATTTCCAAATTTTCCCTCCCCCGTCGTTTCAATTTTAGATTCAACTGGGATTTTTTATTTTAAAAAACTTCTTAGATTTTCTGTAATATAATTTTTCTAGATTTTTTCATAAAAAAGATTATTTTAAATAAAAAATTTAAATTCAGTTAATCTAAGTTATTCTGAAATGTTTAAAACTAATAAGCTTAGTCTATAAAAATTTTCAATTTAAATTTTAAATAAATTAAAAAGGGTTACTTAAATAAATACTTTTCATTTACATAAAATTTTAGTAAATTCACCCATAGCGTTCCAAAATGCGCATTCCGGTCATCGTCTCGAATTTCTCAAACACTTGGGGCGTTAGCTGCGCGGAGCCGCTGATGAACACGCGCATGTTTTTCACCGCGGCCCGATTCAGTCCCGCGTGTTCGACCATCCGACTGAAAATGTGCAAAAACCAATCAAAAAATTACCCAATTGTCCCTTGAAAAATTTTTTACACGGGAGATAAACCGCAAGTTTTGGGAAGTTTTTAAAAAATGATGAAAAAAATTTACTTTTTTCTAAATGTGTCTAGAAAAAATACTAAAAAATCTTTAAAAAAATCCGACGCGTAAAATGTCGGCACGCCCATCATCGCCGTCGATTTGGGCAAATACGCAATTGTTTCGTCCACGTCGAATTTGGGCAAGAAAATGCAACTCGACTTGGACATCAGCGTGCAGTTGAAGCTGATGAACAGGCCGTGGATGTGGTAGAAGGGCAAAACGTGCAAATTAATGCTGCATTTACATGGTAAAATAAATTATAAATTGTTGGCATTCTGTTCACTCGTTTTCGCTGAAGTGCCAAATGTCAGTGCACGTCTCGGCATTGGCAACCAAACCGCCGTGAGTGACCATGGCACCTTTTCAATTGTTAAAATTTGGAATTTTATTTGTATAATTGGTTTTTTGCACATATTGGCAATATTTATAATATTTTTTGGATTTAATTTTAAATACATAACATTTTTTCTCTAAGAATTGTTTGGGCATCTTTTGAAAAAAAATACGGTAATTTTTTTTACCGTATAAGAAAAATTTCTGGAATTTTCGGATTAGAAATAACTTAAATAATCATTAAATATTTTTGCACCTTTTGGCCTTCCTGTGGTTCCGCTTGTGTACAAAATGCATGCCACCTCGTCCTTTTCTGCGGGTTCAACCTCACAGTTTGGCTCCTGCTTCAGTGCCTCCTTTAAAAGGAACTTGGCAAACTGTCAGCTGTTTGAATAGGTCGAGAAGAAGCCGATAATTTTTTGGATGGATTTTCTAATTAATTAAATTCGAAAAATTTATATGGAATTTCAGAAACTTCTTTTGCCAGCGGGTAATTAAGACATGCTTAGCTTTTAAAAATGAAAATAAAATTCAATTCTGAAATTCCCATTTAATCTCCTCCTCCCCCCTCCGTTGGCTTCTTGCCTCTGCCAATCGCTTCTCACACAGCACATGCTTAACATCAAAGCCGGACTGAGTAAATGAGGCGTCCTCCGATGCGTTAAGCGAAACCATCACTTTGGGTTTAGCGTCCTTTAAAAATTCTAATTCGCTTTTTGTGATTGCCTAAATCTATCTGTTTTTTCCAGATAAATCGCTAATTAATCGGCAAATATCATTTTTTAAATTTTTAATTGACATCAAAAATAAGCTCAAAAAATCAGAGAAGGCCAACAAAAGTCATCGAAATTAAAATGTGAAAATATTTTTATTTTATTTTAGCAAATTTTTACGTTCACAAAATGCTCTGTTTCCCGTTTTGTGTAAGTGGGATTAAGCGGCACGTAAATGGCACCAAGCCGAAGGACGGCCAAATAAAGTGCCAATGCATCAACAGTTTTTGAAGTTCGACACAACACAGTGTCACCCTTCTGAATTTGAAAAAAAAAAAAAAAATTAATAATATTTTTGAATTTTTTAATTTAAATAAAAATTAATTAATATTTGTAAATCAAAAGTAAACAAAAATAATTCATTAATAACGAATTTTAGTTAAAATATTTTTGCTTGAAACTAAATGTTTTTTTAAATCAATTTTTAATTCATTTAATGAAATAAATTTATTAAATTTTTACTTTTTTTATAATTAAAATAATATTCTATTGCATAATTTATTTAGCTCAAATTTATATTAACTTTTCGCATTTTGTCTTCTTCTCTCCCACCTGAATGCCGTACTTTTTGTTGAGCAATGCCGAAAAACGTCCGGCTGCCACGTTCACGTCGTTGTAACTTCGGGAGCTGCCGTTTTTGAGCAACAACAGTTTTTTAGCCGCGTACTGCTTGGAGTCAGTGGTGGCGGTGAAGCCGGCCAACTCGACAAAATTGGACGATCGCCGAAGTTGGCATTTTAGGAAAAGAGTGGCACAAATTTTTTGCAATTTTTGACGTTGGAATTGCATTTTAAGTTTTGAAAGTGCGCATAAATTGGAAATTATTTTATTTTGTAAGAATTTGAATATCATTGATGCAAATTTAAAATATTGTTTTTAAAGAAAAGACATTCATTAATTTTATCGTTAGGCATTTAGTTATAGGCATTTAGTTATTTTGAAGTTTAAAATCTTCAAAACTAAATAAAATGCTTATAATATTGAATTGGAAAAAATATATATTTATATTTTATGAGTAGGATTTATAGAAAATGAAGATAATAATATTTTTTGAATTTAATTTTACAATGACATCATAATGAACTATTATTGTTGTCATTTAAAGTTTTTCATTTATCATTTTTACGCAATTATTTTGGAATAAATGCATTCGTAAATTGAATTGATTAAACAAAAGTTTTAGGGAAAGAAAATTTAAAATAATTAATTAATTGGTTCCATCAAAAGATGGCCAAATTAAATGGTATGATTTTGTAAAAAGAGAAAAACAAAAAAGAATTTTTGATAAAATCTTTTTACAACCAAAATTCAAGATAATTTAACGGAAAATTAATGTGGCCAAATTAACAATAAAAGTACAAGTGAATTAAAGAGAAAATTGAAAGGGGAAGAGAAAAAGAAGGAAAATGAAAATGCATTATTATCGCAATTTTTGTTTGAAGTTGGGCTGATGGGGAAGCACAGAAGAGAATCGCAAGAGAATGTTAACCTTGTCCCCATTTGTTTGCGGATTCAATCAATTTATACAATAATTTATAATTTATGGCGAAAAGATTAATTAAACGAATTGGCAAAATAAAAAAAGAAAAGAAAATTATATATATTTTTTTCTCGTTTTGCGTTAATTTATTTAATTGTTTAGTTTAGTATTTAATTTTAGTTATATCTATTTTTTTGCCTTTCTTTCATGATATTATTCAGAAATGCGGTGATAAAACAAAGAGAAAATTTTAAAGAAAAAAAAAATCCCAAATTCGGTTAAAAAGAGGAAAATTTTTAAACTCATTAAATTTCTGAATGTAAAATTGCATTAAGTTTGGTTCACATTATTTTCCTGGTAAATTCAGAAAAAAATAGGTAAATTTCCTGAGGGGTTGCGCTTATTTTTTAAGAAACGCAATCCAAGTTTTTTCGGCCTTCAACCTGAAAAATGGGAATTCATGGAAAATAATTTTCTTTTTTTGGCGTATTGTTTATTTTTTGCAAATTTAATTCTGAAATGCTAACCAAGCGCATATTGGTCACATTTTCTGTCCAAAAGTCAGCTGTGCCAAAATGTTCTGTCATTGGCGGCAGAAAATGCTTTTCCTCCGAGGCATTCAATGTGAGCGCAGTGATTAATGATGGATTATTAATAATGTTTTAATAATTATTAAATTTAATTCAACGACCTTTAAAGGTTGACCGAAATTCCACGCGCCATGGCGGCGAATTGGTGGCGAATGTGCTGAAGGTAATTTAACACATAAAATTCAATTTTTGCATAATTTGATGAAAATAAATTCATTTATTTCCATTAAAAAAGATACTTTTTTTAATATTTATTTGTTTTTTAATATTTCGAAATGAATTCCCTACGAATTCTCTTGTGCCGGCGGATGGGACTAAGTCGCTGAAAAAGATTTTCTCAGAATGGCTCCTCCTTTCCTACTCATATTATAACAAGATTTAATTCCTGTTTGTCCTGTCCTGCTTGTCCATCTCAGAAATCATTTGTCTCGATTTATTCAAAACTTCCAATTTTCAATTCACGACCTTTTGCAATTATTTTTTATATTATTTAAACATTTCTTAAAAAAAAAATAATTTTCTTGTAAATTAAATTTTGCCAATTTTTCATTAAAAATTTTCGGTAATACTTTCCATTTTCCCCGTTTTTTGGCCCACGACGTGCGCGAAGTGTTCACATTGTGCGGTGGGCACATTTCGCCAATTTTGGTCGCCTGTGAACAGTTGGGCATTAACATTTACGACACTCGGCATGAGGTGAACGCGGTGTTTGCTGCTGATGCAGGTGCAGTGGCCATGGCGCAAATTGGCACCATTTTTTGGCCTGAAAATTTATGGCAAAAATTCTCCGGGAATTGGATTAAAATACTCCCGTCTTTTGACAATTGACCCCTCTTTTAAATGCTATGGCAATAATTTTAATTGTTTTTTTTAGTTTCTCGCCTTCGGCAAAACATTGGCGTGGCGGCAGTCACTTCGGGGCCAGGCAAAAATTAAATTTTTAAAGAAAATTACCCCGAGGGAGGGGGATTTAACCAAATTCGAAACCCGAATCCGAACAAGAAATGCCCAGGAATTAAGAATTCTCACCCCCCAAAAAAAATTTAGGAATTATTTACAATTTGTTTGGCCATTAATTAACGACAATCATCAGGGGTAATTAAGCCAAGCCATTAAATTTTGTAAAATATAATTAATTCATTTCCAAAATTTGCCTCAAGGAGTCACCAACACAATTACGGCATTGAAAAATGCGCAGATGGCCGAGTCACCCGTCATTTTGCTATCGTAACAAATTGCTTTTTTCCGTTTTTTATTTCGAATTTCCATTTTTCTCTCCCCCAGCGGTGCCGCCCCGACTCTGATGAAAGGCCGCGGGGCGCTGCAGGACATTGACCAATTGTCCATTGTCAAATCGATGTGCAAATTCACGGCCAATGTGCAAAATGTCGGAGACATCGGTGCCTTTTTTAATGACATTTGTTTGGCATTTCCCCTCCACGTCCCATCTCTCTTTTACAGCCCCCCGCAGGGGGGCAGAGATTTTGTCAAAAAGTTACTAATATTTGCGAATTTTGTTGCGTTTTTTCTATAATTTTTTTCAAAATTTGACAAGTGGGAATTTTAAATTTGCTTTTTCGGTATTAATTTTTTGCTATTTGTCACTCATCATTGTCAGTCCCAACACTTCGCGAAGCGATTGCCGCCGCCCGTTCGGACACGCCCGGGCCCGCCTTCGTCGAGTTGCCATTGGACGTGTTGCAACCGTACGGCAAAGTGCTCGCCGAGACCAACTTCATTAGCCATGTGGACACCACGGAAAAAGTGCCGGATGCATTGGGCGGGGCGGCACAATTCGTTCCCCCCCCCCCCATTCCCGACCAAAATTGTTAAAACTGAAAATTTTAGAAAGCGTTCAACGAGCGAGTGCAGCGCCATGTCGACCGCCAATTTCACGAGGCGTTTGCCGCCACCGAATTCGGCCCATTGCCCGTCCGTGTGCCGACGCCGGACGGCGCCCAACTGGCCACGGTTGCCGAACTGCTTGCCAAGGCGGAACGACCGTTGCTGCTCATGGGCAGCCAAGCCATGTTGCCACCGGTTGAGCCGAACACACTCGTGGACACTGTGAATGTGTGCTGTTTTATTGGAATAATTTTAACGAAAATTTCATGGAAAATTGTTTAGTGCTTTATTTCTAACAAATTTCGTAAAATTTTATTTTTTCTAGATTTTTAAATTATTCTTGTTTTTGAATTTCTGAAATTTTTAAAATTGTTTTTTTGGGGGGGTTGGGGAAGCGAATTGCAAAAATGGAAAGCACTTACCCATATATTTTGCCCCTTTTTGATAATGCCAGATTTTTGCAAAAATAAATTTTCCAGTTTTGCAACATTTTCGACCAAATAAATAACGAATTTTGGCTCAATCGGACACTCCCCCGGCATTAAAATTTGTACCATTTTCCGTTTTTGAAATTTGTGCCATTTTCCGTTTTTGAAATTTGTGCCATTTTCCGTTTTTGAAATTTGTGCCATTTTCCGTTTTTGAAATTTGTGCCATTTTCCGTTTTTGAAATTTGTACCATTTTCCGTTTTTGAAATTTGTGCCATTTTCCGTTTTTGAAATTTGTGCCATTTTCCGTTTTTGAAATTTGTACCATTTTCCGTTTTTGAAATTTGTGCCATTTTCCGTTTTTGAAATTTGTGCCTTCTCCGTTTTTGAAATTTGTGCCATTTTCCGTTTTTGAAATTTGTGCCATTCTCCGTTTTTGAAATTTGTGCCATTCTCCGTTTTTGAAATTTGTGCCATCCTCCGTTTTCCCTCCAATTTTCAGAGTCTTGGCATCCCCGTCTATTTGGGTGGGATGAGCCGCGGTTTGTTGGGCGCCGACTCGCCAATTCAAATGCGGCAGAATCGCAAATTGGCACTGAAGGAGGCGGACTTGGTCATATTGGCAGGTTGAATTTTTAAAAAGTGCCTAATTTTTCACTTAAAAAGGCCGCTTTTTCAGGCTCCGTTTGCGATTTTCGTCTCTCTTATGGCAAAAATTTTTCGCCCAACACAAAAATTGTCACAATCAATCGCAGCGAAGAACAAATGCTTAAGGTAGGAAAAATGAATGAATGAATGGATCGAAAAGCCAAATTGAGGGCCAAAACTGGCACAAAATGCCGATAACCAGGGGTTGGCCAACCCATTTTCAAAAAAATTTTCAGTTATTTAATAATAGGGGTTTAAGTTATTTCTTACTAATAGAAACCTAACCAAATCTTGCCGTAACCAGAAAAAAAAATAGGGAATGGTACCCGAAGGGGGTTTTTTTGGCTCTACCCGACAAAAATTTTTGTCCATTATTATTTCATAAATTTTTGGCGCCGTGGGAAAAAGAGGATAATTTTAGCCATTTTTGCTAACTTTGGCCATTTTAAGACATAATTTTGGCAAAAATATAAGGAATTTGGGATCCGGCGCTTCCGTTTGGCACCATCGGCGAAAAATTAGGAAATTTTGGGTCAGTTCGTTAAGTTCAAGGGAAGTCTTAAAATTTTTAAAAAATATTAAAATTATTTTTCAGATTATTTAGTTCTGCTATTTTCATGGAACCAACTAATTTAAAACTCTGTCTGATGCGGGTGCACTACGTTTCCCCCCCGCCGTTTCCCCCCCGCCGGTTCCCCCCCCCCGAGAAATTTTTTTAAAAAAAATTTGCTAACTTCGAAATTTTTCAAGAAAAAAATCTTAGAAAGTTTTTTCACAAGGAAATTCTAAGAAAAAAAATTTCTGAGAAATTTTCAGCGATTTTTTGGAAAATTTTTTGAAAATTCTTAGTAATTCACCATAAAAATTTCTCAAAAAATTTTTTTTCTTAGAATTTTCCTATGAAAAAACTTTCTAAGATTTTTTTCTTGAAAAATTTCTAAGTTAGCTAATTTTTAAAAAAAAAATTTCTCGGGGGGGAAACGATGCGGGGGGGAACCGAGCTGGGGGGGAACTGATACGGGGGGGAAACGGCGGGGGGGAACCGGCGGGGGGGAAACGAGCTGCTCCCGTCTGATGCTTTCGCTTTCCCACAGAACCATGACGTGTTTTGGCAAAGTGCCGTCGCTGTGCAGGCGGACGTGGCGCTCACTTTGGTCGGCCTGCGCACTGAAATGGCCGCGCGCGGGTGGCAATCGCCGCGCGGATGGGCCGAATTGTTGCGGGGGCGGGAGGCCGAGACGGAGGCCAAAAATGCGAAACGAATGGCCCAACGGCCGGCGGATGGGCACATGAACCCGCTGGTGTTGTTGGACGCCATGAACAAAGTGTGGTGGTGTTTCAACAAATTCTATCCTTTTTCGCTTTCACCCATTTGCTCATGGACTTTCGGAGAGGGCGGGAGGGGGGAGAATCGACCTCTTTCCGAGTCGTTTTTTCGGCATTATTCCGGCGAATGCCGACAGACGCCGTCCTGACAAAATGATTTTTTAATGAATTTGTTTTTGTAAATGCTATCTTTTTTGACCCTCTTTCCCAGGTACTTCCAAAGGACGCCATTTTGGTGGCGGATGGTGGCGATTTTGTGGGCAGTGCGGCGTACATTGTGCGCCCCGGTGGGCCCCTCCAATGGCTTGACCCGGGCGCGTTTGGGACGCTTGGCGTCGGTGCCGGTTTCGCGCTCGGTGCCAAGGCGGTGTACCCGCAGCGGCCGGTGGTGATCATCTACGGGGACGGCTCCTGCGCGTGGGGCCTTATTTAATTACACATAATAATAATTATTATATTTCGTAAAATTATGTCTCAATATAACACGATGTACAAATTATTAGGTCGTCTCATAATAATTATTTGCACCCCCTAAATATAATTAGCTCAACTTTTTAATTCCCATATTTTCATATTTTGACCAAAACAAACAAAAAATTTAAAACAAAAGATGTTAAAATTAGTTCACAATCAATTAATTCAATTCGTTTTTTTGCACTGAATTATACCAAATACATAATGTTATTTTTCTTTTAAAATTGCTTTTCTTTTTTAATGGGTGCAATTAATTAATTGGTTACCCCACATTTGCGCCTATGTCCAAAATTGGATCAAACTTACGTTTTTTTCAATCCCTGATCGCCTAAACAGCATTATATAAGTGTTAGAAAGTGATTGTGCCTGTCATTTGATAGTCAGTAAATTTTTTAAATTCATAAATTAGTCAAACAAAAATAATTTATGTTCCTAATAAACTTGAAAACTTTGTTTTCTTATACATAGGCGCAAATGTCTGGACACGAAATAATTATGGGACTATCCAATATAAATTGTAAGAACGGCTTTAAAAGGATGAAATGAATTGTGAAGATTCAACAACAAATGCACCTAATGAACCAAAATGTCAATTAAATGCTATCAATCCAAATGCATTTTTATTCGTCCGACAACCATTACCATACATATTAAATGTGACACAGTAACAAAATACCGTATGTTCAGTTATTCGCTGATGGACTTTGACACTTTTGTGCGCCATAAACTGCCGGTGATTGGCATAATCGGCAACGACGCGTGTTGGACACAAATTGCGCGCGAGCAAGTGCCCGTTTTCAAGACAGCAGTCGCCTGCGACTTGGATGTAAAATATCGTTTTTTCAATCTCAAAATTTGCCATATAATACATAATTTAAAAATTTAAATTTTTGGTCTGCCTACAATTAACCATGAATTTGGCCTAATGGTCCATTTTGAATCAAAATGAATGCAAATTTGGTCCGATGTTTTTGAAATAAAATCCTTTAAGATTTCCTTCAATTTCGGGATATTCGAACCCATTTTTAATGGTAGGAAAATAATAATTTAAATGTTGTGCCTTTTCAGTACACTCATTATGAGCAATGCGCACAAGCGTTGGGCACCGACGCGCTGTTTCTTGGCGACGGACTCAGTGCCGAACAAACGGCGAAGGCATTGGACGAGGCGGTGCGCAACAGCTTAGAGAAGCGGCGATCGGTGGTGATCAACGCGTTGATCGGAAAGACCAATTTCCGTGAAGGATCGATCAGTGTTTAAGAAATGACGAGGAAAAGCAACAAAATCAATTATAAAACAAATTATCATAGTAAATACAAATTAATTCCATTTCAATCGTATTGTCTGATATTTGTTGATTCTTTAGAATTCGATTGCCGAAGTTTTTGATGAAGACACGGAAATTTCTGGCAATTTATTCGGGAATTGGAAAATACAAATTTTGCTTAAATTTTTTGAAGGCGTCGGCATAAATCCCTATGATTAGAAAAAATTGATCAAATAAAAAAAACTAGCAAATTCTTAATTTACCGTATTTTCTCAAATTATATGCCCCTTTCCATTAATCTACCCTCTCCAATTCTCTCCCCCTTTCGAAATCGGTTGAAAAATAATCTCCCGTCTCTATTTCTCTCTCCGATAAATAGAATTTTTATTTTTTCGAAAAAATACTTCTTTTTATATTTTAATAAAAATTAATTAATCTAAATTGGAATTCGTTTAAATTTTAATAAACATGAAAAAATAATACAGAAAAAACACTTACTTCACCAGGATCCGAACCTAAAATACCCCTAAAGACATACCTATTTTTGGAAGATTTTGGTGAAAAATTTTTTGTGCACCAGGGATGGGCCCAGCGGAAAACAAAATGCGAAACGCGAAAAAATATAACTCTTTTAATGCAAAAAATTTCGGATTTTTTAGTGTTTTAATTTGTAAAACTCCCTTCAAAACGGAGTTCTGAACTTTTTCTGGAAAATCGAAAAGTTCCAGAATTTCTAGAAAAACTTTTTATCTTTAAGTTAGAAAAACCAGATCAAGTATAAATTCTCCCGGTTTTTCTTTATTTTTTATGCCACTAAAATTGTCCAACCCTGAAGTGAGTCATGAATTTCCCAAAATTAGCATAAATTTCCCAGGCTCAAAAAGTGAAAATTTTTTAAAACAAAAAATTCCAAATTTCTGAAACGTAAAATAAAGTTCATATTCCTATTTCAATATTTTGGGCGGTTTTATCTATTTTTTGTAAATATTATGGCATTTTTCTAATTTTTCATGTAAAATTCAGAAATTTTTTAACATAAACTTTTTTGAAACATATCAAAATAAACTTCAAAAATTTTCCACTAAATATCTCCCTTTCTCCATTAATCTCCCCGTCTTCAATTATCTCCTCCTTTCTGAGGAGGTTAAAAAATAAAATATCTTGGCATATAATTAATAGTGCTGTTCGAGAGTCTCGCGTCTCGGTCTCGGATTTTAAGTCTCGGTCTCGGTTTTCGAGATTCGAGACTTTTACACCCCCCCCCCTAATGATTGGCTTTTGGTAAACTTATCTTTTTATAAATTTTGGTGCTTTTTTGTTCATTTTCATTAACACATGCTGGTACAGTGTGTTGTTCTCTTGGTTCTGTTTCTAATTTATGCTTTGGATTAGCCTCCTTCTATGCAGTTGTTTCTTTTTTTAATTTTTCAAATTTATCCTTTTTTAGATGGAAACTTATACAAATTTAACATAATAATTAGAGGTACGGTATGCATTTTTTCCTCTTACATTTTAATGACCAATTTGTCATGGGCTTGAATCTAGACAGATGATGAATTATTTTGATTTTTCCTTAAAATATTTTTGCATCTAACTACTTTTCATTCACTTATTTTATTTTATTTATTGTACTATTAGAATGAGATTTTTTACTGATCTCCTTAAAAAAGTTTAGTGACTCTAGAAGTATTTTTTATTTTTTGTGATTTTTTAAAAATGACCATATTTGTCGATTATCCGGAATTTCATCAGTTTTTCTGATCATTTTTGGCGCCGTAGCCAAAAAAGCCGAAAATTTACAATAGCAAATCGGCTATGCTCTACACGACGGTTTAAAAGTGATTTGAACACATAAAGTTTGGAATGTTCTCTTGTCAGACAACTCACACGGAAAGTGTCATTTTGGCACAAACATTTCAGAGCCAAGCCAAAAATAAGAAAAAAGTTAATGCACTAATATTTTTAATTTTCAAAACATGAAAAAAAGTCCACCAAGCTGTTAATAGCTATTGAATTAAATAATAGCAAAGGAATGGATATGTTACATATTTTTCATTTGATGATTTTTGGAAAAGAACCTGTTTTAATTTTAAAAATTATTTAACTAAATTGAATTCGACAGATCTAAAATATTATTTCCAATTTTGTAACTTTTTTTTTATTCTTAGATAATTTTTCATTATTTTTGGCAATTTTTTTAATATTAGCATTAATATGTACATATGTCATTTTTACATATATTATTATAATATAATTTTTTTGGCTTCATTTTTACAATGAGAAGAAGGCCTTTTCCAATAAATTCGTGGATTGATTAATGATTAACGTTTCCAAAGCAATTTTAATACAACAAAATTATTAGAATTCTTCTTTTTTAAATTAAAAATATTATAATGTAAATGCGAATAGACTAAATTAAATATTATTTTCTTCTTTTATATTATAAAACATATTTAGAGACTCTTTAACAAAATTTCAAAAATGCTAAATTTTTAGGCTTTTAATCTCTATAGAATTCACTTATTTAAAATAAGGACCAAATCATGGCTTTTTTCTCACTAAATGTAAAAAGTCAAATTTTTTAAAATAATAATACAAAACCGTGTCCAGACATTTGCGCCACATTTGCGCCTATGTTTAAATTGGGTTCGAACTTACATTTTCAAGCCCTAATAGCTTAAACACCTTAAAATTAAGAAAACACAGTCTTCCAGTTTATTAGAAACAATAATTCTGCTGTTTGAAATTAATTATTTTTTCAAAAAATTTGCCGACGATTCAAATTATCACATACAATCACTTCTAATCGCTTATTTAAAGCTGTTTAAACAATCAGTGATTGAAAAAACTTAAGTTTGACCCCAATTTTGGACATAGGCGCAAATGTGGGGGAACCTAAAAACATATAATATTTATATAACAATATATAGAATAGATTCCAAATACACCACAAAATGGCCATCTCTTTCTCGTTTTTTGGCCTTTATTTTGCCATTGTTTGGCTTTGCTTTTTTAATGAACGCGCAAATGGCACCGGTGGAGGCAATAAATTAACAAATATTGGCGAATCTTCTTCAAATTTTGGTAATTAAACTTTAAAAATTTTTAAAATTTACTTAATTAAGTCTCTGTCGACCAAATTATACAAATGCAAAGAACTCTTACGCAAAAGATAAATGCATTGAAGGAGGAAGTGGAAGAATTAAAGAAGCAAATGGTGGGAGGGGAAATGGAAAACGAAAAAATACCAAAAAAAAAATCCGGGTTAAGGGATAGGTTTTGGGGAGAATCAGTAAGGGATATATGCAATCGGTAATGTCGGTCGGGATTCGGTTCGTGCTAATTGGAATTAACAAAAGCAAAATATAATAAAAATATTTCTTCAAACACTTAGAAAGCAATCATTTTTAAGGGGATTTATTTGGATTTAAAAAACCCTAATATATTAAGCACCCTCTGAAGTAGGTTTAAAAAACAAATGTCCCGCTGTAGATCAAATTTGAGTACATACGGTAAGTGTCTTTTACTCAGAATAATTGTTTTTCATCAAAAACCCGGGAACTAGAAGAGGTACAAAACGAATGTGAAACTGGCAAATATTCACATTTCCGTTTCAGCTTAAATCACAACTCAATCAATCAACTCAGACAAATGAAATTTTAATCCAAAACATAACAGTGAGACAGACTATCCATGCTAAATTAATTAATTATTTAAATCAATGATTAATTAATTATTTTTAAATTAATTATTGAATTCATCAATCACTCACGTTTTAGTATTTGCAACAACAAGTCGATGTGTTGATCCAAAACCAGAACAAGTGAGCTTACTTTCAGTAACAGCGATAAGATATTAATGGTGGCATTAGTTGCTTTTACTCCAATCCCGATTGCCGTCAAGATCCGAGTCCCGAGATTTTCTCATCCATAATTTGGCCACCCCAGTATAAATCCCGGCATTTTCTCGTCTTGCAATAGCCATTATATGTCCCGTTTGACAGTATTTTGGCGGCACTTTGCAATGGCATTGATTACCATCCGCAACAAAACAATTGGACAGCAGATGAGAGGAGTCAGCCGCCATCGCCAGTGGGCCTTTTCGCCGATGGTTACACGGATTTTTCTTTATTCGCCAACATGCTGCTGTTGAGGCACAGCCAAACCGACAGCCAAACCGAAAGCCAAACCGAAAGCCAAACCGACAGCCAAACTGAACCGCCGAAGCCAACGAATTCATATGCCGAAGTCGCCGCTAAGCCACCAACAGTGGCAAACACTCGGTCCAATCTCACAATATTTTATATTGAAAAGGGATTTACAAAAAGATTAAATATTTTTCTCAGATGCTGCTCGCGACTGAAATTCCCGATATTCGAGAAAGATTTTTTAAAATATTTTCCATATTCTTCAACTAAAAATATTAATTAGAGTTCGGTAAAAAAAATTTCCGGGAGCTTTTTAATGCACAAATTTGAAGGACAATCCTTTTATTAGAGAAAAAAATAGACAGAAAAATTTAGTAAGCAGAAATTTGAAATTAAAAAATCATATTTATGGGTCGAAAATCAGTAATTTTTTCAAATTGCTTTCAAATAAGATTTTTTAAATAATTTATTTGTTGACTCCCTTTATTAATTTTAACAACTTTTAGCGCGTATTTTTTGAAAAAACTTTGGTGACCAGGGTGGAAGAGGGAGGCCGGCGGTGCCGATAGGCACCGCAGGGATCAGATTATGTCCAAAATAGGCAATTTTTGAAAATTGGAGGCATTTTTTAAGAAAATTAAGGATTTTAAGATTCCGGCGGTGCCGATAGGCGCCGCCGGGAAAATTTTTTGAAATTTTGGCTATATATTTAACAGATTTTCAATGAAAAATCATTATTTTTCCAAAAAACTCAATTCTTACCAGTGCATTTTTACTCCCGTTTTGGGTAAAAATTTCCGGGAGCGGGAGCGGGATCGGGAGTTCAAAATTTTCCGGGACGGGAGTCCCGAACGGGAATCCCGTAAAAATCCCGCGGGAGTCCCGATCCCGCCGGACTCTAATATTAATAATTGGAAGCAACCTTTAGAATTCTTTCCTTTCACATTTTGCATATTTCCTAATTTGTTTAAATCTTCAACTATAAATTCTTAAAAAATTTGTGGGTAAATACTTTAAAAGTTTTTGTAAGGCTATTCTTCAAAATATCTCCGAAATAACCTATTTTTACAGTCAAATTAATGTGCCAATGCCATTGGCTTCAGTGGAGCCAAAAAAGAAATCTCCGATTGGTGGAGACGAAGATGAGAAACCCGCAATGGATAACCTTCAAAAGAGCCAAATTTGTCATTTTTGGAAGGCCCATAAAAGTGGAAAAAGTCCGACCAAATGTCAAAACGGCGCCAATTGTAAATTTGCGCATGGGGAGAAGGAATTGAAGAAGGTTGTCCCACCGTACTTCAAGAACCATCTTTGCAAGGTCGGTTGGTGCCACGTTCGGGCTTAATCAACAATGTCCGGGTTCAGCACTGGAGCTCGGGCAGATGTTTGAACGGCGAAGGCTGCCATTTCGCACATGGACCCGAACAGTTGCGTCAATTAGGAGTTACAAAAGGTAGGTAGGTGGTAGTGCTGTTCGATAGCTTGTCGACTCGAGAACTAGTTTTTCAGTCTCGGTCTCAATTTTCGAGATCTCGAGACAGAGACTTTTTTACACCTCCTAATGATTGGATTGGCAAACGTAAATTCAATATATTTTATAGCGCGTAAATATTTTAATAAATAAGTCCAAAATTTGCATTTTTCACACGGTGACGTCGAGAACGCCCATTTAAAAAAAGACTCAAAATCGCAAAAGTTGTCATTTTTGGATTAAATGTGTTAACAAAGTGCACTAAAAACTACAAACTTTTCCCAACCAGAGCCCCAAAATTCCCTTTATTTTTTTAAATTTTCAATGAATTGACAAATTTTATTGAATCAAAATTTAAAAAATAAATAAAAATTTATTGGGGAAAGCCTTAAAAATGATTTTATAATTTATAGAAAGTTTTATTTGATTTTTAGTGAATACGAAAATTTAAAAAAAAAAGTCTATGGTCTCGGGTTTTATGGGTCTCAGTCTCGGGAAATTTACGGTCTCGAACAGCACTATAGGTAGTGCCCCCGTTTGCTTTTCTTTTCCCAAATGGACCCTTTCGACACATCAAAATTAAGAGTCGTCGTCGAATGTGCCGCCGTCACCCTCCAAAAGCCATCAAAGCCGTCGTAAATCCTGAACACGCAATAAACTCATACTATTCAGTCACTGACAATGCCCCGACAATTTATACGATTTAAAAACTTTTCTTTAAATTCGTTCTGTTATTTTTTTCCCTAAAAGAATCAACGTAAAAAAAACAAATAAAACATATTTTAAGCCGATATATTTTGGTTAAAAGTTTAATTTAAAAGAATTAAAAGAAGCCCAGAATATAGAACCATTAGGGATGGTAATTATATGCACCAAAAATTGCAAAATATGCACATAAAAAGTGAAAAATATACACATAAATTTTTCCAATTTGAGGGTATAATTTCTCAAAATTTCTTCAAATTCACTAAATGTAAAGTAAACGCTCAAAAATGGTTAAATAATGTATTAGAAATCGTAAAGTTTTAAATAAATCATAATTTTTAAGAAAATTAAATTAATCAATATTTTCAAAAAATTTTTACTAAAAAATTTACTTTTTTGAAAATTTTCCGGTCTTTAGGGTCAAAAAAGCCAATTTAACTGATGAGGCCGTTCTAATAGAGGTTTTTTGAAAAAATGCCCAAATATGCACGAAATGCCAAAATATGCACAAATATGCATATGCAAAGTCATCCTAGAAGCTTCAAAACAAGCTAAAAGCATGTTTTTCGTACGTTTCAGGCCTCCCACAGTCCAGGAAAAAAATATGCATGTGCATATAATTCCCAACCCTATTTAGAATGGCATTTACATATTTTTGGAGTGAGTGCCAAATTTTTCATGTATTAAAAAGCCACAAATTATAGAAACTTTTGAAACCGATGCGAATGTTAATTCACTTTCTCCTTATTTGGCAGTCCTAATTTTTCATAGGAGATAAAAAGACAATAAAGAAATAAGTGAACGCGAGAGAAGCGAGAGGACGAAGAAATATTGCAGCATTTCCTTTGCTTTTCTCTCCCCTTTTGCTCCCCGTCACAATTTGTGTGCGTAAATGTTTCTCAAATATATAGGCTTTTTGTAAGGCAAAAACGCGCCGCGACCATTGCTCGCCAACGCCGTTTTCCCGTTGTTTTCTCACGAGTGGGGAAGCCTGTCCTGTTTAGGAAGGGCAGCCTGGGAATGGCGACATTCACAGTGTGCAATTGGTTGGATTCGGTTGGAGTTGGTTTCAGAGCGGTCGCACTTTTTGCCATCGAAAGTTTCACCAAATCACCCGAACAAAAACCTCAAAAAATAAAATTCATTTTTTTACACAACAAACCCGAAAAAAATGAGCTAAGATTTGTGTATGAATGGAAAAGTGCTTTTTTAGTAAAGGAAAAAGGGCGGAGGTTCGAGTGTCGTCCCTCTGCAACATTAATATTTCTATTTATTCTTTGTCAAAAAATAAAAAATGGCTATTTTAAAAAATGATTTTGAAGATTTTTGCCAACCAAATTGGACAAATTTGATTCATTCGAAGGCTCACGACCAATGGAAGCTTTTTCTAAGCAAAATTTTTACGCAATTGGATCTACCCGAAGAAGTTATGAATAAGACTTAGAGATTTTGTTTTTGAATTATTTTGTTCCTATAAATCTAATCACTTTTTACAAATTTGGTTTTGCTCCTCATACATCTTGCGACATGGAACGATCATTTTCCATTTTCAGGCCGATAATCGTACAAATTTTCTTCCCGAAACTGTGTAAATGTATCTCATTTATAATTGCTAGAGATGGAATTTTTATGTTTTTACATAATTTTTTAGGCTACCATATTTGCTCTTTTTATCCCCCAGGGGGATTATTTTTCAACCTACTCAGAGACTGGGGGATAATTGGAGACTGGGGGATTAATGGATATGGCGGATAAAAAGAGCAAATACGGTAGTTATTGGCAAGAGAAGTTCAGCAGAAATAGGATTTTCTCCAAAAAATTTTAGAATCAGAGCCACTTTTTAGCAGATAAAAACAAATATTTGTCGTTTTGGCATATCGTACATATTTGGGTTGATTCGTCAGTGATGACAATTATTTTAATACCAAACATATTTAAATATTTCGTAAATTAAATGCATTCTATATTATTAATAAATATGAAATTCAAATTAAAATTCTTTGAAGGCACTATAATAGGCACCAAAAAATTGAAAAAAGGCACCAAAATCCCAAAAAGGCAAAAAAGGGATAATAAAAGTCAACGTACAAGCTTCAAACCAAGTAGAAAATGCGTTTTTTATGCTTAATATATCGGCACTAATGCGCAGAAAAAAAGGAACATGCCTCAAAAGTCAAACTCGATTTATTTTTTAGCACAAAAATATTCATTTCGAGTAATTGCAATAAGTGAATAAAAATGTTTGCCTCAATTTTTATTTATTTTCAGCGAAAAATAATACAATTTAAGAAAATTCGCCATTATTTTGGAATTTTTCCCTATTTCGCGATTTTTTGCCTCTATTTAGATAATTTTTTGGATTTTTCGCTCCTAGTCATGACTAATTGCTTCGGACTTGAAAAACTAAATTATCACATTGCGTTTTTTGTTTTGCGTGTTGAATCAATTGTTTTTGTGAGACCAATGAACAATTTCATAATGAAAGCCCAAGAATTGCAGAGGGAACAAATGAGACAAATGCAGAAACATAGACATAAAGAATTTTTTGCAGATCCTCAAACTTGGGTAATTAAGGAATGGGGACGGCACAAATAGAGGAAATGGGAGAGATGGGGACGGCATAAATTGGAAATTGGGAGGGGGGGGGGGGTCATCGGTGAAGGATGGGACGGTTGTCGGGCTCGGCACGAGACGGTGTGTCATTGGCGGCATGGACCGTCACGGTGAGGAACGGCACCAACGACACGACCGGACAGTGGTTGGGCACGTCATGGAATGGCATGGCATGGTACTGAACGGTGCGACAAGGTGGTAATCGGGCACGTCATGAATGGTATGGCATGGCACTGAACAGCGCGACAGGACGGTAGTAGGGCACGGAATGAATGGCGCGGTGCCGTATTTGTCGCCATGGGAAGCAGAGCAGGGGGAAGGGGCGGGGAGGGAAGGGGGACCGGTAAATTGGACACTGGAAAATTTGGACAACGGAAAATTGAACACCAGAAAATTGGACATCAAGCGGAAAACTAGACACCGCCGGTAGAAAAAAGCACATTTTAGCTTTCTAAGACCCAAGCCCTCCAAATAAGCACAAATCTTATAAATAAGCACACTTGGCAACTCTGCATATTAATACATATTTTTAAAAATTAATAGTCTGCTTATTTGTTTATTAATTAGTAGGGCTGCGATTTTTAGGCAAATGCCTAAAATTTTTGCGCACTTAATACGCATAGATAAGCACGAAAAACGCATTTTCCGCTTGGTTTGGGGTGTCTACGATGACTTTTATAATGAATGCCTAACTTTGCCTTTTTTGCCCTTTTTGTGTTTTCATGCCTTTTTTGGCGTTTTTCCCGAAAAATTTCATTAAAAATTCAATAAATTTGGGAAATACACCCCTAAGAAATGACCCAAAAAGATTTCAGAAAATACACCCCCTAAGAATTGAAAAAATTTCTCCAAAAGACCACTAAAATATAATATTTTTCATGATAAAAATTTTTGGCTAAAAATTTGTCCTTATTCGAAAAAACTTTAAAAGAATGGAATATAAGCAAACCTATTTTGCGATTTTTTATGCCTTTTTAGGTGCCTATTTCGCGATTTTTTGTGCCTAAAAATCGCATCCCTAGTTATTAGTAGAGACCGACTTTTAAGGCATATGCCTTTTTTTCTGCGCATTAGTGCCGATATATTAAGCATAAATAACACATTTTCCACTTGGTTTGAGGCTTCTACGTTGACTTTTATTATCCCTTTCTCAAAAATTGATCGCCAAAATTTCTTTTTTTTTTCTTGATAAAAAATTTTAGGTTTAAAATTTTCCTTATTCGAAAAACATTATAAAATATTTAATAATCATTTAAATGACCAAAATAAGTTATTTGGTTAAGTTTTACTTTTTTTGCTCTCTAAAAATCCTTACACAAAAATTTTTAAATGCCTTTTTTCATGCCTTTTTCAATTTTTAGTGCCTATTATAGTGCCTTTTTCGAGATTTTTGGTGCCCTTTTAGTGGTCTCTAGTTATTAGTTAGGCATAATGGTCAATTTTGAATCAAAATGAGAATGCAAATTATGTTCGTGGTTTCGGAAATGAAATCCGATAAGAAAATTATAAATTTCCTTAAATTTTCCATTTCGATATTCGCACCATTTTTAATGGTAGTAAATAATCTAAATGATATGCTTTTTCAGTAACCCATTCTGAGCAACGCGCACAATTAAAACAAAATCTTTTCTAAAAACCTTTTCCAAATATAAAATTGGACAAATTAAATATACTCTTTTTAATTATAAAAGAATATCAAAAAAAAAGGATAAATTTATATTTAAACATTCTACAAAATTCTTCAAATAAGGACAGCTTTTTTTCACCAAATACACTAATTAATCACATAAATGAAAAGTAAAAAAATTTGCCAAGAATATGACACCGGAAATAATTTTAAGATATTTTAATGAATTTGGTCAAAAATCCTACAAAAAATCAAAATTAAAATTTATAAAATTTAATTGAATTAGGAGGAATCAAAAATTTATTATTATTGTAATATGATTTTTCATTGATTTTTTGGCAATTTTTTAATGTTACAGCATTAATTTGGCATTTTTACGTTATTATTTTTGCAAAATTTTGTTGCCTCATTTTTACATGAGAAGAAGGCTTTTTCCAATAAATTCGGGAATTGATTAACGTATCAAAGGCGAAATTTTAAATATATTAACAAATTATTAGAATTCTTCTTTTTTAAATTAAAAATATTATAATGTAAATGCAAATAGACTAAATTAAATATTATTTTCTTCTTTTATATTATTAAAACATATTTAGGGTCTCTTTAACAAAATCCCAAAAAAATGCTAATTTTTTTCGGTCATTCCACAAAAATTTTGCAACGGAAATTTAATCTCTAAAAACTCATATATTAAAGGACCATATCATGGCTTTTTTCTCATTAAATGCAATAATTAATTATAATGAAAAGTGAAAAATGAGCGTCTTTTCTTTTTTTCGTTTTAGTAATAATATTCTGCGTTTTCCTCGGTTTACAAATCGGCCAAAAAATTCTTATATTAGTAATGCATAAATCAGGAATACGCCACAAAAATAATCAAATTGTTCCAGGATATTTTTCATCCAATTGGAAAAAATTCCTATAAAAAGGTCCTTAAATAAAGCACAAAATGGCCATCTCTTCCTCGTTTCTTGGCCTTTATTTTGCCATTATTTGGCTTTTTTCCTTCAATGAACGCGCAAATGGAAGCGGCGGCGGAGATAAATTAAAAACAATTGGCGAATCTTCTTCAAATTATGGTAAATTAAATAAAAAAATATTTTGACTAATTTATTCAATTTAGTCTCTGTCGATCAAATCAAAAAAATGCAAAAAGAAATAAATGCATTGGAGGAGGAAGTGAAGGAATTAAAGAAGCAAATGGTGGGAGGGAAAATGGAAAACGAAAAAAAACAAAAAATTATATTAAGGAAATAGGATTTTGGGAAAATCCGGGACGGGATATATGGGATCGGAAATACCGATCGGAATTCGGCTTGTGGCATATTAGTTAATGTAAGCCCCATATTCAGAGGTAGGTTGAAAATAAAAGTCCCGCTGTAGATTAAATTTGAGTACATACGGTAGGTAAATGTATTTTACTGTACTTAGAAAATAAGAAGTTAAGCAACTTATTTTATTTGTCTTAAAGCTGAATCCAATATAAAACATGAATAAATCCCACTTTAAAGCTTCAGAATAACTGTATTTGTTCATCGACAAAAAACCAAGAGATAGAAGAGGTACAAAACAAATGTGAAAATGACAAATATTCAAGTTTTTTAATCGTTTCAGCTTAAATCACAGCTCTTTCAATCAAATGAGACAGTTGAAATTCTGAGCCAAGAGATAATAGTGAGACTACCAATGCTAATGAATGAATGAATTAATAAGTAATTAATTAATCACTCACTTTGCAGCATTTGCAACAACAAGTCAATGTGTTGATCGAAAACCAGAACAAGTGAGCTTACTTTCAGTAACTACGATAATATATTAATGGGGGCATAAATTACTTGTTCTCTAATCCCGACCCGAGGAATTATGCCATCCAGATCCGAGTCCCGAGATTTTCTTATCCCAAATCGCGACCCGAAAAAGTTTGGTGACCCCGGTCTGAATCCCGGCATTTTTCTCGTCTCTGCGAAAGTCATTTTACATGCCCATTTACAGTATTTTGGCGGCACTTTGCAATGGCATTGATTATAATCCGCAAAATCAGCAACAACACAATTGGACAGACGAGGGGAGTCAGTCGCCATCGCAAATGGGTCCTTTTGCCGATGGTTCCACGGATTTTTCGTTATTCGGCAACATGCCGCTGTTGAGGCACAGCCAAACCGATAGCCAAACTGAACCGCCGAAGCCAACGGATTCATATGCCGAAGTCGCCGCTAAGCCGTCGACAGTGGCAAACATTCGGTACAACTCACAATAATTTATATGGAAAAAATTCCCAACCCTAGGAATTTTTTTCGAAAATTTCCCGATTTTCACTGTAATTTGGGTGTCCAGATCACCATGAAGGGTAATCGGATCAAGTTGATGTAAAAGACTTTTTTGATCAGCATCCAAAGTTACCTTATAAATTAACAGGAATTTTTTTTTCAAAATTTTAGCTCATAAAATATTGAGATTTTTGAATTTTATCAACTGATGCTAAACATATACACAACTGAAAATGGGATGTGGTGTGGAACCAAACCATAATTTTTCATAGAAATTTTTGCATTTTTAACAATAATTTTTTTTATTTTTTTGGGTAATCTATGAAAATTTTTATGAGCCGAGACCGACACAAAGACAAGACCACGAAATATCCCATGACTTTTCTCGAGTCGACACTCGGGACTGAATGAGAGTCGCGCGGAGACTTTGTTTGTCTGAAAAGTCTTTGTTTTGAGTACGGATTCATAGCAATAAAATTTTGAAAAACTGAGAAATAGCCAATTTTTTGCAGGCAAAATCATATGCCAATGCCATTGGCTTCGGTGGAGCCAAAAAAGAAATCTCCGACGAACGAAAATGAAGAGGAAAAAGCTGCTGGGAAAGACAGTCCTTACAAGCAGCACATGTGTGTACATTGGAGTAACTTTGAAAGTGGAAAAAGTCGGACGAAATGTCCGAACGGCGCCAACTGTAAATACGCACATGGACAGAAGGAACTGAAGGCGGCGATCCCGCCCAACTACAAAACTGAAGTTTGCAAGGTCGGTCGGTGCCACGTTCGGGCTTAATTAATCAATGTCCGGGTTCAGCGCTGGAGCTCGGGCACATGCATTAACGGCGAAGGATGCCATTTCGCACATGGACAAAAAGAGTTGCGTCAATTGGGAGTTACAAAAAGTAAGTGCCCCCCTTTTGCATTATATTTTCCCAACTTAATTCTATTATTGTTCGACCCGTTAAAATTAAGAGTCGTCGAATGTGCCGCCGTCACCCTCCAAAAGCCATCAAACTCGTCGTAAGACGTGAATACGCATTAAACTCACACAATTCAGCTCCACCGATGATTTTGGCCTCTGTTCAATGCCTCGATGATTTATATGATTTAAAAACTTTTCTTTAAATTCTTTGTTATTTTCTTCCCTAAAAGATCAGTGTAAAATCAGTTTTTTTTTTTCAAAATTTATTTTTTAGGGTGATTTTAAGCGCTGAACACGAACCTGACGTTTATTTGAGTACGTGAAAATGTACATGTAAATTTTAAAGTTTTTTAGAAAATAATCTTTTTCATTGATCCACAAACGGGGGCACACACAAAAACTTCGTCACTCTGTGGCAACACCCTGTAGAAGCGAGAGAAGCACGAAAATCACATTTTCTCCGAACAGTTTTCTAATAAGAGCGATTTGATAAACTAATTTCAATATCTAGGGGTTTTTTTTTTGTCAATTGCCAACTATTTTGGCTTGTGTTTTTAAAAACACTATTTCAATTATTTTTGCTTGTCAACAAAAATTTGTTATGAAAAACTCAATAAAATATAAAAATACCCTCTGAGAATCGACTTAAATTTCAAAAATACATCCGCTAAGATCGGCTTTTCAAAAAGCAAAAATACTGGCCATGATTTGGCGGACAAGCAAAACTTTTTACGCCTGAAAATCTTGAATTAATTGTGCAACTGAAATGGATGAAGAATGGGGCAAATTTAGAAAATTCACGCATTTACATATTAACATGTTCCCAAAAAATCATTTCTACGTTAAATTTTTTTCAGCCATTAGAAATTTTCACAAAGCGAAAAAAAGCGATAAATATACTGCTAAGGATGGACGTTCTGGAAATTTTAAGAAATACACTCCCTAAAAATAAGAAAAATTTAAGATTTCATTATTTTTGGCTTTTTTTGCTAATTTTCTTTTTTTTTGAATAATGAAAGTGTTAGAAATTTTGTTTAATTTACTTCCGAAATGCCCAAAGTTTCAAAATCGCATTCGTCCTTAATTCGTCAATGAATAACAAAATTCCTTGAAGAAGCTTTTTATTAACAGAAAAAGCGAAAGATCATCTCTGAGCAAAATTGGAGAGCTATTGAAGCTCTATCGAATGTTGTACTTATAGGTTGGGAAAATAACTGAAAAAGGGGTGCAAGGTCGTTTCTTAAAAACTGCCAAGTTGTAGGAAAATAAAAAATGTAAGACATTTAAATGCATAACTTGGCCCAATTCAACCAAATTAATATTTCATGATGTCATTCAAGAGCTTTATTATCTATCAGAATATTAATTTTCAAAATTTTTTAAAATAATACAAAGTTATGGTTTTTAAATTCCACAAAATCATAAGAAGGAATTTTTTGTCTATAACTTTTTTGAAACTCAATGAAATTTTTTTAAATATTAAAGATAAGTAGAGAATTCTTATGGCTAGGGTTATATATTGTATGCACTAATGCCAATTCGCGCATAAAACATGTACTAAAATCCCCCAAATATGCTCTAAAAACCGAAAAATTTCCAAATATGCATTAAATATGCCTTTAAGACTGCCAAAAATGGCTTTGAACGCTCAAAAAAATGTCAAAATTGTGATATTATAAAAACACCAGAACAATGGCTAAGGAGTGTTTGATTTTCTAAATTTATACATATGCAATTTTGCTTTTTTTGTTTTATATACTAAAAATTACATTTTTATACAAATATTTTCAAAAGTTCTTACAAAAAAATTTTTTTTTAAGGGTGTATTTTTTTAAATTCCTAGAAAGTCTATTTTTTGAAGTGTTTTTCGCTTCTTTTTTTTTTATTCTTCTTGCGAAATTTCCAAAAAAATGGTAGAAATTTGCTCTAAACGCCCAAAAATGGCGAATGAATGCCTTTACAGTTTTACGACCTTTACAAAAATGCCGGATTGATTCCCATCGAAATTGCCATCAATGGCATTTTGGCTTTGGTTGCTTTGGTGGGCGTTTGTTTGAACTCGTGCCTCATTTATGTGACAATTAAATCGAAGTAATAACAATTAATTTCCAAAACTCACTTCTTTTTAAGGTCTCTCCATTCTCCCTGCAATTTTCTGATCGGTCTTTGCGCTTTCTTCGCTTCTTTTCTTCTGATCGCTCCGACCTCAAAATTCTTCGTTTTCCTTTTCGGCTTCAATTACATTTCGCTTCGTTCCTGCTTCTTCATGCAAATCGCTTATTGTTTCGGTTCTTCTTGTGCTGCAAATTTACAATTATTTATCGCAATTGACCGTTTTTTTGGCGTTGTTTTCCCTTTATGGTAACTTTTTTTTGGAATCAAAGCCCCATCAACTTAATTTGATCTAATTACCCGAGAAATTGAGGTATAATTCACGAGGAAAATATTGCATATTTAAAATGGCACTTTGCTTGTCATCGTTTGGCGCATTACTTTATTCCCTTTTTCTTTATTCTGAATGCTCCAAACAATGGGAAAAGTAATTAATAAAATTTCTTCATATAATTTAATTTTAGACCAGTAATGTGCGGTATGCTTGATTGAGTTCACTGCCACAAAATGCAGCATTTTCCTTTGCTGCGATTGGCATTTTTGTCTGCGAATTTATTTGCTATTTGTCCATTTGGGCAATCATTTGGTGTCGGGAAGAACAAAGTGCCAATTTATTAACAAATTATTTTAATTTTATTTATTAATTTTTAACTTTAGTGCCACAAAATGTGAAGAAAATAATCTTTTCGCTGAGCATAATTATGGTCATTAATCTCTTCTGTTTTATTGGAGTTTGTTTTTGTTTTGCTTTTGTTTTGTATAATTTTTTAATTCTTTATTTTAGACCACCATTTTTGCTACGTTAATTATACCCAATTTCGAAATTGATATGTTTGCTTTGGAATTTGTTTTTGTGCCAATTTGCATCGCATTTTATTTGCTTGCAAATGGCAGCACTTTGCCAGTGCTTTGCCTTTGCAGGTAAAAAGCCGTTGAATGATAAGAATTATTGACTAATGTTTTTAATTTTGATTACATTTAATTCAAAATAATCCAATTCATTTTTAGCGAAATTTATCGCAGTGCCTTTCTTAAAGTTTTTCGCTGATCACAACAAGAAAATGCAGTACAATATTTGAACCAGCAGAAGAACAATAACAAAAACAACAAAAATATAATAATAATAATAATAATTAACCATAAAAAACTACCGAATGTTGCATGATTAATGTAAATATGTTCACATTAAATATTGAATTCTTCTATTTAAAAATCAATTTAATAATCAAAAAAATGGTCCAATTAAGTCGATGTAATCAATTTACCTGTCCTTTTTCCACAGATTTTTGAGTCAAATAATAAAATTTTTCCAATTATGATTTAAATATATTTGTTCACAACTAATTAATAATTACTAGGCTCGAAATTATATGGATTAATATGTTTTTTTTGCGCATATGCTATGAAGAAAGGGGCTCAAAAATAACATTTCTACGTTAACATTTTTGATTTGGTGAAGGTTTTTAGTGCATATAAAAGCATATTTGGGGGGTTTTGAGAATAAATGCATATTTTGCCATTTTTGGGCGTTTAGAGCAAATTTTGGTCATTTTTTGGTTTCTCAAGAAAAATGCAAAAAAAAAAAAAAAGCGAAAAATTCACCCCTAAGGATCGACTTTTCGATTTTATATTATTATTTTTTATACAATTTTATACTATTATTTTTTTTTATTATATTATTATTTTTATACAATTTTATATTATTATTTATTTATTTATTTTGCCTTTTGATGCTGCCCGTTCCATTGCTTTTTTCTTACTAACACCGTTTGCATCACGCAAAATTAGCGCATCATCGCAAAGCTTTTTAAAAATAATATATTTTTTATCTCCATATAAAAATAAAAAATTAAACATTCACTTATTTAAAAAATTTAATAAAAACAATAACAAATAAAAATATTAAAAAAAAAAAAGAAATTTTGAAAAAAATTTGAGAAAAATTTAAAAGTAAATTATAGAATAAGGATTATTTGTTAAAATAATTAAGTCTGAATTTTGTTGAAAATATTAAAATTTTGATGGAATCAAAAGTAGTAATTTTGTAGGAAATAAGGTAGAAAATGATTAAATGGTCTTCTTCCAAAGAAATTGGCACTGTAAACATTTCTTTTTGAATGAGTCGGCTGCCGAGCAGGGACAGGCGAAACTTCAGCTTCGTGCTTCGGGTAATCTACCCGATTTTCGGGAAAAATACACCGCTAATGATTGGCTTTTGGTAAAGTTAAAGTTATATATTTTTTTTATTAATTTTGGCCAATTCCCATCCCCGTATCCGAATTCGAACAAAAAGACGAAATAATACTCTAAACTAGGGTTGCGACCCCGGCCCCGCCCCCACCCCGAACCCCGACTTTTTTGGCCATTTTTCGGGGTTAATCCCGACCCCGACGCTCCCAACCCCGACGAACCCCGACCCCGACCCTTAACCCCGACTCGGGGTCGGGTAAAATATATGTACACCCCTAAGAATGGCAATATATTTTATAAAATTTAATTTTAACCATTTTGCCAAATTTTTATTAAATAAATTAGGTATTTTGCTTTTGTTCATTCATATGTATTGTGGTGTAGTGGTTAGTTCTTTAACCTAATAATTTTGTCATAATAGGTATTTTTGAGACAAAATATAAAGAAAAAATAAATAAAATTTCTCGGACATAAAATTTTTGGTGAAAATCTGTTAGAAAATAGAGCTTAAATTTTAAAATTCGCCCGGCGCTGCCTATCGCATCGCTGCCCCCACCCCCCAAAAAAAAAACTATTTTTTCTTAAGAAAAATTTGGCTCAAAATCACAAAAATTTATCATTTTTATACAAAATCTGTTAATAGATCCATCCAAAGTTTCAAATTTTTCCCAGCGGCGCCTATCGGCACCGCCGGACCCCTATGTCACGCAAAAGTCTTTCGAAAAAGCGCGCCGCGAAAAAAAGTTAAAGCGATCAGAAATTTTTGATCATTTTTTTGAATAAAACCCACTATTTTTACTGCATATGATTTATTTTTTGAAATTTAATCGTTTCTCGTAATTGCCTTTTTTGTCACCATAATATTTTAAATAATGATTTTTTTAAATTCACATGGAAAAAACCAGGGCTGCCAGATGAAAATTTTAATGATTTTCCCATCGGAATTTTTTCGACTTTGAACCATTTTTTAAGAAAAAAAAAATTTTTTTGAGGACCCGCGCCGGAGGGAAAATTTAAAATTTTGACTATTTACAGATTTTCACTGAAAATTGGCCATAAAAATGCCAATACATTTTTAATTAATTAATACAAAAATATTTATGATAAAAAGAAATAAAAAAGCACATAAAATTATCATTATGAATAATAAAAAATTTTAAGCTAAAATAATAAAAAATTTTGACTGTATGGTATAAGGTAAAAATTGAAAAACCCCGACCCCGAACGATTTGGTCAACCCCGACCCCGACCTTTCGTGTCCGACGGCGCTGCCTTTGAAAGTTCTGGAAATTTTACCTAATAAATAATTGCCAATTTTTGAGTCAAATTTTGAAAATAGAATATTGGATCTGTGATGCCGATAGACCCATATTCAAGTCCAGGCTTTTTTCAAAATGTCGATCTCTAATGCTTTCAATAATTTGTAAATATTTTGGTCCTAAAAAACCGCGGATCGCAGTCGACGATCGCACATAAAATATCCCACGGTTGCAGATAGCGGAATTCGGATCGCGGAAAAAACGCCGCGGATCGCGGTCGGGCTCCGCCCGAAAATCTCCCAATCCGAAAAAGGAAGTATATAAGTTTTGATTTGTTTTAAAATTTTACGTTTTTTGATTCTAAAAATAGAAAATTTAACGTAAATAACTTTTCATCTCATTTTCTCTCTGCTTACATTCTTTTCCTTTCATTTTCTCTCTACCACACACTCTTTCAATCTGTGCCCTATACTCTTTTCTTTTCATTTCTCTCTGCTTACATTCTTTTCCTTTCATTCGAGACCGAGACAAGGAATATTTCCCCAGAAATCCACTCCCAATATATTTTCCTAATTGCGTTGTCGAGACATCACATAATTAAGAAAAAAAAACTAAATATATTTTGCACTTTTATATTAAGCAAGAGGTTATTTTTGGTTAGCAACTAATTGATAAGTAAAATTATATAAGTTTATTAAAGTTTTTTATGATTTAAAGTGTTTTAACATGTTCGCTTGTACCATTATTATTATTATTATTATTATTATTATTATTATTATTATTATTAAGGGATTGATTGTTCTTTTTGGATGAGTAAAATCATTCAAATTTAAAAATCTTTTATTTTTTCCAAAAATGGGTCCTTTTTCAATGTGTTACTCTTTTTGCACTTTTACTTCAATTTTGGTATAGGTAAAATAAAAAAAATTTTCTGTGGTGCTATTGAGCGGGAAAAATTGCAGCAAAGAATTAAGAAACTTGATGTAACATCAAGTCAAGTCATCAAGATTTTAAAGTGTTTATGACTTAAATTCCCAGCTCTCTTCATTTGCCAACTGAGTTGCTTTTGGACCTCTATTTTTTTAATTTACAGATGAAACAATTAGGCTGCCGAGAGTTTCAATTTTATGAGACAGAAAATTGCTTCCGGGAACAAGACCGAGATTGAGAATTGGAAAACTTGTTCAATTTCCCCTACTTGAGAACCGGCAGCGAGACTTATTAAAATTTTTTTAAAATATGTATAGATAAATTAATCTTTTTTCTCAAATTTTCACATTAGTCCATTTTTTTGTTAATTTAAGTCGATTTTTTCGAATATATTTTTTGTTTCATTTCAATATTATTTATATACTTAGACGATCAATTTCCTCCCAATTGCATATTTAAATTTAAAATCTAGCAAGAATGATGAATGCTTCTTTGCTGCTGCTTTGTAAAGATTACTTTTTATGCTCAAAACATTTTTCTTGGATGCAAGAGACAACGATTGGAGAAAAATGAAAAGAGGGTCAAAGTTGGGCTATTAAATGAATTTCACTTAAGTTTAACTATAAACTTTAAAATTTTATCCAAATTTATTATGTTTATTTTTTTTTTAATTTATTTCTCTTATTAGGCTAATGCTAATTGTAAACCAAAACTGTTGAATAAGGCATTGTGAGATTTCTCGGCCGACATGGTGTTTGAATTTGTTGAGATGTATAGGCATTGGCGAAGTGTTTAATAAAAGCCATAAACAATTGAGACTCAGTGCTGGCTTTTATTTATGTTATTTTGTCCAAAATAAATATTGATAGCCCATGAATTATATTAATTATTAAAATAAAGTTTTATATCATAAAGGTCGAAATAGCAGCATAATAACGCTTAGAGCCTTATTTGCGTAATTTAGATCAAAATCTCGGCCGACAAGGTGTTTAAAATTGTGCCGTTATGATTTGGCGAAATGTATTTTAAAATTAAATAATATAATTAAGTCTCAGTACCAAGCCAATTTTTTATTTTAGCAATTGTCCTTATTTTAATTTAATTTTATGTCTATATGAACTAAAATTTATTTTATTCGCTTTTGATTTACTTATAACGTGCTAAATGAGGATGAAAAACTATTTAAACCATCATTTCGGCTTTTTCTCGGCCGACATGGTGTTTGAATTAACGCGTTATTAATATTATTAATTTATGGCAAAATGTATTTAAAAGTGATTCAAAATAAACAGTTTATTATTGGAAGTTAAATAGTTTCCTTTCCATTTAGCTTTTCCCTGCCTTCATAATGATATTATCCTTATTTTTGGGCATTGATTTGGTCGTTCGTTTCGTCCGTATTGGCCAAATGGTGCGCCAAAGTCTGATCATTTTCGGATTGGTTAACTATCGTTTGCATATTATGGCATTGGCCGTGAACAGAGCACATGCACTGTTCTTTCCATTTCATTACAACGAAAAAGTCACAAAAAGGTAATTAATTAATTAATTAGTTTAAACCCTTTTTTGCGTAATAAAATAGCCTTCGCCCCCCCCCCCATTTTGATGTATTTTTTACGGATTCATTAAGGGTTGTTCTGTTCCAATGTGCGCTCTTTCATTTGTTGTCCGTCCTCTTCACTGTTTTGGCATATTTTTACCCTGGCAAGTGAATGTTTTACTGTAATCATTGGTTACTGTATTTTCTACAGTATCAATTCCGCTTCTCTTCTCTTTAGTTATCTCACTTTACACATGGCCTTATCTGATCGTTTCTTCCTCATTTTATGTGGCAATTGCAATTCGTTTGGCGTGGATCAAATGTAAAATAAATAATTAATTTTTCTAAATTGCCAATTTATTCATTTTTAAAGCGCATAATCGCAGTTGGAACTCCGAAGGAGCGTCCGCCCAATCGTCGGACAAAGACAGCGGACGAATCACTGCGACATGCTTCGCCATTCAAATCCAAGCTTGGGCTTATGTGTTTGCCAATTCAGTGGCCAATTACAAGTGGTACTCCGACTTTATCAGCTGTCATCCAATCGGACAAATTGCTTTTTTCCCCATCCAACTTTTCGTGTGCATTTATGTGATATCGGACGAGGCAATTACAATTAAAATTTAATGGAATTTGAATAAAATATTTTAAATAAATATTTCTTAAGCTGTTTTTGCTGTTGCTTTGTAAAGAAATGCGCGTTATTTTTGTGCGAATGATTGGCAAAGTGTTGCCATTTGTCCGCAAGAGAAATGCCACTGAAATGGCGCCATTCACAACCCAATACAGTAGCCAAATGCCGAAGCCAAACCAAACACAGCACAGTAAAAGGCAGATGCGAATGATCGATGTCAATAACACGGCAAATCATTGCGCAGAGCACAAATTGAGGAGATAACAAAATGATCGATCAGCAGAAAGAAAAGGAGTTTTTCATAATTGACCAATGGATGCATTTCTTTTAATTATTCACTGTCTCTTTTTATTATTAAATGTATTTTTAAATAAATTTTTGAAGGAATAACATTATAAAAACTGTTTTGAAATTGAAAGTAAACAGATTAATTTTTTGCGCAAGGAATTCTTTAATATTTTGCTAATTACCTTTTAAATTATAAAAAAATTAATGTAAATTTTAGCTGAATGTGTAGTCAACAATATGTTATGTTAATTTGTATTCAATTATTTATTTTCCTTCTCAAATGAAAATAAATTTATTTCCAAAATTTCAATTTTTATTTGTTTTAATCTTTTGCCGGTTTAAGAGTTGCTGTTCAACAATTCTTCTGGTTCAACAAACAATTAAAATTGTGGGCTCATTATTATTTATGTATTAATCGCAGTAATTATCAAATGTCGAAAAGGTTGAATCAAACAATGTACAGACCAGGGATTTGTGCCGATGCCCTCAAAAATTCCGGCAGTCGAAAATTGGCATTCCGACGGATGAAAAAATTTCGGCAATCGGAATTCCGACGGATAAAAAATTTTGGAAACCATGATTTTGAGCCAAAAAATGTCGGAAATTGGCATTTTTTAAATTGACAAAAAAAAAACTTCTATTTAAATATTATTGAACAAAACAAATATTCAAGAATGTTTTTTTAACATTTTTCAAAAAGCTTACCATTATTAATTCTTAATTTTAATTTAAAATTAAGGGTTCGGGTCCGTCGCGGTGCAGACAGGCGCCGCCGTGAAAAATTTTGAAAATTTGCATGTTGTTGTATCTTAACAGATTTTGTCAAAAATGAAAAATATTTCTATTTTAGGAAAATTTTTAAAGAAAATTAAAGTTTTATGATCACAGGCGGTGTCGATAGGTACCATTGGGAAATTTTGTAGATTTTCTCGATTTTTTAACAGATTTGTATTGCAGACCGTGAAAATATTTTATTTAATGAAATCATTGCCGAAATTGAAATGAAAATAACATTTTAATTAAAATCACTGAAAAATTTCGGTATTTTTGCGAAAATTAAAACAACATTTTTTTTTTTGGATTTTTAAAAAAATGAAGGTTGAAAAATATACCCCCCCCCCCCTCTGAATTTGAACCCCCCTTTCGAGGTGGGTTGATAAATGTTCTACCTTACAATATTATACAAAATTTTATGAATATTTTTCCATTTTCAGTCCCATTTAATTCAAACTCGGTCCAAACCAACAATTAAATATTCCGATCACTTTTCACTATTGTTACCGTGAATATTGGTTAACAATTTTTTGTTTAGTAATCATTAAAGCAGTAATTAGTGGAGGAAATGATTTGCTTGTTTGGCACACATTTCAAATTAGTGGCATTTGATGCACTTCAGTGCCTCATCAAATGGGCCAATTCTTTATTTGACGAGGTTAATTAGTAAACAAATATATTTGCTTTTTCAATTTGATTAAGTTATTTTAGCTCCGAGTACCGCAAAGCTTTTCAAAAAGAATTGTCTTTTTTTTATTCAAATTGATCTGTAAATGATCTTCCGCTTCAGTTGCTCATCAGCAACAGTGAAAAATGATGTTGTTTAATTTAGACAATAATTTAAAAAGAATTTAAAGATTTAATTGCTTTTTTATTTTTGCATGATTAAATGGCGAGAATTTAACATAGCGACTCAATTTTAGGCTTAAGAAAAGACTCAAACCTGGGAATTTCATTTCATAGCCAGGATTAGTCCATGACAAAAACCGGGAAAATCCATTTAAAATGGGATTTTTGCGTTGAAAATTTTAGGGGGCGTAATGAAATGCCCCACACCCTCTGATTAGGGATGATATGAATCAATTGCTTTAACAAAGTCTACCAAATAAATGACCCCTTTTGTTGCAGTCATTAAAATTTATGCGACTAACAAAAATTAACACGAATCCATCGAAAATTGGCGGGAATGCATTCACAACGAAACAAAACAACCAAATGCGCAAACAAAATGATATACAAACATATATCTTTCTACACGAAAAAATGCGTGAGGTGTGACGACTAATTGGATGGGAAGTGAAGGGAAAAGCAACAATTAGTCAAACGGAGAAAAGAGACAGAGCCAAACGGAAACAAAAGCGGAGGGAAGGGCCAATGCCAACGGATGGGTGAGAAAGTCGCAATTCATCAGGCTTAATCTTCAAAGAAAACTCAGCTATTTGAAAATTGTAAAACTGAAAAAGAGCGACGGCTTTCTTTGCTTTTATGGGTGGCACAATCGGCTTAACTATGCTTGAAAGAAATTCGAATTTTTTTTGTCACTCTTTCTGAAAATTGCAAAAATTTATTTTTAATTTCGGCTAATGCCAGGAATGTACGAGCAAACAAAGCGGAGTTTAGTTGATCGGACAATAAATGAAGGAGAAGCAGAAAAGTCACACGCCCACCCATTGGCACGCCCACGGCCCATCCCCATCGATCCCATCAATTCTTTGGCATTTTTTTCTGTCGTGTGTTTATCGCTTTGTGCCAAACAGTGCCAGAATTTCATTGGTACTCATCTTGGCATCTGTAGAAATGATAAAGCAATCAAAGAAAAAGGCAAAATGATGATGGTCGATTGCAAATTCTAAACCAACCACTTTTTGCCTGCTGATCAAATGCCGGCGGTGCCTGTGCCGTCGTCAGCATCTGCTGCAGCTGATCATTGTGGTTTTCCTGCTCCGGTTGGGCGGGCTGAGAAGCGGTCGCCGAAAAGTCGATGAGCTCCAAAATGTTTTGCGCCTTAAGTTGTCAATTACTGCTGATTTATGGGGAAGGGAATTGGATTATTGTAAAAAAAAAAAAACTTATTTTCTCAAAAAATGTTAGAAATATAAACGAGCAACAGACCAGGCAGTCAAAAAAATCGAATAGAGAAATCCTAAGACCTTTTTTGCAATTCGGACAAAAAACTCAAAAATTTCTCCAGTATTTTTTTAAATTTTAGCACCTGAGAGCAAAAAGGAAAAATTTGTAGACCTTTTTCGCCAAAAAAAAAACTTTTTTTTTTTCATGTATGACTAAAAAACGGCGCACCTTGCCAATTGGGGCTGTCGAATTGGTCGCCGTTGGCTGCGCATCGCCGCCGCCGCCAAAACCAAAGAGATCGCCGCCAATGCTTGCCACTAAATTTTGTCAATAAATTAAAAAAATTTCAGTGGGGGGAATCCGAATTAATTGTTTTGCTCTTCGGCCCTACATTTAAAAGTAATAGACCATTTGGCCAAAAATAACACTTTTCTGCCAAAAGTGACCAATATGTCTTTTAAAAAATGTTTCCATTTTTCGGGAGGGGGGAGCTCGTTTCCCCACGAGAAAATTTTTATAAAAATCGCTGAAAGTTTCCCGGAAAATTTTTTTCTTATAATTTTTTTATAAAAACTAAAAAATTTTTCTTGACTGCCCACGGCTTACCATTGTCAGCCGGCTGCGAGAACACGTCGATCAACTCCTGCTGGTGGTGATTCTGTTCAGTGTCGACGGGCGGCGGAGGGTCGGCCGCTGTGGCGGTGGCAAAAGGGCCGAAAAGATTGTCATCTGAAAACTAAGGGTAAATGAAAATAACAAATAAAAAATATATGGATAAGTTAGACGAGGGGGGGGGGGGGGGTGAAAAATCCAAAAGTTAATGAAACCATTAAACAAAAATAATGTTCTATAAATGTAATTACTCTTTTAAGTAAGTTGCACTACCTTTTTGTGGATTTTTTTAAACCAAAGAGAAAAAGAGCATTCATTCCAATAAAATCAAAAAAGTCAAATTCATGAGAAAAAACAAACTGTTTTCCTTAAAACTTTTTTGAACAAAATGTGGATTTTTGGCTTATTCAGGGGAATCTCTTTAGGTAAAAAAAATTCCTAACTTAATTATCAAAATGAATTTGCTCTCTCTCTCCCCCCTTTCCCTTGCGTTGTGTTCGGCTCCTCTAAATTTCAAAAAATTTCATATTTTAATTGTAAAATTTTCAAGTTTGCCTTTGTCCGAAGTGTTTGTCTGATGCTGGGCCACATTCGCTGATGGCGCCGTCGCCTTTTTGGCTGTCGAAGTCGCCGAGGGGGGCAAATCGCCGGCATCGACCCGCGGGGGCACCCAATCCTTCATTAGGTACCTGACATGGGTGGGAAACAGAAACTTCGAAAAGGAGTGGCAAAAATTTCCGAGGCCCTAGAAACTCCGATGTTTTCTTAAATTTGCACCAAAAAAATACCCAAATTAAGGCTTATTAAGCACGACTGGCGCTTTAATCCATTTTTTGTTCCCATTTGAGTCCCCTTAAAATTTGTGTGTTTGTGGCGCACCGTTTCGTTTCGTATTTTGCGCGAATGAACGCCTCCAGCGATTGGTCGGTTTGGGGACGTCTGAACATCGACGGAAGTTCACATTCGTAGACAGCCCGAGCCTTGGCATTGCCTGAATATATTGTATTATATGAGCATTTAAAACCCGATTTTATTTTAAATTGGAAGTTTTTCTTTAACAAGGTAAAAATTTTAATTTTCGGCTCTCAGGGGGAGGGCCTACGGCGCCCTTAGCCCGGCTATATGTCCTTGAAAATAATTGTACAGGATTAATGAACAAACAAACCCATGACCCGCATGCTTTGAATTTGGTCCTGAAAATGGTCAGGGAGTAACAAAATTTGTTAACAAATGCTTTTTCACCGGGGTCCACGAGTCGAGGGTGACCGATTTGACCTGACAAAAATGGAAATAAATCGCAAAATTGAAAGTGAACAAATGAATGAATGACCTTTGACACGTGGACACCGAGGTTCCTTGAGAAAAATGGCATTAAAACATATCAAAATTCTTTTGGCAATGTTTTGGGTGAACCTGTGAAGTCCGGCACATCGAATGCACACTGAAAATTCAAAATATGAAAATTTGCTTTTTCGTGAATTACTTAGGATTGGAGATCTCAAATTGAACAGAATATAATGTTTTTAAGCCAATTTTGAGCAAAATTTTTGGCACTAAATGCTCCGAGAAAAAGTGCCAAATCCCACCCCCTTGGCCGACACTCACAGAACACTCCGATGTTCCACGAGGCCCACCGCGGCTGTTTGGCCTCGCAGTCGGCACAGTATTTGTTCTCCTCCTCCTTGAGCATCTCTTGCAAAAAGGCTAAACAATGAAAGAATGGCATTGCATAGGAAAAGGGCAAAATTGACACAGTGAAAAATGCCAAAAAATATTCGCAAAATTTTGGCTTAGATTTTTCAAAAAATAAAAAATGATGGCACAACGACTCAATTTCAATTCGTTCTCGGCCAGGTTTTTTCAATTTTAGGTCCAATTAATTTTTTTTTTTACCCTGCAAACGGTCGGCTTCGACTTTCTTCGCTTCGGCAGCTTTTGTTTTGCGCATTTCCAATTAAACAACAGCAACAATAACAAAATAAAAACAAAAAGTCAAAACAAAAATGGAGGACAAATTGTCAAAGTTCGAAATGAATTACCTAAATTGTGAGTTGGGAAAAGGAAAAAAATGTAAAAAATTCGTTTTGCTCAAAAAGAATGAATTAATTTGAAGTTTTAAATCGTATGGCATAAGATTTGCTATTGTAAATGGAAAAATTGTTGTTTTTGAATGTGAACCATTTTTCTTTTCAATTCATAGCGGAGAGAAAGAAAAAGCCACGTAATAAATACAAAAAAGAAAAAATATGTAATAAAAAATAAATAAAAAAGCATTGGAGCGCACGACAAATTGGTTTTCCATCCATCGAAAAAGTCCCAACAGAACATTTTTGAGTTTAAACATTAGCCGGCTGCTTATTCGGCATTAGAACCACGGATAAAGCACAAAAACAGTTAAATCACAAAAAAGCGAGGCATTGTGAAGAATAGGATTTGCAACTGTGAGGTTTTCTTTTTACCTTATTTGGTATTAATATAATCAAATTTTGTTTTGTTTTTTGCCAAAAACCCTAAAATTTGATCATTTTTAGTGCAAAAAATCGTTAACAAAGCGCACCAAATTCTTAAATTTTCCGGCGGCGTTTATCGGTACCACGGACCGAAAAATCACTTAATCATTAACAAATTATTAATCCAAATTCCTTTCGCGCCCTCCTTTTTGTCCCTTTCGCCTGATCCAATTCGTCCACTTTTGTATCTTATTTATTCAGAAAAAATAAAAATATCCAACGAAGGGGTGACCACTTACACGTTAGATTTTAGTAAGTAATATCAAGTCCAAGGAGCTCTTTTACAGACTAAATTTTTGTTTAACTCAATCCATTTATTTATTCGTTTTTTGAAACTGTCAACAGATGGAGCATCTGTTATATCTTTGTTAAGTTTAGACCATATTAAGGCCGTTCTGTTGATAAAAGAATTTGAAGTTTTACTGGATTGTGGTTTTAACACAACTTTACGTCTAAGATTGTAAGGGATGTGACCAGAAAATTGGGGAAATATGTCTTTTTTAAGATGAGTAAGACCATTGATGATTTTGAATGCCTGAACTAAATCAATTGTTTTTCGCCTTTCTTCTAAAGTTTGAAGTTTGAATAAATCAAGTCTTTGTTCGTAAGGTATATACGGAAGCCTACATTTAAATAAAGCAATTTTTGTAAAATATTTTTGGCATCTTTCCAATTTATTTATATCTTTTTTGTATGTCGGATTCCAAATTTCAGGCGCATATTCTAAAAGAGGACGAATGTATGTCTTGAATACTTTGGTCCAAATACGTATAGAGCGGGTTTTTAAAATTTTGGCAATATTGCGAATCCTTAAATAAGCAGCTTTAATGATTTTAGTATAATGATTTGAAAATCTTAATTTATTATCAATTAAAATGCCTAAATCACTAATAGATTCAACCTCATTAATAATATTGTTGAATAATTTATATTGTTGTTTCGAATTATTTTTGCCGAGAAATAATATAAATGTTTTATTTTGGGAGATGTTTAAACCAAATGCATTAGCCCATTTTCCAATATTGTCTAAAGCAACATTTAATTTGCTTCTTTCATCACGAGTTTTGTAAGAAACATAAATTTTGACATCATCAGCAAAAAGCTTGATGCTAACTCCCGGAGGGATTACCTGCGGGAGGTCATTAATGTATATTAAAAATAACAGAGGGCCAAGAACAGAACCCTGTGGAACACCAGACTGAATCGGATATAGATTAGAAAATTTGTTGTTAATTTTAACTCTGTAAAATCTATCCTTTAAAAATTCAGATAGCCAACTTAGCAGTTTTCCCTTAATGCCAATGTTATGAAGTTTATTTATTAAAATATTAATAGGAAGGGAATCGAAAGCTTTCCGAAAGTCCACATAGATACAGTCAATATTTTTCTTACCGTATATGCTGTCGTACCAATCTTCTAATACTGTAATTAGTTGAGTATTAGTAGATCGGTGTTTAACAAAACCGAACTGATGTTCGGATATTAAATTATTCAGATGAAGGAAGTTATAAATGCTTTTTGCAATTATTTTTTCCATAACTCTACATAGACAGCAAGTAAGAGAAATGGGTCTGTAATTATGTGGATCATTTCGGTCACCTTTTTTAAAGAGAGGTATAACAATAGAATTTTTCCAAATTTCAGGAATTTTGCCTGTGTCCATTGAGTGAGGGATGCGAACTGTGCCCCCCAGACCAACTATCCACCGTTTATCCCGGATGTAATTTGGGAGGGAATGGGGAAAAGCCAAGGCGCCTTTGACCAAGCCCCGAACCCCCTAACGACTCATTGACTGTTGAAGATGTCTTTATTCATTCGATGTTGGATTTAAACGAAGCGAGAAATCGGAATAATAATTGAAGTCTGTTCCATCACAACTGACTGACTAATCACTGGGGAAGGAGAAATGCGAAGAGAATGGGCGGAGAGATATTACAATGAGAAAAGGAAAAACGTGTGAAATGGATAAATGTGATTGAATTGATAATGGCCAATAAGGAATAATTAAATGAGGGAAATGCGTCGAATAATCCTTACAACTCCCCCCTTCCCTTAGGATCGTCCCCGATCCATAAATAAAAAATGGAATGAAAATGAATGAATGGGTCCAAACTCTCGGCTTCGCCCTTCGTCTCTCCAATCCGAACTTCCACGGCCAAGCTGCGCATTACAATAATGGACAGCGGTCCACCTTCATCTCAGATGGATGGCATGGGAAATCGGAGAAAAGCAACCAGGGGTCATTCCGGTTTGGGGACGAAATGTAAAAGCATGATGAGAGAAGAGAAAGAATGGGTCAGAGAAAGTGTAAGGAAACCGACGCATTTTTAATTAATTTTGAATTGGGGGAAAGAAAGGCCATTAACAATTCGAAAATAAAGAGAAAATGAATGATAATTTTTAAAGAAATGGAGAAGAGAGAGAGTGAGAGAGAAGAGAGTCAAAACAAAAAGAAAAATGGCAAAACGTGGGGGAAGGGAATGAAGAAGGAAGGCGTCCATGCGCGGCTGCCGTCCATGACTGAAGTCGTACAGCTTGGCCTTCACTTCATTCATCTGCGCGCACCAGACGTTGAGGCTTTGCCACGAGTGCGTTCTCGAGTGCCACCTTGAGGAAGATAAGGTTGATATCTGTTCTCCGCCCCCCTTGACTCACCGGAATTGTTGTACCACACATTTTTACCGTACTTGCTGTAGAAATGCTCTGACCGTACCGCACCGCCGTTGGCTGAGATCAGCTGTCCGTCCTTGTCGTAATAGTTGTCAGGGTTGTTGAACTGCTCGAAGTCGAAGTACTCCGGGCCGACCACTGTTGTCTCAGTCGTCGCTTGGTCCAGGTAGCGGCGCCACGTCTCCGTCCGGTTGAGCAGCAGCAAATCGCCGATGATGATCATTCCATGGCTGGCGCGGGAGATGGCGACGTCCACCCGTGCGGCATCCGCCCAGAACGGCTGCGAGTCAGCTCCACTGTCGAGGACGGAGCATGTTGTGACGATGACAGCAAGTGACGACTCGTGGCCCTGTGTTGCGTCCGCTGTCGTCACTAAAATGTCGGGAATTTCCTGCTGGGCCACCAACCGTTCGATTTCCAAGGCCTGCGCAGCGTAGAAACAAATGCAGCGGATGAGTGTGCCGGGGAAGGCCCGCGCCAAACGCCAGAGGGCTCTCATCGCTGTGTCGGTTTGGCCCGGATTGGCCGAATGATGTGGACACCTCGTCGCGCTGGGCAGGCGTGTTCTGATGGACTAAAATGAGGGGGACTCCCATTTTCGGCAATTTGAATGCCGTTTGGTTGATCATCAGTGCCCGCTCGGAGTCGTCGCGTCCTGGTGTCAACTGCTCGCCGTGCGGTTTGTAAAAGCCGGCCTCCGTACATCGGACGAGAGCTGAGTGTGAGCGAAAACATACCGACAATGTTGTGACGTCCGTCCCTTGCGCAACATCCAAGTTTTGGATGACCGTGTCCATGCCGAAGTCCTCACGGATGGCGATCGGCAGGGAGGGCAAGTGGACGCGAAGTTGGCGGCGATCACCGGTGATCAGCACCTTGGTTAGGCATGGGAGTTGGCTTACCAAGTTGAGGATTTGGACGTATGGTGCCTGTCCGGCCTCGTCGATGATCAAATGGGTCGTCTCCCCGAACAGTGCCGGCAACTGCTCACAAAAGGACAAAGTGGCGAAGCACAGGCGGCGATTTTTGTGCTCCTGCACAATTTTGGCAACTGCCATTTCCTGGGCCAGGCGTGGGTTCCGCTCGCAGGCGTCCAGGTACCGCTCCACCTTGACGCGTTCTTGATCCTTCTGTAGGAGTTCCTGAAAGTCCTGTGCCTCCGCCGCGGTGGCGAGCAGATGAGGGGAAATCCGCTCAACTTCCTTGGCATATCTCAACTTACCTGTCCCGGAGAACAAGGCGAGCATCGGCTCCACGTGCTTTCCGGCGGCCAGGGCATCCTGCATCTCCAGCACCAGCTTGACGACGGCGACGTTCGGCGGGGCCAGCGCCAACACCCGCGCCGTGGGATCCGTGGCCAGGACCGTGGCCACGATCGACGCCGCGCTGAACGTCTTGCCGGTGCCGGGCCCGGCCTGTTGGAAGACCAGGCGCGGCACCTCGTCGAGCATACACAGCGCGGTGTCGACCTGCCCCTCTTTCAATTTTGAAAGAGCCCCAAAAGTCATTAATGGGTTATTGGCCTTTGGGCTTTCCGGTTTTACCGGTCGGCCCAATAAAATCGACATGATCCGGCCCACCTTTCCCTCGTCCGTCGCCAATTTCGAGCAGTCATTGGACCGCAAAGTGAACATCCGTTCCTGCAGTGCTCTGACTGACGTCTGCGGGATTAGCTCAACGCATCCGTCGAGTTCGCCGCAGCGCATCTGATCGAATTCCTCCTGCGCATCCTGGTCCTTCGCTTCCTGGTAGGAAAGGATCACTTTGGCATCGATTTCGTATCCTACACATAATGCCCGTTTGTCGATGCTTAGCACATACCCATGCGCACAAGGCTTTGCCTTGGCTACCGGATTGACTTTGCAACCCACCGCCAAATCGACCTCCCAGATTTTGCACAATTCGGTGAGTTCTTCAATGCTCGGCACCGGCATGACGAATTGGATGACAACGCTTCGGGTTGAGATCTCGTTGATGACAACCGGCTCGACGAACAGAGTGTGCTTCCGCAGATCAGCCTTCACATCGAATGCTTGTGCCGCAACAGCCGCGGCCATGACCTTCTCGCCCAATTTCACCTTTGCCCAGGTCAATTCGGCACTGAAGGGAAACTCATAGCCCATTGGTTCGGGCTCAACGCCAGCAATTACGTTTGCGTGATGAATGAGCAGTTCATCACCCCTTTTTTTACCAAAATCGGAGGGCAAAACATACGCAAATTGCTGCGAATAAAGCACCGATGGCGGACTGTTGATCTGCCGAAGTTGAAGACGGACAACGGAGCGGTACCGGATGTCGGTCTCCGTAAATTCGGCCGGGAAATGGCGGCGGTAGGCGCGCATCACGCAGCTGAGCTCAGGTGCTGAGACCAGTGCCACTTTGACGTGTCGGTCACGCGCCCTTTGGACGTCGACCAAAATGCCGACCGCCTGAGTGGGGAGACGCTGGCGCAGTCGGCTAACGTCCGTCGCCGTGGCTTGGTAGTTCAGCCGTCCGGTGACTTCGTACAGCCAATCTCCGCGCTCTTCCCATCCTGTCTCGCTCTTGGTCCATTCACACTTATGAAGGCGGAAAGTATCGCCGATTTCGATCGGCTGGGCGTTGTCGAAGAGGCTAAACGGGACAAAAACCAATTCCGGGAAATCCCAGAAAAGTTTCATCCGGGCGGCGATCACACCATCGCCCCTCACTTGGGCAATCAGATAGGGTTTCCCCTTATCTTCTTTCTCAATCACTTTATTTCCCGCCCTCAGGCTGGGGTTCAATTTCAAATCGCCAAATCCACCTTCTCCTAGCAGTTCACTTTCACTGCCCTCACTTTCTTCTTCCTCTTCCATTCCACCACTTTTCACCTTTTCTTTACCCATTTCATCCCTTTTCCCTTTTTCTCCACTCATTTCATCCACTTCCATCACTTCCGACACTTCCTTTGTGCCAGCCTCGACACTTTCCATCGGCACCGGGTCGGGTTGGACCGACTTGAGTCCCAGCGGATCACTCCGATCCACCAGCACCGGCACCGAGAGTGGCTCATTTCCACTCTTTCCACTCACAACCACATTTTTTTCAAGCCCGCAGGCAAGGGTTTTGGAGACGGATGAGTTGGGGCGATTTGAAGGAATAGGTTTTTGCATCTAGACAAATGAAAAAATTGAAAATTAAAATAAAATTGAAAATTAAAAATGGAAAATGATTTATTTAAAAAAATGAATATGAGGAGCGGAGGAGAAATGGGAATGAAGGCAAGAAATGGCTTTTCTGAAGGATGAGCCGGCCTTAAATAACGACGGGTCCGAGTGGACGATGGGCGGGCGTTACAGCAAAAATGCAATTTATTTTTTCAAATGTTACAACAGCGGCGAGCTAATGGGAAAAAAGGCAAAAACCTTTTCTCCCGAGCAGGCAGGGGAGAGTCATCGCCGCAAAAAGCTAATGTCGCGACGGGGGAGAGCAAAAAACGGGAGAGGGACGGGAGATGAATTGCTTTCAGTCGGCTGCCATATTCGGCACGGAGAGAAAAAATATGGGGGGGGGCAACTGCAAAACTTTGGTCGTATGGGATTAATTAAAAAAACGCAGTCAAAAGCGGAGAAATTGCAATTTTAAGGAAAAGAAAAACTCAAACATTAATTTCAATTGAATCGGGTTCAATTGACCACAAATATGCTCGAACTACACAAAAGGAAATGCCGGCAAGAGTAAAAATTATGCCGCCAATTGTCCAAGCATTTTTCGAAAGAAATGAGGACCAACTTTGAGGGACAATTTTTGGCTTTAGGTGTACACAGGTCCAACCCAAAGTTGCATTTCTCTCTTCGGTTGGAAATATTAAATTAGTCGGCTGGCATGGATGGGCACAGAAATGATCACAAATTTCTTTGTCAACTGAAATTCCTTTAATTTCCTTTTCTTGAGGAGACTCTACAATTTGAACGTTCGAACTGAATAGCAACAAAATCATTAGCAATTTCTTGCAAGCCATTCTTTTGTCCGGCCCGCAGGCATGGGAAAAAATGAATAGATGAAGATTTTTGGGTTTTGGCATTTAAATCTGAATTTTCCGTTGGATTAAAAAAAGGCAAAATATTTCAGGAATTATTCGGAATGAATTTTGGTCTCTGGAGACTATGATTGCCAAAAATAAGGGGCGGTGTGGAATGGAACATCCGCAAACATGCCGGCACAAGGATATTTGTGAAAAGGGACAAAAAGTCAGGGAAAATGTTGCAAGGAAAAAAAAGGAATTCTTTGGCCTTGAAGAGAAGAAAAAAGGAAAAATGGAATTGGTTGTGCAAAAAGAACAGCGCCTCCCACCAAAATCCCATGGGAAATGAATGGCAACAAAAAGAGAATTGCCTTAAAAACCGAAAAAAAGGAGACAAAAAGGGACCAAAGAATGCCAATGAGAACAAAAAAAGGATAAAGGAGAGAAAAAAAGGAAAGAAAAATTAATTTATCTGCGTTTGGGTGATTGTAGAGAGTCCATGGCGGCACATAGGTAGCGGTATGACATTCTAAATTGCTCATTTTGTGGCCATTGATGACCATCTTCGTGTTCATCATCGCCAAATATTTTTAAATTTGTCCCGACATAGATCTGCTCAGCCCACCAATCGCGAATTCCATCACTTGAAGTAGGCCATTCATTTGCTGAAGTCTTGGCTCGAAATCCCGTAGTTTGGACCCGAGTGCCTTCTACCAATTCCATCAAATTAACACTCGAATCGATTTGGTGGGGGAAGAAACGCTGATTACTTTCTTCCCCATACAAAAAGACATCAATGGCCATAAGTTGTGAGGTGATTCTATTATGGATCACCTCCCTAATTATTCCACAGCAGCTTGAAGGGACAATTTGATTCACTGATGGTCCCAGTTTTGGAGGAGAAGTCATTTGCTTCAAATCAGTCGTTTTTACCCGCGTTCCTAATAGAGATTGTTTGTTCCAAGTCAACGAAATTTGTGTAAAATGTGGCCAGTTATTGTTAGGGTCCAGTGTAATCGTCGTGACATAACTTGGTGTGCTTTGGAAGACCAATTGATCCAATTCTAAGCTTAAATTTTTCCGGTCCAATAGCTCATTTTGTTCGCCCAAAATGTCCGGTTGTACCAGTGCCCACAGTATGGGGTGTGAGATGAACACAAACCCCAAAACTGAGCTTTCAATCGGTGGCAGATCAGCTGGCGGTGGTGTGGTGTGCGTAAACATTTTCTCAATTTCCATATGACTAGCCAATTTTTCAGAATCCGTCAGTTCCAAATTCTCAAACAAATTCATGAAATTAACAGAATTTTCGTCATCCTCTGTTCTCATTGATTCATTTCCATTTCCGGTCATATTTTCTGTTTCTTGCCCTCGGGCGAAGGAGTTAAAAGAATTGTTGGAATTAATTTTTGTTAAATCTAAGGGAGAAGGAAGAAAAGAATATTCGTAAAATGAGCAAGGTGAAAAACAGAAAATGAATGGCTATGGAGAGAAGGTTTATTGACCGGTTGGTGCGAAGAAGGCGGGGGAATGTACATGACGCATACATTAAACTAAGGGGCTAATGCTAGCATAAATGGATGCAAGAGACAACGATTGGAGAAAAATGAAAAGAGGGTCAATAGTTGGGCTATTAAATGAATTTCACTTAAGTTTAACTATAAACTTTGAAAATTTTATCCAAATTTATTTATGTTTATTTTTTTTTAATTTATTTCTCTTATTAGGCTAATGCTAATTGTAAACCAAAACTGTTGAATAAGGCCATTGTGAGATTTCTCGGCCGACATGGTGTTTGAATTTGTTGAGATGTATAGGCATTGGCGAAGTGTTTAATAAAAGCCATAAACAATTGAGACTCAGTGCTGGCTTTTATTTATGTTATTTTGTCCAAAATAAATATTGATAGCCCATGAATTATTATTAATTTATTAAAATAATAGTTTTATATCATAAAGGTCGAAACTAGCAGCATAAATAACGCTTAGAGCCTTATTTGCGTAATTTAGATCAAAATCTCGGCCGACAAGGTGTTTAAAATTGTGCCGTTATATGGCCTTTGGCGAAATGTATTTTAAAATTAAATAATATAATTAAGTCTCAGTACCAAGCCAATTATTTATTTTTAGCTAATTGTCCTTATTTTTTATTTAAATTTATATCTATATGAACTAAAATTTATTTGATTCGCTTTTGATTTAATTATAACGTGCTAAATGAGGATGAAAAGCTATTTAAACCATCATTTCGGCTTTTTCTCGGCCGACATGGTGTTTGAATTAGCGCGTTATTAATATTATTAATTTGTGGCAAAATGTATTTAAAAGTGATTCAAAAAAAAACAGATGTTTAGATTAGTAATGCGAAAGGTGTAAATTATTGTTTATTAAAGCTAATTAAGATTTTAATAAGGTTATTTCTTCTATATTTCTAATGAATATTCGTACAATTTCACTAATTTAATTTGTCTAATTTTAAAGCTTTTTAGATAATATTTTTCAAAATTGCTTTAAATCTGGAGATGAGCCGACGGCCTCAAAATTTCGTCGGTCGAAATTGCGGACAATTGCTAAACTTACCAAACAGGTTTAATTTCATTTTATCAGTCATCATTTTTTTTTGAGAAAAAAAAAAGAAAGGAAAAAAAAATTAATTCATCACTCATTTTTTTTTTTTTTTTTTTAATTTTAATTTTGTTTCCAGCCCTTAGGCTTGGGGGTTTTTTTTTTTTTTTTTTTTTTTTTTTACGAATTCAGTCTAACAGTCACTTTCTAGCATTTATTAAATGACCAAAAAGCATGTCTTATAATTAGGGATTGGATTTATAAGAAAATTTTGCCAAATTTTTCAGTTTCAGACACTCAAAATTAGCTCCTTCTTATGGTGGCAATTGCTCTCAGTTTGATGCTGCGCACTTACGCCGACGTTTGGATGTGCAAAATGATTTTTGATTCTTTTTTTTAAAATGTCTTTCCTTTTTTTTTTTAGGATTCAAACGTCCACAAAAATTGAGGCGTAAGTTTGGGTTTTCCCCTTTTTTTTTGTTTAAAAATTTTTTACCATTAAATTTCAGTGCAATCATTTCGCGGCATAAGCCCCTTTTTGGAGGTCGCTTACCGAATATTTGTTGTGTATGCCACTCGTTTCGGTGATCAACTCATTTTGAAGGTCGAATAATTTTTTTGAAATTTTTTTTCGAAAAATTTGTCCCGTTCCCTAAAAATTTTCAGTCCAAATTCTCGAAAATTCTCTTTTACATTACCATAATTCCCGCCCCTTTCAGCTGAGTGTTTGCGAGTTGAAATTGCGCTTCCGCGAACGGCTGACTCACCTTTTTACGCGCAGTATTTGGACGGGTTCACCTTCTACAAAATGACCAGTTTGGACAATCGCATTGCCAATGCGGACCAATTGCTGGCACAGGACGTGGACCGCTTCTGCGAGGGCATCGTCGAACTGTACTCCAACCTTTCCAAGGTAACTTTTCATCTATCAAGTTATTGGGTTTTACCAACAAATTCACATAAATTTGCAAAAAAATATTCCCACTCGGTGCACTTCAAATTATCTGGACCCTCAAAAAAAAAATCTCTCTTTTTTTGTGAGGAAAAAAAAACTTCCAAAATAGGTTTAAATATATAAAATACACCCATCCTTATGATTTATTTGAAATTTGACATTGCATAATTTCTGTTTTACAACAAAAAAAAATTAATGCTCGTTTAATTGAAAAAATTTTTTTTTTTAATTTGATTATTTCAAGCCCTCAGGCAAGGCACTGTGCTGTTCGACATCTGTGAATGCAGCGGTCTGAAGCTGCGCATTGCTGTTGGCTGACGTCGCAGTTGCAGCAGCGCACTGTTGGCGGCGGCGGCGGCACCAAAATTTGCAGATTGTTCATCGGCGGGCTCAGCCATGAGACGACGGATGAACAGGTTTATGAGGCGACAGGATTGACATGGTTAGGCGGTGCCAATAGCGCGAAAAAAAACTGATTGTCTTATGCTTTTTTTTTTTTTTTTTTTTAACAAAAGCATGCAGATTGTAAATCTAACAATAAGTACCATATTTTAAAAAATGGACTTAAATTTAGGCAGATTGGGTTGGCCAAAATTTCATTACCAACAAGCAAAAAAAAAAATTTTTTTTTTTTTGATTTTATTCATAAAGTCGTAATTTTTAAAAATTCCCTTTTAGTCAAACTGTTTTGCACCAATCTTTGGCACTGCTTCTTCTCGCCCAAATTTACACTACCTTTCTTGTGCTCGCGCAAAATCGGAGCATCAAACGAATTATGAGGTAATTTGTGAGAAAATGTTTTGGACTTTTAAGCGACTCGTAGTATAAAATTATTACAAATAAAAAGCAATTAAAATTCGTTGTTTTTTTTTCCGCAACACTTTTGAGCAGATTGAGTGGCCCATTCGCTGCGCGATCGAAACGTGCACTCGTCGACGAGCAAGGCCAAGCAGTTCAATGAGAGGGACGACAGGTTAACGACGGGTGAGGTGGAGGGGAAAATGGACAAAACGAATAAATGGCTTAATCAAACTAAGAAGCTTTCAAATTTTTTGGTAAACTGTTTCGAGAGGAAAAAAGAAATTTTCTTTTTTTAATTCTAATAATATGGTTAAACGTTCATTTTCCTTTAGTGTTCGAGCATGATCGGAGTGTGCTCACATTTTGGACCACGACCAATGATGAGCCAAATTGATGCGAAAGACAAAGATGAGCCAAAAATGATCAATCAATTTTTTTTGTTTTTACATTTTAACTTGTTTATTGTTAATGTTTTTCTGGCCCTCAGGCGAGGAATTAAATAAATTGAAATTATACACTAAATTTGCAATTAGAGTTTTTCTCTTTAGGCAATTATTTGACACTAAGATAAAATTTTGTTGGAAATGTTAGAATTTATGAAATTTCTAATGCGTTAGGGAGCGGCAACTTACATATAGTTTCTCGGATGAGCTTAAAATGTTTACCAATAACTGCTTAACTTATAGAAAGTCGAGATTACACCCCAACCCAAAATGATTGAAGTGTTTGAGTTTTTGTTCGCTACCAACTTCTATGCCGAACTTTTGGCCTACCTCCGCGACAAGAACAACTGGAAAAAGGTTTCGGCTGTGGGTGGTTTAGCCATAAAGCTGCGCCATGAGCAATGGCGACCTATTCCATCCGGAGCAAGACGGACTACAGGGGGAGAGGTTGGGCAAACCTTGGGAGGATGCCAACCAAGCGGAAGCCGCTGTTTTGTGGGCGGAGGTGCCGATGCGTCGATGCTGCCAGCCGAGATTGCCGAGTGCAAGATTCTGGTGGACAAAATGAAGGCGTCGAGGGCCAATGGCGCACTCTCTTACCTCATGTATGGTAATGGAGTTGTCCGAAAGATCACGACCGTTTTTCGAACTGGCGGGGCGGAACTGCCATTCACCGATGAAACTGTTGCCGGCCTTGAACGGTTTTTTTTTTGATTATTTTCCTGAAAATGGTCCAAAAATAGGTATTTTAACGAAATTGTGAATGGGCCTTTGCCACAAGAGTGGCGATATGGCACACGCTGGTTTGTGCCCGACGCTAAGACCACCGAAAGCTATCGGCTGATCACCGATTTGCTTTTGGCTTGTAATGGAGCCTATGGAAAAATGGTTTGGGACCAAAATTTTGTCATTTTGAGTAGAAAAGAACCTAGGGCCTTGACAGAGATGCCACGCTCATCCGTGGGATCTGCGCACCGCCCGAGACCAGCCTGTTCGCCCTCCACCGTGAGGACGAGCATGTCCACCACTTGAATTACAACTTGGGACCGGGATTAAAGGTTTTCGGTTTCCTGGGTCAAAATCTTGAAAAGAATTAATGAAAAATTCAGCTGTGGCTCTTCATTGGTGGGGGACTCGAAAAACAGGTTTCCGAATTGGGCCAAGTGCTGTTCACCGACCGTTGGCCCAAATGCCGAAACCCGCTCGGCCACAACAGTTACATTTTCTCCCCTGCGCAATTGCGCCAGGCGGGAATTCCGTTTGAATTACACATCCAGCGGCCCGGTGATGTCGTGCTCACCGTTGGTTTGCATTGTGGCATTAATGTTGGGGCTTCGGTTTGCCTGGTGAAGGAGTTGTGTAGCCCAAGGGCGGCCCAACAATTCAAAAGTATAAAATGAGTTCAGACAATGGCTTTTCAACAATTTTTATGATTCAGAGGTGGGGGAGCACACCCGTTGTGACTGCAAAGGGCGGGAAGCCTATAAATTCACCGAAAAGCAGACCAAGGAATATCTTGGTGGAATTAAGTGAGGCGAATTGTCTCATGCATAGCTAAGTCAAATTTTTAAAGAGCCATGGAAAGCGAGGCCAGGGCCAAGGATTATCGCCAGAAATATGAGCAAAGCGGAAAGCGCGTGAGGGCGGACAACGAAGTGTTGGCGGCCCAGCGACGTGCTCAGAGGGAGAAACAGAAGGCGGAGGGGCGAGTGCCCATCCCGAAAAAGAAGGGCACTTCTTCCGTCATCAATTTAGACGAGATCGACCTCGAATAATTTCATTGATTTTGTTAAATAAATTTTGACGTTACTGATTCTGTGCTAATAGTTCACAAGATCTTTCCAAGTTCTCGTCCTCTTCCTAAGGTCGTACTTTCTTGGTTCAGTATCCATTTTTTCATTGTCATTTTTCTCCTCATCTGCTTCAATTTCTGGTCTTGTTTCCGGCCCTCGGGCGTGGATTTCCTCTAAATTTTCGCCTACTCGGGATTCTGGGTCCATTTCATTCCGAATTTCAGACCCTTTAGAAATCGCTTTGTCGGCATTTTCGGTATTTTCAAGGCACTTTTCCTCTTCAATCGGTTGGGTCGGCATAGTGCAGGGAGGGCCCAAAATTTCGAAGCACTTTTTGATTTGATTTAAGTGAAGTCTTTTTGGGTTCGAATTTGGCGAAGTGCAACTGATCACAGTAGCATAAATGCCCTCAATTTTGATGACTCGAAAAATTCCCCGCCACGGCAATTGAAATTTTTTGGAGGTGCCTACCCGTCCATCGTAATTTCTGATCAGTACTCTATCACCCACCATCATTTGCTGCGGTCTTGCCTTCTTGTCATATTGCTCCTTCATTTTTCGTTGAGCTTTTGCATATTCGTCAGCTGCAGCGTGCCACGCGTGTCTTATGGCAACGACCAGCTTCTGTTTAAATTCATTACGGTCCGAAATGGCTATCGGATCACGAACTTTTGGATCAATTATTTGGTCAACACAAAAAATCGGGTCACGCCCAAACATTAGAAAAAATGGAGTCTCACCCGTTGAAGCATGGACTGACGTGTTGTAGCAAAAATTAGCAGCGTCCAAAAATTCGTCGAAGTCGGGCTGAGTCTTCGAAATGTATTTGGCCAAGATGTTGTGAAATGTCCGAAAAGTGCGTTCAGTTGACGCATTGCCTTGACTCCAATGAGGACAGGCATACTTTTTGTCAATGTAAAGCATGGAGCAAAATTCTCTGAAAAATTCGGAAGTAAAAGCAGAGGCATTGTCAGTGATTAATTCAACACAACCACCGTATTTTAAGTAACAATTGGTGAGAAAAGCGTGGGCAATTGTCTGTGCTTTTGTGTCGGGGACCGGGACAGAAATGACGTATTTGGTGAACCAACAAACAACATTTAAAATGTGTTTGTTCCCTTTTTGAGTGATTGGAAAGGGGCCGGCCAAGTCCAGCCCAACTTTGGCAAAAAGTGTGTTTGCTGGCACCATGAGCATTTCTTCCCGGTACGCAGGTGTAGGATTGTGTCTCAGTTGGCAAGTGACACACAATTTGACCCAAGTTAAAACATCAGAGTACATTTTGGGCCAAAAATATTTTTTACATTTGGCAAGTGTTTTTCTGTAATTTAAATGACCGCCTCCCAATAGAGACGAGTGAAATGATTCAAAAATGAGTCCACGTAACGAAATTGGGACATAAATTCTCGGAGGGTATCCCTTGTCCTCAAAATAAAGAATTCCCGAAATTAATTTGTAATTGGCAGTGCCTACAGCAAATAATTCTTTTTCTTTCTCATCCAAATCAGCTGGAAATTCCCCATCCCTGACAAACGCAATGTAAGCTGCGGCTTCAGGATCTTCTGCTTGCTCTTCCAACAAATTAACTTCGTAAGTGTTTCCATCCTCATGTCGGATGGTCAAAGTGTGCAAAAATGGGTCCGCGACCACTCTGGAATGTGCTGCCAAAGCGAGACAGACCGGAAATTCGATAATGTCCTCGAGTTCATCCACATTGTATATCTCCGACAAGGGCTTGTCCTCAGCGGCACGAGAAAGTGCATCAGCCAAAGTGTTGGCTTTTCCTGCCACGTGGACAATCTTAACTTGGTAGTTTTGCAATTCAATGAGCCACCGTGCCAATTGCTGATTGGTTTCGGATTTTTTCAGCAAAAATGCGAGTGGTTTGTGATCCGTATGAAGTTCAATGTCCGACATGAAAATGAACGGTCTAAATTCCCTTAAAGCATAAATAATGGCACTCATTTCAACTTGAACTGCTGGCCACTTCCTCTCAGCAGCAGAGAGGGTCCTGCTGCAATAGGAAATGGCAGAAAATGTGCCAGTCACGTCATTCTTTTGCATTAAAACTCCTCCTTGTCCAGTCGATGATGCATCCGTGAAAATGTGAAATGCTTTGTCGTAATCTGGAAAAATTAGACTCGGGGCTTGAGTAAGTAATTCTTTTATTTTGTCGAAAGCGTTTTGCTGTTCCCTGCCCCATTCGAATTTATTGCCTTGCCTCGTAAGCTTCAGCAATGGCTCTACGACCATTGCAAAGTTCTCAATGTGCCGTCTGTAAAAGCCTGCCTGTCCTAGCACTCTTTTTACCTCTTTAACATTTAAAGGCACAGGCATTTCTTTGAGAATTTCGATTCGGCTCAAGCTTGGCTTAAAACCATCAGCTGTTAAAACAAATCCGAGAAAATTCATCTCATTTGAGGCAAAAATGCATTTTTTCGGGCTTAGTTTCAGATTATAAAGCCGAAAACGCTCCAAAACTTTCCTTACCGCTGTCAGGTGTTCTGAAAAGTTTGGGCTTTTCGTGAAAATAAGCACATCATCAACGTAGGCCAAGGAAACTTCCTCCAATCCAGATAACACCACAGCCATGGCCCTCGAAAATGCTGCAGTTGCATTTTTAAGCCCAAACGGCATCGTAATCATCTGGTACACTTTATCTTCAGTAATAATTCCACATTTTCTTGACGTTTCTTCACTCAATTTAATTTGAAAATAGCCACTGGCCAAGTCGAGAGAGCTGTAAAATTGGCAATTTCCAACCCTTTCCATGATGCTGTCAAGGCGTGGGAGAGGGTACTTGTCGGGCACCGTAACTTCGTTAAGCTTTCGAAAATCTAGACAAGGACGAATTCCACCGTCCTTCTTCTGTACAATGACAATTGGGGTTACCCATGGGGTGTCGGACTCAACCATGACTCCAGCTTCCAAAAGCTGATTAATATGCTTCTTCAATTCCTCTTTGTATTTGTACGGCATTCGTCTTGGCGCAGATGCGATTGGCTCCTCAGTTGTGGTTGTAATGTGATGCTCAGCGGCTGTAAAAAGTCCAAGATCATATCTAAATTTGCTAAAAACATCTGAAAATTCGTCAATTAATGCCTTCAGCTTTTCTAAATCTTTGCCTTCTACCATGGCTTTAGAAAAGTCGACGACAAACGTTGGGTCAATTTCCATTTTCTTTCGTTCAGAATTTAGCGTAAGAATTTCTTTTGTACTGTTTTCCCTCAAAAGTCCATTTCGGTCACATAACAATTCATTGGCAAATGCCAAATGTGTTCCTTTCCAAATCCATTTTGGTTCCATGGTTGGGTTTATCACTGCCACTTTTATTTGTTTCTGGCCCGCAGGCGAGACACTATTAATGACTGACAGTCCCTTTTTAATAAGACTTATGTCAGGGCGATCAATGCAAAATGAATTTTTTGGGTTTGGGGATGATTCGATTGAAGCATCGACCAATATTTGGGAGTCGGCCGGAATGAGTGTGTTTTTCTCAGCCGACACGCGCAAATCGTTCAGTAAAAGAATCGAACGATAGCACAATTTGGATTCGTTGTCCCCAACAAAAAATTTCCCGTTTAAATGATCGAATTTTATTGGGGGCAATTTTTCAAAGACATCCCAACCAACAATTACACTGTAGTCCCGGGCCACAGTAAATTCGGAATCATCCACAAAATAAATCAATGAACGGACTGTGTACCCAGCAATGTTCAAATTCACCTGCGCATATTCCTTGAGGCGAATGACATGGCCTGAGGCACTCATTGCCTCCAAATCGGATGAAAATGTTCGACAATTGAGTTCATCTGCAACTGATCGTGGTGCGACAGTCAAACTTGCACCAGTGTCCATTAAACAGCGGACGGGTGTGGAATTGATCAATGTCTGTACCACGGCGTGATGCGGAGAAATTGCATTCAGATTTGGGAGCATTGGAAGGTCTGAATCGCGCTTTGAGCAGAGCAATACCGAAATAGTGATAAAAATCAGAAATGGAATGATAAGCAGATAATTCATTGAAGGAGAAGTGAATTGAATTGAAATTTGGTTATTCACATCGGGATTTGCAAAAGCATTGGGAAGAAAAATTACTAAAAGTCCAATGAGTACTTTTGGTGTCCGAAAGCTGAAGCGAGTCTTTTTCGCTTGTCTCCTCCGCTTTCCTGCAATTTTACATGCCTGGATTTGGGCGGGTTCAATGAGTTTTACAGGACTGAGCTCAATTTCATTACCCAATTCTACACATGCATTCAAATCCGTCATATTGAGGCATGCTGGAGATTTCACAATTTCCTGCGTTTTGTTTCCACCAAAAGTCATGCGTCGTGTTGCTCCTCTGCCAACATATTCGTCTCTAATCATTAATCCAAATCGGATCAAAAAGTCTGCAAAAACGATAATTATCATTATGGACATGACAATTTTGCCGATTTGTTCCCAATTCCCAAACATTTTGTTTCGGATCGATTCGCTCACCTGCTCCCATTGCTCAGACAAAGTCTTTGTTATAACCGTGTCCTCACCTTTGATTTGGAATGTGAGTTCACTTTCTCTTGCCAAATTTGCGTCGTAAAATTGGCCAATAAAGTCAGACACATTCACAAGGGCAAGGTGAAGAAAAGAATGGCGAGCATAAGTCGGTGCCAATGACAGATTAAGGCTGAAACCGTCAATGCGATTGGCATTCACCGGCTTCACTTGAGCATCGATTTGATCAACTTCGTAAAGCGAACCGCGCACAAAAATGAGCTGTTTGCGGTATTCTGAGCATGGCGCCAGTCTCGCATCAGAGCTCAAAATCATTGTCCTTGGGTCAATAATGCCATTCTTTTGTTGTCCTTCACTCGGAATTTAATTGGAATTTTGTCAAAGCATTCGAATTCGGAGTCAATTGAGTTTCCAATTTTGGCGAATTCGTAATCGTGCGCTTGCAATTCGATGCATGGCCACACTTTAATCAATTCGGGCCCAGCCACTTTTGCCACCAGCTTCCCGGATTGGAATAATTTTCTGGCAAAAGTTGTTGGGTCTGAGAGAAGTGCCGTCGCTGCCCACCTTCTCGTCTCCAACATATATTCACAAATCGATTTAATTGTCTGAGAGAAGGAAAGAGTCAGCATTTCTCTTACTTGTTCATCCAAATAGCCCAATTTTGAGTTCATTTCAGATTCAGTGACCCAACTTTCAAGTGATCTCGTCCTTCTGCTTCTTTTTGAGGATTCATTGCTATCGTCGGATGGCAAGTCCTGTACAGCAAATCCTTCCTCCGATTTTATTAAATTCAGACCACAAGAGTTGACTTTCTTTGTAGTGTTCGAAAATGTTAAACGAAAACTGACCTCATCCGAAATCCAAATATTGTCAAGTTGTAGTCCTTTCCATGTGCCAATTTTCGAAAATTCACAGGCACGGGTAGTGTTGGTATCCCACATAAGCAATGTCTTGTCTTCCATCTCACATTGGCCTGCCTTGAATTGGCAATTGTTCACTGACCCGAGGGGACTTTGCATAACTGTGCTACCATGTTGTGACATAATTTTAGTCTTAAAAAGATAACAATTTTCAGTTGAGACAGTCGACCAACTAAATGAGCCAATTAGCCACATTCGGGGTGACAAATCCAATTTTTTGTCAGTGTGCAAGAGTCCCGAGTCATTAATGAGTAAGCCTAAGCTACACTTTCCATTTTCGGCCATTTGTTTGCATTCACCGAAGTCATTTGCAACATAAGTGGCTCAAGAGTCTCTTGGATCGGAACATTAGTGATTGAAGTGTACTTACGCACGGATTTTCTCACTTTTCGGCAAGCCCAAGCATCAGCCGAGTGCTCAAATAAATTTGGCGAAAAAACATCGAAAGTTCGAACAACAGGTGCTTTTGAATGATCAATTGACAGCTTTGAACAGCCAGTAACTGCCGGCAATTGCCAAATTTTTCCTCCATTTTGGGTTTGACAGACAAGGGGATGCATTGGCAGATGAGGCATATTAGCAGCAGTAAAGGGCAAAGTCATTCCAAAAAGCATTAATGAAATGAACATTAAAGAAGCGACTTTCGATCGTACGCTTGGCCGTTCCCAATTTGACGTTTTGGGAGCGTTTGTTTTTGTTTCCGGCCCGCAGGCTGGGGATTCACTAGAGGATACTTTTGGTAATTCAGTTTCGACCTGGCAATCCATTGCTGTTGTTTCGGGCTTAATGTGTGTGAGCGCATTCATTGCTCCCGACCTCGGCTCTTCGTTTTTGTAATTACGATTGTCCTGGATTTTGAGGTCAAGTAACGACTGGGCCAAGTTCTCGAAAAATCCTGGTGAAGTGTTGGAAGAGCTTGTGGCATCCATCATGTTAACAGGATTCTGCCGGTTTTGCCATTGTCCCTGTGATTGGTGTGGTTGCTGATTTGACCATCTTCCTTGACGGAACGATTGGTTGGAGTTTCCTCTGAAATTGGCGCGGTGTTGATAACAATTTTAAGCAAAATGTCCAGCTTGCTCCTGGCGGCCTCCTCCCCAATTGCGAGAGCGGCCTCGTCCTCCTCTTCCTCTTTGTTGTTGTCTCGTCGCATTTGATCCAGAAAAGGCCTAAACCCACGCACATTGTTGCCTGACGACCATTGTCCAGCGCGATCATTATTCTGGTTGCTTCGGTGGACCACTGGGACTGGGATGACTGATTGTTCAGCGCATTGACTGCCTGAGAAAGGCGTGATGCTTCATCGCCCTTGTTCATCAGTAATAAGGCTTCCAACTCTTCTGCCTGTGCTCTTACCAAGTCCAAATCCTTTGCTCGTGATAAACCCACCAGACGGATAAGAAAACTGATGTTTGGTTTCAATCTGTCCAAAAATTCCTCGCAAATTTTCTCTTTTCGAATGTCACCAGTCAATGACGAATTCGTCGCATCCACCAAGGGAGTTAAGCGCCTCAGAAATTGTGCCACTGTCTCATCCTCCCGTTGTTTGCACAGCGATAAAGTTCGTTTCGCAATTTCCCGGCGCTGAGGGGAATCCAATTTCTGTCGAAGTTCACTCAGTGCTGAGTCGAGAGTGTCCGTTTGTGCTGGCAATAACTCCTTAAACAGTGCCCGAGGCGTGTCCCTCAGAGCCAATTTGAGTCTTGTGACTTTTTCTTGTTCAGTGTAAACCTTGCCTGACACGGACAGGTAATCCTTGAAACGTTCAGCCCAATCATCAAATGCAAAAACAGACTCCTCACAAAACATTTCCAAACCTGACCCCACTGTGGGTCCGCTCGAGAGCACATTCAGGACAAAAAGAGTCGGCCCGTCATCTTCGTCTTCGCTTGACAATTGATGAATTGGCACTTGGTTCGGTACGATTTGGTTGGGCTGTGCAATGCCCATTGGCGTCACAAACGGCGCACGCGACGCTCTATTCTGATTAGTAATACTAACAGTCCCACCTGAATTCGTCCCATCACTTTCTTGTTCCAACATGTCGACTCTCTCGGTTAGGGTCTCGAATTGGACCTTCAGTGTGTCAAAATTGGCATTTGTATTGGCCACGACATCTTTCACCCAATTGACTTTTTGGTTCAAGGAACGATTCATATAGCGAAAAGCTCTGTTCACTCCATCTTCTAATTTCCTCACATCATTTTGAGCTTTTTCTAACTCAGAGATTTTTACCGTGGTCTTTCCTTGCCAAAGTTTTCTATCAATGGCCGAAATCGGGGACTCATCGTCCTTTCCACTCAAAAACATTTTTGTTTCCTGCCCGAAGGCTTGGGATGTACCAAAGGGGAACTCATTCGACGAGCCCCCTGATGTAGACATTCGAAGTCGTTCAGTTCGCGATAAGATTTTATTATTTTGCTAAAAAAATGGTAATCCCATTACGCATTCATTGAGAAAGAAAAGAAAAAATTAATGAATGACAGCGGATAATCGAATGGATGCGAGTGCCTTCCAGGAATGGATTTATCTGCTCCATCTCCGCTTAAACTCCGCCTAACGATAGCAATTAACAATTCTCAGGCGCCGCAAAAAATGTATAAAGTGAACTAATCTCGCAAAGCAAAATGTGGCGGCACGTGATCACGTGAATATTCTTATGGCGTGAGAAATGAGAGAAAAAATGGATAAAATGAACTTTATCCTCTATAAACTGTAATTCATACTGTAACCAAAATGATAGGGCCTAATTTTCATGTTTCACTTGGTTCCCCTCTTTTTAGTCTGTTAAAATGGTGCCCCTTTGATTGGTCATCAGCCCGGGCCTTTTTGCTTTCCCAACAAAATTGTTTCTCTTTTTTTTGTCTCACTTTTTTTCTCTCTCTTTTTTTGGCTTCTTATTCGTGCATTGGTGGTCACTTATTCGTTTGCTACCAGCCACTTTTTGGTTTTTTTTTGGCTTCTTTTACTCTCTTCTTTTCTCCTCTCATCCTTACAAGTAATTACCAAATTTGTTAATTTTCTGTACAATCAACCCCTTTAGCAATTGGACTAGCCCGGGCAATTTTTGTCCTCGTTTTCTCTTTGTTTTAATGTCCCTTTAGTTTTCAACTAGCCCGGACGAATTTTTTTTTCACTTTTTTTTCTTTAAAAGTCCCTTTAGTTTTCGACTAGCCCGGACAACTTTAGAATCTCAGACTTCTTTACTTGCGTGTACACGACTTTGTTTCTAGCCCTCAGGCCAGGGAGAACTCCCACAAACTTCTGCCGGCTTACCCGATTCTCAGCTTCGTCGTCAATGATGGGTCGTTTCCCAAAATGGGAACCATCCGGTGCTACCAGTGAGGGATGCGCACTGTGCCCCCAGACCAACTATGCACCGTTTATCCCGGATGGAATTTAGGAGGGAATGGGGAAAAGCCAAGGCGCCTTTGACCAAGCCCCGAACCCCCAAACGACTCATTGACTGTTAAAGATGTGTTTATTCATTCGATGTTGGATTTATACGAAGCGAGAAATCGGAATAATAATTGAAGTCTGTTCCATCATCACTGACTGACTGATCACTGGGGAAAGAGAAAATGCGAAGAGAATGGGCGGAGAGATATTACAATGAGAAAAGGAAAAACGTGTGAAATGGATAAATGTGATTGAATTGATAATGGCCAATAAGGAATAATTAAATGAGGGAAATGCGTCGAATAATCCTTACACTAATTACATATTGTTTTCATAGAGAAATTTGGTCATTTTTTGGGAAGTTTTTGGTAAGAAACAGAGCAAAATTTTCGCCTATCGGCACCGCCGGCCCAATCTCTATTCCTGAAACTTTTGGAACAAAGTCAACTACCAATATTGTGCGAAAACAAATAAAAAGTCAAGTTTCAAGGATGACCCCATTTAAATAAAAAACTCATTAAATTTCTTTAAAACTCGCTCGAAATTAGGTTATTTTGGGCAAAAGCAGTTAACAAATCCCAAAAAATTTTCAAATATTGTCACTATAAGACTTATTTTTCTTAATAATTGGGCAAATATATCTTATAGATCAAAAACAAAAAACCATATAAAAAAGATCGGAATCGATTTTGAAGCAAAATTATGAGAAATATGAAAATTATTGGCGCTCCGCGCGTGCCAATGGTAGTGCTGTTCGAGACCGAAAATTTTCCGAGGCTCGAGACCGAGACTTGACCCAGAGACGCGAGACCGATTTTTTATGTTTCTCATTTTTGGCTCATTTTACGAACAAAATCTGTTAACAAATTGCAATCAAACAAAAATTTATTATTTTATAAAAATTGGCAAATTCGCAAAATTTGGCCATTTTTGTACAAAATCAGTGCACAAATTGCATTCAAATTTTTAAAAATTCGCCGTCCCTGCTGGACACCCTGTTCCCAAAATTTTTCGGAAAATTTTACCACAAAAAAGACAGTGTAAAAACAAAAAATTCGCCGACAGGGAAAATTTAACTTAAAAAAATTCACGGTCACGGTCACGAAAACCGTGAATCTCACGGGTTTTTTGGATCAAGGTCACGGTCACGATTTACGGTACCAATTCACGGTCACGTTTCACGGGTTTTTTCAGTCACGGCGCATCTCTACTCTTTTCTCACCCAGACCCCCATTCTTACCAGTGCAAATTTTTACCGGCAGTACCGGTACTAGGCAAACCGGTACCGGTACTTTGCTTTTTTAAAAAAACGGTATCGGTACCGGTACCAAAAAAACCGGTAATTACCGGCCGGTATCGGTACCAGTACCGGTACCGCTCAACCCTACTCAAAAGCCACTCTTTGCGTTGGTGCCAATTTATTCAATGTATATTTTAGTCCCCATCCGCCGAGCTAATTGCTTCTGCTGCCATCAATGGAACATTCCTTCACTAAAGTTTATTGTGGTAAATTATCCGAGGATTTATGAAATATTGCACCAAACACTAGTATTCACAGCAAAAATTTCACCGGTAACTGTCGGTGCATAGCCATTAGCACTGTTTCCAATTCACCTTCCTTTTCCTCTTCCTCTTAATCTTTTTTTCATCTTCCTCTTTCTCTCCCTCTTTCTCTTCAACTTTCTCTTCCCCTTCCTCTTTATAATCCTTTTCCTCATCTCTTTCTGTTCATCTTTCTCTTCCTTTTCCTCTTTCATTTCTTCTTTCTGTTCCTCTTTCTCTTCTCCTTCCTCTTTCTGTTCCTCTTTCTGCTAATCTTTCTCTTCCACTATCTCTTCCTCTTTCTCTTCCACTTTCGCTTCCCCTTTTTAATTTCCTCTTTCTCTCCCTCTTTCTCTTCCACTTTCTTTTACCCTTCCTTTTCCTCTTTCTTTTCTTCTTCCACTTCATCTTTCGCTTCCACTTTCTCTTCCCTTTCCTCTTCCCCTTCTGTTCCTCTCTCATTCCCGAACAGAGAGCAGAAAAGCTCGAAACTTTGTCGGCCAGGACGGTGGGTTGCCTGGGAATGGTAATGATCACATTGAAACAGTTTTTTTTAATTTCTTAGTATTTTAGAATTGAAAAATAAAAAACAAGAAAATAAATGCAAATAACTCGAAAAACTAGCCAGTTGGCATCGAGGCCAATGATAAAATAAAAATAAATCAATTTTTGAAATTTTCGCCTCCGGCCAAAAGTTGACCAATTTCTTGACTAGTTCTTTCTTTGGCACCCGCGTACACCATGGACAGAGCAATGGCAATTTCATGTGAATTGTGATTGTTAGTTGATTTGAATTTATAAAAAACTTATTTTTAAATCATTCGAAAATTTTTGAAAAAAATGACGATTTGTATGCGAATTTTTGAATATCCAAATTAGCTTTTCATAAGGACGATCGATTTATTGGCCTCTTTTTCGAAATGGAATGGACAAAATAACGAGCCTATGCATTTCAATGCTATAATATTGTAATTGAGGGGGACATTATGAAATAAAAAAATGAAATGCCATAAATGTATATAAAATAAATTAGAAAAAAGTGAACTTTTTCGACTCAGATAATACACTGGAAAGAATTGAGTTTTTTCGGTAAATTAATAATTTTTTATTAAAAAATCTGTTAAATATAGCCAAAATTCCCAAATTTTAATTTCTGCTTACTAAATTTTTCTATATATTTTTTTTTTAATAAAAGGATTGTCGGGTGTACTTTAGTCAACCCCACGGAAAAAATGGCACAAAACGGTTTGTGAACCGGTTTAAAAAAGGGAAAAATTGAGTGAAAAAGGGGGCCCCTGACCCTTTAAAACTGTCAAATTCGGACAAATTTGGTATCAGTCGAAAGCTATTGATCAAAAAAATTTTTTTCTTGGAAAATTTCTATTTGAAAATTTTTTTTGAAGCGAATTGGAAAGAGTCTATCTTGAATTTACTAAAGACCAAAGAGGGAAGGACCCTTTTTGCAATTTTTTTTGTGATGATAAATCGCCAAAATTTGTTTCTTTATGCTTTACCGACAACCGTTTAAAAGAATTACATATCCCTAACCCGAAATCAAACAAAAATTCGAAATTTGTTTTGAGAAATTCAAAAAAATAGTAATTCGGATTCAGGTATTTTGAAAAACAAAGGACTCATATTAGTGATCAGTGCCACAAATTACTCTAGAAATATTTATTTAAAGATTCCAGGGTCACAAAACCGAAAAGCACCAAAAATCTATTAAAAAAAATATGTAATTTTTCGTTATCAAATACTTGAGATGCAACTGGCCCTTTAAGCACTAAGACGCAACTGGCGAGACGCAATCGGCCAGACGCAACTGGCCCAAGACGCAACCGGCCCCAGACGCAACTGGCGAGACGCAATCGGCCAGACGCAACTGGCCCAAGACGCAACCGGCCCCAGACGCAACTGGCGAGACGCAATCGGCCAGACGCAACTGGCCCAAGACGCAACCGGCCCCAGACGCAACTGGCGAAACGCAATCGGCCAGACGCAACTGGCCCAAGACGCAACCGGCCCCAGACGCAACTGGCGAGACGCAATCGGCCAGACGCAACTGGCCCAGACGCAACCGGCACCAGACGCAACTGGCGAGACGCAATCGGCCAGACGCAACTGGCCCAGACGCAACCGGCACCAGACGCAACTGGCGAAACGCAATCGGCCAGACGCAACTGGCCCAAGACGCAACCGGCCCCAGACGCAACTGGCGAGACGCAATCGGCCAGACGCAACTGGCCCAGACGCAACCGGCACCAGACGCAACTGGAGAGACGCAATCGGCCAGACGCAACTGGCCCAGACGCAACCGGCCGAGACACAATCGGCCAGACGCAACTGGCCCAAGACGCAACCGGCCCCAGACGCAACTGGCGAGACGCAATCGGCCAGACGCAACTGGCCCAAGATGCAACCGGCCCCAGACGCAACTGGCGAAACGCAATCGGCCAGACGCAACTGGCCCAAGACGCAACCGGCCCCAGACGCAACTGGCGAGACGCAATCGGCCAGACGCAACTGGCCCAGACGCAACCGGCACCAGATGCAACTGGCGAGACGCAATCGGCCAGACGCAACTGGCGAGACGCAATCGGCCAGACGCAACTGGCGAGACGCAATCGGCCAGACGCAACTGGCCCAGACGCAACCGGCACCAGATGCAACTGGCGAGACGCAATCGGCCAGACGCAACTGGCCCAAGACGCAACCAGCCCCAGACGCAACTGGCCCAAGACGCAACCGGCCCCAGACGCAACTGGCGAGACGCAATCGGCCAGACGCAACTGGCCCAGACGCAACCGGCACCAGATGCAACTGGCGAGACGCAATCGGCCAGACGCAATTGGCCCAAGACGCAACCGGCCCCAGACGCAGATCATTCATCATTTCAAATAATTGCATCATTATTTAATATTCATAAAAATATAAAATAAAAGTGAAAATTGATTGGATAATCTTATTGATTATTGATGATCATTCACTATTTCAATAATTCATCATTAATTAATATTCATAAAAATATGTGAAAAATTGATTGGATAATCCTTTGATTATTGATGATCATTCACTATTTCAAATCCAATTTTTGCTTGTTTTTAAGGCTGTGCGATTGCCATATTTTTCATTTTAATAATAATTTAACTTCATTTGATAATTATCTTTTTCATTTATAAAATCCAAATAATAAAATTAACAAATATTTGATAATCATATTTCTTCGATTCCTCCAAATTTACAAATAAACATTTAACAGAAAGGTATGTATATTTTCAATTAAATTTCGTCTTTGTGTTTAAAGATTTTTTTGGTTTAATGAAATAAAATTAAAAATAAAGATTTTATTTCATAAAAAAACTTTTAATAATTGATTGGATCAAAAAAGCTAAATAAAAATTCTAAAATGTATTAGCATGCAGAGGATTCGAACCTGTGACACAAAAAATTTTGACTAACGCACTACCTCTACACCATTTGACACTTGCTAACATGAAAACAATTATTTCTTTTCTATAATTACAAAAGTCAAATTTGGCACGTCATAACTCGGCACTCGGGCTCATTCCGCAAAAAATAAAATCACTTTTCTTAAGAATCCTTGGGTGCTATCCACCCACCAAATTTCATTCGGAAATTCCACGGACACCTGGGGACCTTCCTTTGTAAGGGCACTCAACAAAAAGTCATGTGGCCTTAAAAGCTGAATTTTTCTGGGGTCTAAGTTAATTATACATACTTCATATTCTTCTAATGTCTAATGTTAATTAGTAAATGACCGATGACAGATTTTTGTCAATCCAATTTTATATTTATAAATAAATTCAGGAAAAATTCAACTGATTTGAGTTAAATAAGCGCTTATTGTTATTTTTGCACATATTTGCCTAACACCTTTTTTAATAATTTGCCATTTTTAAGATTCCATTCAAAATGCGACTTTCTGCTATTATTTTTGCATTTTTTATGTTTTTGAATTGTTTTGATACCACCTCGGCGGGCGGCTGCTTTAGCAGTATATTTTTTGGATGAACATCATTAAACAATTATTTATTTATATTCTATATAATTTTTAGGCCAAAAGATCAACAATCTATGAAATATGAAAATTAAAAATTAATGTTAATTTAATTAAGAAATTATTTAGGCCACAAGCAACCAAGTCCGAATCGAAGACAAAGTAATTTGAATAAATTTATATATATATATATTTTTTTTTTTTAAAACTTATCAATCAATTTTTAACGATGCAAGTGAACTTTCACAAGATAATGGTTTAATTTTTTCTAGCCCAGTAAAGAATTTGAAAAATTTAAAATTCAGTTGATTTTTTACCCGGCCGGACTCAAAAATCTTACTTTGAAATTTGACTTTTTAAAAAATTGATATTCTCCGCAGGGGACTGCCATAATTTTTGAGTAGATGGGACCGAGAAATTTCCGTTGGGTTTCGATAAGTAAGGAATTTCCAATTTTACAGTTTTTGACCCATTTCATAGTACAGAATCCGGATCCTGTCCCGGCTTTTCCAAAATCCCTGGCTCCGACCAACTCTAATCATAATAATTAATTAAAAATTTTCAAGGGAAATGTCGGTGAGCAAAACCGGAATTCGTTTCTCTCGACCTAATGCCAGATATAGCATTATTTTTATATTAGTAAATGTATTTTCCGAAAACCTGAAATTTTATTTGAATTAGAACAACCCTTGAAAAATAGTTTTCAATTTTGGGATTTGATAGCTCATTTTCCTATGTATTGAAAGGGCGAAGGGGATTTTTAGAAACAAAAATCACAAAATATCTTAATTATTTATCTATAGATTATAATAATTAGAATCCAAATGATACAATTTAAATTTTTATCATTTTCATCCAAACCGAATTATTTAGGTCAAAATGAACATCCGAGTTCAAGTGCTTCGAGTTCAAATTATTGGACTTCAAGTAATCCGACGGGCTCAAGTTTTGCGAGTTCAAGTAATCCGAGTTCAAGTCGTCCGAGTTCAAGTCGTCCGGGCACTGGACATCGTAATGAATTAATTTATTTGTAGAATAGAATAATTTAAAAAATCGGAAACATTTTTAATTAATTGCAATTTTTGGCAGAACTTTCTAATGAAATTTTTTTGTTATTGACAATTTTTCGGGATTTTGGGGCTTCTCATCAAAAAAAAAGACTCAATTTACTATTTGTAGGACGTATAAACTTGAAAACAAGATTAACAATATGTCATCCAATGCCATTTTCGTATATTTAAAGATTAAAAATGATTTGTTAGCACATTGACCAGAATCCCCCGGTGTTGATCAAGTGGATCACCCATTAAGAAGATTTTATTATAATTTTTTAGCTTGATAGTTGCCTTTTTATTTTTATATTTTTCCAAATTTCAGATTTATGTCCATATTTAGCTTTTGTTACATCTATATTTTCGACATTTCACAAAAAAAAAGAAAGAAAAATTATGGAAAATTACATAAAATTGTGCAAAAAATTTTGTGAGCAAAATTCGCGTTAAAAGAATTTTTTTTTATAATTCACGTATTAAAATACTTTTTTTCCTTCTTGTCAAAAAATTTTTTGTGGGCTTATTTAAGAATTTTTTCAAAAATTCAAAACAATTTTCAGAAATTTTTTGTTCCATATTTCGGTCTTTTTATTCATATTTAGTCCATATTTTGCGATTAAGTTACATTAAAAATTTATTTAGCCATGGTAGCCGATTTAGCACGCAGACAACGAATTAGTAGGGAAAGCATTCGTGAAACCAGTAAGATTATATAATTATAATAAAGAAAGAATTATAAAAAATGCCAAATTAACAAAATGGAAAAATAATAATGAAAATGAAAATAATTCAAGAAAGATTCACCTAGGCATTTAATATATTTAATATATAAAATATTATTATTATTATTAAATTTGGAATTTTTCCTAAATTGTTCAATTATATTTTTAGACAAAAAACGAAAAGATGGCGACATTTCCGGTTCTCTAACCATGCCCAGACGCGAATGAATTTGTGAATTGTGTCAGCAGCAGATGTGAGAAGTTTTTGGGAGAAGATGTGAAGCCCATTTGTTGATCAAAAAGCCAAAAATCATTTACAGTAAACTGTATTCTTATGGTGAATTTGTTAAATGTTTTTATTAAAAATTCGAATTTTTGTGCCATGGTCCGCTAATGGCCATTTTTGTGTAATTACTGTCTCAATATGTGAGCCCTTTCATATGCAAAACAAATTTAATCGAGTATTATTCATTCCCGAGAATGAATCAGTTGTGATCAGACTTTATTTATTCAAAAAGGTTGACTAAAACAAGAAAAAATTATTTCAAAATTTTCTTTGAAATCTGAAAAAATTCACTTTCATTTTTTTATGTATGTTTTACGCTTTTATTTACATATAATTAATGAATTATTGTGTGTCCAAGTCATTAGTCATACCAATGTATGACATTTTAGGCACATTTATGTATTTCACACAAAATCTGACAACAAAACAAAATAAAAGTAAAATAAATCAACAAATTGAAAATGATAACACAATGAATGGATAGAAGAGGATGATTGATTCTCACATTATCATCAAGTTTTCGGCGGAGGACCATTTGCCAATTGGGTTCTTTTCTTTTTGAGTGTGTCGCGCAATTGCTGACTCTTTCGCCTGACATAATCAACGGTTGGTGGATCAAATTTGATTCGCATAGGCGCATTCTAAAGGGAGATCTAGTCAAAAAATGGGATTAAAACTGTAGAAGAAATATAAATGAAATACAGTTTCAATGGCAACATTTTTGTGGGCATATCTCAAATTGAAAATTTGGATTTTTAAATATTTTGGACGGTGCCAATCGGCTCCTCGGTCAACTGCATTCATAAAAATAGGAAATTCGCATTCGGATGGGTGACTATGTTTTACTCCGCACCCCGAATAAAAGTATTGTCCCCCCCCCGCACTTACAGATATTCTTCAAAAAAACGTTATTTTTTAAAAGGAAAACATGAATAAAGAATTTTTAAAGATTCAAAGTTTCTTTCCAAAAATTTCTTCCTGAAATTTTCTTATAAAAAAATCCTCTGTGATTTTTGAATAGGCACTCCTGCCGGACCCTCCCATTGTTAAACAAATATGAAAATCGCATTCGGACCGATTTTTCCTGCTCCTGTTCGCTGATGTCGTTGTCACCGTTTTTGAACAGATGCTGCTTGATAAAGTTAGTTTTGTTTTGCTTGCTGAACAAATGCAGAGCTTTGATGGTGCAGCGTTGGGCATGCTCAAAATGGAGCACCGTGGTCAACTCCTGGCCGTACATTGTGTACGGCTTGGCACCCAACGACACGCGTGTGATCTGTTCAACCCATGGGCCCATGTGGTGCTTGGCGTACAGCCCGACCGCAACACGGTCAAACACGGACTGGCCAAGCTCGTGCAGTCGAACCAAATCCCGGGGGCACACAAAAATTTGGCCAAACTCCCGGATGAACGTTTCGCCATAAAGCGGTTTGGTTTGTTGATTCGGCTGCAGCAGCTGCGGCTGATGAGTCACCACCGCCTTCGGCACATCCTTTTTTGTCTAAAAAATTAAACAATTTTATGAGTTCAAATTTGCATTGCTTTGCCCTCTCGCTAGAGAATGGCAAATCAACCTTTTTATTGCTTTTTGCGGAGTATCAATTTAAATGTTGATATTTAATTAAATCAACTAACATTATGCCACCAACGCAAATATCAACGTAATTTTCAAAAATTGCGATATTTTTTTTAAATTTATATGAGCGGTTTATAATTTTAGTGCGAGAGATAACGCAAAAATGAGAGAGTGCTGGATCTCAGTCCCAGTCATACAAAACATTTTTGATGAAGGAGGGTAGAGAAAATATTTTCAATAGAAAGTGTAATGGGAAGGGAGTCCATGTCTTTTCTTCGCTGATTCTTTTGGTAAGAGACGCAGATTCCTCACTATGTTCTCCGTTCTCTCTCTGTCTTAATTCTCTTCCCATAACACACTCTTTCTAATTAATTTTTCTTTATTCTTCTTCACCAAAAATGCTTTTGTATGACTGGGGCTGAATTTAACACCCTCTCACTTTTGTGTTATCTCTCTCTCCATTTTATTATTCCGCCAAAAATCATTTAAAAAATTGCTTTAAATAAAAAATTATCCTAATTTTAAAAATAGCGTTGATATTATGTTGATGGCATAATGTATGTTGATATTAAATAAATATCAACGTCAATGTTGATATTTATTAAAACAATGTTCGCTAAGAGAAAAATGTTGATTTACCTTTCTCTACCTCTCGCCACACTGCTACCGTTATTCAAGTGCCTCGCCCCCTTCCCTCCTACACTGACTGTGTTACCATACTCGAGTGCCCCCTCTCCCGTCACTGTTATCATTTTCAAGTGCTCCCTCCCCCCCTTAAGATACAGTATCGAGTGCTCCCCTTTCTCCCATTATATGCTACCGTATTCAAGTGCATCTCCCCCCTCTCTTCCCGTCACTGTATGTTACCGGGGACGGGACAAAATTTCGCAGCAAAAATAAAAATTTTTTTATAAGAAAATTTCAAAAAAAAAAATAGAAAAATTATCCAGCGATTTTTCCTTGAAATTTATGCGAATTAGTAAGTTTTTCGAAAATTTTTCCAAAAAATCGCAAAAAATTTCCTCAACTTTTTTCATTGGAATTTTTATAGAAAAGTTTTCTAAAATTTTTTTCTTGAAATTAAAAAAAAATTCTTTGGCGAAATTTAGGCGGCGAAATTCGGCGGCGCAATTTCGGTGGCGAAATTTTGGGATGCACCCGTATGTTACCGTACTCGTGCCCCCCCCCCCCCCCCTCTCCCGTCACTGTAGACTACCATTTTTATTCGCTGTAGTAGTTGGCTATTCGTCCCCAGTTCCTTCTTTGCCCGACGCAGTTTCCGGCGTTGAGCTCGCGACAATTTCTGCGACTTTTTCAGTTTTCTCAGCTGATCATACAATGCCCATCGGCGCTGACGGTACAGTGAAAACAGTGGCAAAGTTTCGCCCTTTAAAAATGAGGGGCATTTTTTTTTTAGAAAAATTTATGTGCCGACAAATAAACGCGAAATTGGTGTGCACGAAGTGTGAGCAAATTTGTTTTTGTGAATTTAAAAACCAAGACGATAACGCTCAAAACAAGCCCGTAACCAGGGGCACCCCGAAACTAAAGAATTTTATAGTAAAAATTGTCGAAAATTTCAAGAAAAAAAAGTGTTTAAAACACTTTTAAGCTTTAATTGGAAACTTTTATGATAAACTACTAAATTTTATTATTTTTTCTTGAGATTTTCTTATAAAAAAATTTTCGATTTAAAAAAAAAAAATTTTTTTAAATTTTTTCGTGGGTAAATACGAGGGGGAGGGGGGTGAAGCGTCACTCGTGAAATTGACCCCTCCCACATCCCCCCATCTCCCCACCCTCCTTAATGTGGTACAGTACCCATTTGGTCAGATTGTCGATCCAATCCCGAAAAACTGTGTCCGTTATTTCATTGTCGGCCAATTTATCCAATGGGAGTGGGGCTGACGAAGTGTGCTTGAACAACAGCATTTCACAATCGGCTTGGACAATTTCGTCAACAATCACCTGCAAAAAATTACAACAATAACCATGACGTAATCGAAAAACTTTTTAATTTTACAAAATTTCTTTTTTTTTTTGTTTCCTCGAAATTTTCGTAAAGGTTTTTGATAGGCTAATTTAATGAAAAATTTTAGAAATAATTTGAAAAAAATTCAAAAATAGGAAATTCCAAGGAAAATTTTTTTTAGCGTTTTTTAAAATAATAGGTCAATTTTTTTGTGGGTTTTTGGAACTACGAAGTTTTTTTGTGAATTGGGGCTTCAATAATAATTCCACTACAATTTTTACCCTCAAATTTTGGTCGTTGTGAAATTTCAAGAAAATTATAAGAAAAAAATTTAAAATTTTTTTTAGCGTTTTTAAAATAATGAGTCAATTTTTGCTAATTTTTAAATTTTTTGGGACTTGGCGCTTCAATAATAATAATTAATTGAATAATAATTTCCATTTCCAATTTTTACCCCCAAATTTTCGTCGTTGTTTTTGTTTTTCTTGTTTTCTTTGGGTGTCTTCTTCACCCGGCATGCCACCAAACAGCCGACCAAACTGTGCCGGAATGGCTCAAGGCTGATCAATTGGCGCAGCGAGGACAGAGTGACGCGGACACGCTTCAACAACTCCGTGCTGTGCACCAATTCGTCCAACGGCGGCTCATCAGTTCCATCGTTGTCAGAGTCCTGTGTCAATCGAAATTGTTTAAAATTTTCAAATTTAAAGAAAAAAATTTTACAATTAGAAATTTCAAACTAACAATTTTTCAAGGAAAAAATCTTGTAAAAATTTTTGTAACGTTTTTTAGCATTTACTAATTTGTAAGTTAGAAATTTTGCAAGGAAAAATCTAAAAAAATGGGTTTATAAGAAAAAAATTTCGAAAAATTTAAATTTTTTCAGAAAATCGCTGAAATATTAAAAAAAAAAAAAATTTTCTTGGGATTTCCTTATAAAAAATTTGAGATTTTTTCTTGAATAAAAAATCAAAAAAATTCCTTAAAAATGAATAAAAAATTAAAGCGATTGCAACTCAAAACCACCACCCACCTGTTCACTGTCTCGCTCATCATCATCTTCCTCATCATGTTCAAGCTGTTCACCACTCGTCTGCTGTTGCTGCTGCCCATTGTCCATGTCGCCGTCGCTGTCGTCCATGTCCCGCATTTTCGTCTTCCTTGTGGACGAGGCGGTGGCCAATTCCAACACTTGAACATCATCATCCTCGTCGTCATCACCCGCATTGTCCTGGTGCTGTTGTTGTTGTACACCGATGTTGCCATGTTCTTTGGCCGCTGTTGTTGTCCGTCGGCTTGTCGTCGTTGTCGTCGTTTGATGGTTGTTGTCCAATGCCGACGAAGAATGGTGGTGCTCCATTTTGACATTTTGTCGCTGCAAAAAGTCACAAAAAATTATGATTGTTGTGTCCCCGGGTGTTAAGGCTTTAAGCCATTTCAAATTACCATTTTAAGAGAGAGGGATTTATTTGAGGAAAAGCATTGACAAAAAATTATATGTTAAAACCGGAATAAGTTTGGGTAACAACAACAACCTCAGAGCATTTTGGGTGGGTAGTGCAATTGGTTATTTGGGAAAGAATTGCCAAAGGCAAAGAACAGCACAGACTGACCCACCGCAGACATCTCGCAGCCCCCGAGGGGGAAATTGGATGGACTTATATACTCGCATAATGGGGATGGACTTTGGATGGGATGAGGGGTAATGAGAATGAGAGAGATGGATGAAGAAATGGCACGATAACATTGGAAATGAGAGGGATTGGATTGGCTTGGGGGGAACAGGACAAAATAACGCCGGCCGAAATCCCGCCGAGACAAAATCCCGCCGCCGAAATCACGCCGGGACAAAATCACGCCACTAGAAATTTTTAAAATTTTTTTTCAAACCTAGAATTTTTTCAAGAGAAAATCTTAGAAAATTTTTTTATAAGAAAATTTAGAGAAAAAAAAATTTAGAAAAATTTTCAGATTTTTTTTTGAAATTTTATGAAAAATACTAAGTTTTTTCCGAAAATTTTCCAAAAAAATTTAATTTTTCGTGAAATTTTCTTATAAAAAAATTTTCTAAGATTTTCTTCTTGAAAAAATTCTAAGTTTGAAAAATTTTTAAAAATTTCTAGCGGCGTGATTTTGTCCCGGCGTGATTTCGGCGGCGGGATTTTGTCTCGGCGGGATTTCGGCCGGCGTTATTTCGGCGGCGGGATTTCGGCGGCGGGATTTCGGCGGCGTGATTTTGGGGTGCACCCGGTTTGGGATGGGACGAACAGAGGGACAAGTTTATGACGGGTTAGGGTCGGGGAAAGTAGGACAATTTACATTATGTACAAAATATGAAATTTTGAATGCTGCGGATACAGCAATGATGATGCGAGAAAATTTGTTCCAGAAATTTTTTCTAATTAAAAAAATGATAAAATAAAATTAGGGAATAAACAGGACGGAAATTTTGAAATTTTAAGACGAATTTGAGTCCGACAAAGAAAAAAAAGGGGGGGGGGGTACAGCGGAGCAGGACAAAACTCATTGTCAGCCCCGAAATTCAGCCGACCGAAACTCAGCCGAGACATAATTCAGCCGGGAATAAATTTTTAAAAAAATTTTCAAACAGAAATTTTTCAAGAAAAAAATCTTAGAAAAATTTTTCTTTGAAAATTCTATGAGAAAAAAATTTTCAAGAAATTTTCAGCGATTTTTTTTTAATTTTTTGAAAATCGCTGAAAATTTTTTAAAAAATTTATTCCCGGCTGAATTATGTCTCGGCTGAGTTTTGGTCGGCTGAATTTCGGCGGCTGAGTTTTGGGGTGCACCGAGGGTACAGTTATCACGGTGGGCGGTCGAATGTGCCCCGGTACGAATGGGTAGTGGACCCTATAGGGCAGTCAAATTTTTCGTTTCACATTGTCAAAAATTTACCCAAAAATTTCTGCCGAAAATATATTTTTACCTAATCAGGTGAAAACCTTTGATTTTTTTTTAACCTAAATTTAAGATTTTTCATAAAAGAACAAATTTGCCTACCACTGAAACTCGCTCAAAATGTTGCTGTTGGTACGCCGAGTCGGCCAAAAATGACTGGAGCATTTGCGCCTTTTGCTCAATGAATTCGTCCGAAGGCAACGGCAAACCCTGAGAATGAGAAGCAAATTTTAATAAATATAAATTTTATAAAAATGAAAAAAGTAAAAAAAAAAAATTGACGGGCATATTTGGCTTGGCTTTTTGAAAAATTCCAAATCAAATAATCGACGACTTTTTTGTCTGAAAAACTTTTTGGCAAATATTTTTTGTTTGAAAGAATAAAAGTAGGGAGTTAAAAGCAAGGACGGTCTCAGAATTCCGGCTTGGTTCGAGAGGGGTATTGCCTGTGAAATTCTTGGCAGATTTTGGAACAGATTACACACAAAAAAATTGGTAATTTTGTGGATTTAGGAAAAAATTGAAAATTTATTGGGAAATTTTGGCGATAAAATTCTTTGAGTAGGTAGCAGTAACGCAAATTGGAAAATTTTTACCAAAAAGACTATTTCCCCTTAAAAAGTTCGTTTGTGAAGGGTTTTCAAAAAAAATTTTCAAAAATGCTTTGCCCAAACCCCCTAGTAAATGCGCTTAAAAATTTTCCCGAATTAGTTCCATTTAAATACTGTTAGAAAATGTGCAATTTGGCTCACCTGAATGTCCATGTCGGCCATCCACGGCCCGTAGTCCACCAGGTCGGGCTTCTGCTCAGCGATCTGTTCGAACTCGAAGTAGCCAAGTTGGAACACGAAAACGCGCCGACGCGGAAATGCCACTTGGTGTAAATCGACGGGACCGACCACAGCGCCACAAAGTGCAATCTGATGAAAAAGAAAATGGATTTATTTATTTTTTTGAAAACTTTGATTTTTTGTAAATGTAGGGAGGGGGAGTTGGGTAATGAATTCCCAAATGGACGTTTTTGAAAATTTTCATCGCGATTTTTGTTGAAAAATTTTTCAACCCTATAGGAAGGAAGACCAATCAAAGCAATTTGTCAAAAATGGAGTTGGTATTTTTTTTGTTTAGAAAATTATAGCGCACTCTCCCGAAAGGAAAACTTTTTGTATTTTGTATAAATGTTTAACAAAATTTTGAAAATTTTATTTTTCCAGAAAAATTTTTGGGGTTTATCCGACTCAAAAATGGGCTGTGTTCTTTTAGTAATGGACCTTAAAAAACTGCAAAAAAAAAAAAAAAATTAATTGTTAGACAAAAGCTATTAATAATACAACTAAAATTTCTAAAAAAAATTTTTTTTTTTTTTTTTTTTTTGTAAAAATAATTCGCAAAAAGTAGCGAACTTTAAAATTTTAGTCAAATTTTGGCCCCAACACCCAATTATATTTCGCGTTAACTTTTTAGATTTCAAGCCATATGTGCTAGGTTAACCCACATAAAAAATCTTTTTTTTTTTTCATTTTCCCATTTAATGTTTTTACAATAAACCTCTGACCACGTCATTGCGTTGGTCAACCGCGTGCCGTCCAAGGCGGCACAGACAGCCGGAGACGGCACGGTTGAACTGCTCCAGCTGGTCCGTGCCAACCGCACCGCCGAACAGCGCGTCCAACCGGCACAGCTCGCCGCTGGTCAGCGTAATTGATGCCAATTTGGTGGCAAAATCGCGATTCTAAATAGCATGGAAATTTTTTTGTTTAAAAAAAAATTCGAGGGCTTTTATGAAAAACAAAGGCTTTTTTAAGGAAAAAGTTTAGACAAATTTTTCAAATGTTAATTTAAATTCTTATAAATTTTTCTGGCAGTTTCGGTGCTTTTTTATAGTGCCCAATATTTAGAGACCGGGTTTTTGAAAACTATTGACCGGGAATGGGGCTAACACATTTTGCCATTTTGAGTCATTTTTAGCAGATTTTCATCAAAAAATGTCGATTTTTTTAGCAGAATTTTTTTGAAAAAATTGTTTAAAAGTACCAATGCCCGCCGTTTTCCGGCACTTTGTTGCCGGACTGCAAGGTTTTGTGGTTGTGCATTGATGTTGGCCATGCCCTCCAACTGTTCCTCTTTTATTGGCATTCTTTCCGAGTGCTAAAAATAAATTGGGGCCCAATAAAAAAAGTACCAATTAAAATAAATTTTACAATTCTTTGCCGCTTATAACGCGTTGATGATGGCGAGGAGTCCGTTGTCGTTGTGTCATCCGCTTCCATGAGCTCTCGTTTCATTTCAAATATTTTTTTTTCCTAAAAACTGAATTTGCGGTAAATAAATTGAAATGTAGGGCAATCGGTATAGTAAAGTTTACCCCCCCCCCTTTTTTGAAAATGTTTTTATTGTTTTCAAAGGGGTGCTGATCACGAATCCGGCACCCATTTCGACCAATTCCGAATCCCGGACCCGAATTCGAACAAAAAGTCGAAAATTCAAATTTTCCGAATTTCCATTTTTAGTCTAAAAATGATTTAATGATCTTTTATTGGATCATTAATGACTTTACACTAGAGATCGGACACGGGGCAGACCCGTGCACGGGGTTTACGGACCCCGTACCCCGTGTTTTTTCAGGCTGACACGGGTTTCACGGGGTCACGGGGTTTTAGCCCGTGACCCCGTACCCCGTGTTATTTCCAACCCCGTACCCCGTGCCCGTGCCTGTGTATTTTGGGACACGGGCTACGGGGTTTTTTTTCTCCAGCTAAATTGCGATTTTTTAAAATTTTTGTGTTGCATTTCGCCATAATATTCATTTAAATTAATTACATTTAATTGAATTTTGTAAGTGGAAGAGAATTCGGGTTGTATGTATCAGGGGATGGAACGGAATTCCGTCTTCCGAGTTCCGAAATTTTGATCAAAAATCGAAATTTTTTTTGAGTATTTTTTTTTTAAAAAATTAGCAGTTTTCCTACAATTTCACGATAATAAATTGCATAGAAATTTTCAATTTTTTCCCGGCGGCGCCTATCGGCACCGCCGGACTCAAAAAAAAACTTAATTTTCTTGAAAAATTTGCTCAAAATCCAAAATTTAAAGGGGTTAACTGTTCCAAAAAAAAATTTCCAAAATAATGTAAAACACTTAAAATATTTTGAAAATCATTAAAAAAAAATTTCAAATAAATATAGGAATAAACTAAAAACAGTTTGAAATTACCTTTTCTCAATAAAAATTATTCAAAATTTTTATTTTTCATGTTGATTTTTACTTGAAAAAATTATTCTAAAAAACTCCGTGCCCGTGTACGGACCCCGTGTCATTGTTGAACACGGGTTTCACGGGGTTTACGGGGTTTTAGCCCGTGACCCCGTACCCCGTGTTGTGTCCAACCCCGTACCCCGTGCCCGTGCCCGTGTATTGTGAAAATTCCGATCTCTACTTTACACACCTTTTCAAAAAACGAGACATGTGTCAATAAATAAAGTGCAAAGAAAAATACATTTCTCTCATTTTGGCGTACTATTTCTTTACAGAGAAAAAAACTTTAAAAAATGACGATATTCAAAAATCATTTTTGAGAGTTTTTGCCAACCAAACTGGACAATGTTATCATTCGAAAGCTCACGTTGAGGAAAAGCTTTTTCTAAGCAAAAGCTAAGCGATTTGATGGATTAAAAAAGATATGGCGTTCAAAAATTTATTATTTGAATAACTTTTTAGCTAACCCACTTTTTGCTTCTAAAAACCATCCAATTTTGTTCGTAATTTTTTTCTCGGTCGATATGCAAAATTTGGTGCAAATTGTATGGTTTGAAAAAAAGTTATATGGATAGAAGTGAATTAAGTTTTAGTTTTTCTCTATTAACAGAGATAAAAAAAATAGTATGCCAAAAAGAGAGATGTTTTTTTCTCTGCACTCTCTATTTATTGACACATGTCTCGTTTTTTTCAAACGGTGCGTTTAACTTCGTTTTCATATACCTATTTGATCTTTTTATATGCCAGTCTCCATTAAGCTGCCCGTCTCCAATTATATACCACTTTCTGAGGAGGTTGAAAAATAATTTACCAGTCTCCATTTATGTGCCAGGGAGGATAAATAGAATTTTTTAATAGTTTATTTGGCACATTTTCCAAAAAAATAAATCAATTCAGCAGTAAAAGGTGCAAAAAAATGAACAATTCTCGTCATCTTCGACTCCATCCAGCCCTGTATCATCATCAGATAAGCCGACTTCTTCGTGATCGTTTCGTCCATCGTTCACCGTTTCAGTTGACCTAAACTCGCGCAAAAAATTTGATCCCTATTGGTCCAATTGCTCCTTGCGGCTTGAAGCAAGCAATTTTTTCATCTCCTGTTCCGTCCAATGGCGTTGTATAGGCCACAAACTTAAATATTTCGAATGAGCTATTGAATGTTCGAAGAAGTTAAGTTTTTCGTTTTTACGCTTTTTTGAAATTTAATTATTGTTCGATCAAATTTTTTGAAAGATTTTTTGAAATTCAATCATTAATCCCTTAGAGGCCATTTGACGCGGAGGTTTGTGGTTCAAAGTCGCTTGACCACGAACTGCTTTTCTGTATTCTTTTTTAAATGAGTAGATTTGCGCAAAGATATTTTAAACTCATTTAAATGAAATAACAAATAATAAATGAAATTGTTAAAACATTTTAAGTTTTCCCAGAGCTACAGGGTCGGCCAACCTTATTTTAAAATCTCGCCAAATTTGCTCAAAAACATTTATTGCGATGGTAAAATATGGCGCTCCAGAAAGATTGATTTATTCTCCAAAAGAGCAGAAATTCAATTGACAATCATGGAAATGGGCAAAAAGATGGATTGGCAAATTTTTGAGGAAAATGAAAATCATAGGTGATCAAGTGGCGTATATCAGCATTTGTATCGGTTGGCAACACTGAACGAAGAGTTGACAAAGACTTCTGTATCATTGTCGTGGGCATTCACTCCAATCTTGGAGCCAGAAAACTTTACATTAAAAAAGTAAAATATTTTAGATTGCTCAAAATACGAAAATTATCTTTCGTTATCAAATTCGTCTATAAATCGAAGGAAACCCATTTTTTGATTGTTTTGCCTAATAAATGCAATAATATAAATTTGTCTGTTCTGAGCAAAATTATGAAAATTTTGTTCAAAAAGAAAAGTTCGATTCAGAAGAACTTAACAATGAAATTAAAAATGGAATCTGCTGCACTGATTCCTTGAGCAATATCGGCTAAGTTTGCACTTCCCCCGTGCGTATTAAGTTGCACCCTGAATTACAAAATAGAATGAAAAATTTTTTGAAAAATGAATAGATTTTCATTATTTAATAATAAAAATTAACTAACAAACCGCAAAATTTTCGTTTTTCTGTAAAATCTTAATAAATTCAACTCAAATTCCATATTTGCGGCGTATCTTTTCAGTTCCAGCTCACTCTGAGTGTCCCGAAAATCCATCAGTAGACAATCACAACAAGACAATCTGTCAGTGAAGAACAATCCGTCAGTATTTAATAACCCTTTTACAAAAACCTTTTTAGATTTACTAAAAAAGTTTGCTTGAGTTTTATCATCATTTCTTGTTATTTAATAATTTAATTCAATTTATCATTTTAAAAATTTATCTTTAAATTTTAAAATAAGCTTCTTGGTTTTTTATATATAAAATCTGGTTTAAAAATTAATTTTGTTGACGGATTGTCCATTAACTAATTGTCCGAAAACCACTCAGAATAATGAATATTGCACTTATAAAGGTTTAGATGCCGAACATACTTGAAACTCGATAACGACGCTTCGATTTTGTTCAAGCCATTCACGGCTCTGTTTCAATGGTCAAAAAAGTCAGCCTCCCGGTTGTTGTAACGCGAGATTAGAACATTTACTCCGCATTTGTTTGTAATTGTTGCACATTCTCCCCGTTCACTTCTTCGTAAAAATAGCGACCACGTTCCCAAGCCGGGCAAACGATAATTTGATGCAAGAAGCTGTAACAAAAATGAATATCGGATTAGGCCGCCTTTATTTCTGAAATGCGTGGTGAATTCCCTAGGCTTTTCCAATTATTAGACGCTGGTTAATTCACTTAAGAACATACAAGTTTGGTGACACCAGCAATGATATGTTGCTGATTTCGAGATGCGGTGTCCTCAGTATCGCTTATGCCATCGTAATGCCCTTCATTCCAGGTGTGCCTTCGTAAGATACGTCCGATGGCATCGAAAGTCTTCTGCTTCAGCTCCCTCTCTTGAGGCGGAGGGCTGTGGGCATTTGCGACAGAATAAAACCCAAAATATGTGCTAAAATATGTGTTAAAAATTGGAAAAAGCGAGGGTATTTTTGCAAAAAACTTCTAAAAAAACTTTATTTATCATTTTCGCCCGCACAGTATTAAATCAAATACATTTCAAGGTGTTCAGTAGTAAAACTTTTCCTTTTTTTAATTAATCATTTTTATAAATTGAAAGTTCCAGCAGAGAACTTCGGAATCCAATGACGAATTAATGAATTCGATTTGGTTACTTTCAACATTAGAAATAAATTTAAAATATTGAAAATTCTGTAAGAAATGAAAAAAGTTGATTTTTAGGGGTGTATTTTGAAATTTCTTGTGTTTTTCTTACAATTTTCTCAAAAATGGCAAAATATGTACAACATATGTGACAAAGCCCAAAATATGTGCGATATGTTTTATGTGCCAAAATGCCAAAATATGTGTTTTCATGTTTTTTATAAGTCGCTCTAAATCAAAAATTGTTCGGAGAAAGTGCTTTTTTTTGTGCTTCTCTCGTCATAACTAAGCCGCAGAAAAAATATGTAAAAACATAAAAATCCCATCCCTACTCATATCCCTTCGGCCAAACTTTTGCTTTTTCTGTGACCAAATGGCCAACTTTGCTCGTCTCACATCCCTTCGGCCAATAAAATGGCAACTTTTGCTCTTTCCAAAGCACTTATCAAATTTTTTGCTTTTCTATGACCAGTTGGCCAACATTTACTCTTCTCATATTCCTGAGGCCAAACTTTTGCTTTTTTCGGTTGCCAATGGCCAATTTTTCGCTTCAATTCCCACCAATTAGTTGACACTTCGGCCATTAATGTATAATCCCGTTACCGTGTATAGAAAATGAAAGTTGGATTCCCATCTCCAAAATAATCGGATTTATAATCATATAAAGGGTCAAAAATAACAGAGTCTAAAATTCTGTTAAAAATGAAAATTTTAGCAGATTACATTTTAATTAGGGATTTATGAGAACTTTAATTGATAAATATTTTAAATTTAAGTAAAAATCAAAACTTGAAATTAAATTGATTCGACTCATTAAATTTAGAGAATGCAATTATAAAATTTTAAAATTTTTCAGTAAAAAAAATTCTTGTTTCGCGCTTCGTGTTTTTAAGGCCTTTCGTTTTCGTCTTTTATTTTAGTTTCGTATTTCGCATTTTATTTTTCGATTCGCAACCATCCTGGTGCATAGCAAGAATGTTGCGAACAGAAAATAAAATATAGAAAAATAAAATACGGGACAGGAGAAAAACGAAATAAAAATAAAATACGAGACACGAGAAGAGACGATCAACATCCCTGGTGCATAGCATAGGTTGTTTGACATTTATGCAACATAAATAACAAATGCATTTTGTGAAATTACAACAATAACAACCAAAAATATCTTATCTTGTTAATCAACAATATTTGTGTATTTAGCAATCACATCTTCCCTCATTTTCTCAGTTCCGCCACATTTACAAATTCAATGACGAGTTGGTTGCTGTAGAAACCCAGTATGACCTTGGTTTCTTACGCGATCTTCTTAAAAAAAATTTTTGGCGCGTTTATTGTTGTTTTTTCTTTGCTCTTTAGAGGTCGGTGTATTTTTCTCAAAACTTTCAGTTTTTTTTCGCAGCTCGGAGCCCAAAAAACACCGTGTTTGAGGTTCGATTGGTTCGTCCCTAAAAGTCAATCCTTAGGGGCGTATTTTTCACTTTTTTTGAATTTTTGTTAATAAATTTGGGAAAAACGCCAAAATTTTAAAATAGATTTTTTCAAAAATTTTTAGGCTTTTTAGGTTCTAAAATAAAAACATAGAAAATAGGCTCTAATAACTCGAAAAGTAGCTTAACAACACCCCAAAAAAACTTGCTTTTCCTGCGTTTTAGGCCACTGGGAACTAAGGAAAAAATAGGCTAAAACCTAAAAATATTATCCCTACTCATAAGACGCTTATTCACTGGTTTATGTTGTAAATAATTCACATTTCCAGGTTTTTTTGAATGCCTCTTTTGAAATTAATTGTTAAAAAATGGCCAAATAATGTAAATATTATATATTTTTTAAATGGCTTAATAGGCACCTAAAAAGCCAGAAAAATCGCAAATAGGCATTAAATAGGCACAAAAAACCTCGAACAGGCACTAATAGGCAAATAAAAATTGTTATTAACGCTTTTTAGGTAGCAAAATACATAAAATTAATTAAAAAAATAAGAAAAATAATTAAATTTTCGGGGTCAATTTTTGAGAATTTTTAAAGTTTTTTCGGGTCATTTTCTTAGGGGTGTATTTTTTGTTTTTATTGCATTTTTGTTAAGCATTTTTTGAAAATCCTGAAAATATATATGTACATTAAGCACAAAAATCCCGAAACAGACAAAATAGGCATTATAAAAATCATCGTAACCATTCAAACCAAGTGGAAAACGCGTTTTTCGTGCTTATCTGAACGTAACAAATGCATAGAAATTTTAGGCATTTGCCTAAAAAACGAAGCTCTTATGGATAATTACGTGAAACTAATCCAAATATTTCCACGCAAAAAAAGATGGCGAACAAACTTGCGATTTTTAAGCGCTTTTATGAATTTTATTGATAGATTTTTACTAAAAAAATTTACAAATCCAACTTCGTAAAAAATTTAAGAAATTGAAAAACGAAATTCATTTCTTAAGTAAAATTTACGAATTGGTTAAAAATGGAATATTTCATAAAAATTGCAACGAAATGCAATTAATACAATAGATTTTGAGTTTTTGGGCACAAAAATTTTGCTTTTTTCCAAGTTAATATAAAAATTTCCAATATTTACCAGTGCTTTTTCGATTTTTGTTGAAAATTTTACGAAAATAGACCCCCCCCCCCAATTCAGGAGTACAGACTTGACATCGATATGGATTACGGATTAAAAATCCGTAAAATCAGTAGTCAATATCGGCCCAAAAAAGTACGGATCAGGGATGGCATTCCGGGGGTCCAAAATTTTTCGGAAATCGGAAATCGGAATTCCGAGGCCCAAAAATTTTTCGGAAGTCGGAAATCGGAAATTTTTCAAAAAACATAAAATATAATAAAAATTTTCTAAATATTTTAATAGGCTAAATTTTAAATTCTTAACCAAGTAAAAGGCGATTCCAAACTTTTTCGATCTAATTTAAATACATATTTGCTTTAAAAAATTATTCAATGATTTTCATCAAAAATTTTATTTTTTTTGGGGCGTGTTTTTTCAAAATTTTTGAAAACATGGCGGGCGAGGTCCGGCGGTGCCGATAGGCGCCGCCGGGAAATTTTTGAAAATTTCAGTGCAATTTATTAACAAAAATTGTAAAAATTGTTAATTTTTTGAAAAAAAATTCAAAAAAAATTTCCGAAAATTTCCGACTTTTTATCAAAAATTTCGGAAATCGGAAGTCGGAATTCCGACGTCCAAAATTTTTTCGGAAATCGGAATTCCGACCCCAAAAATGTCGGAAATCGGAAATAGGAAGTCGGAATTCCGTGCCATCCCTGAGACACACCATCTCTAATGGTTGAAATTATTTTATAAAAAAAAACAATCACCTTGTCTATGAATTTGCGAACTAGTTCTTTGAGCTTGGCGTCGAGCATCGTTCTGCCGACCTAAGAAAAGAATTTTTTTTAAAATGATTTTTAAATTTTTACTAGCGGTTTTTTTTTTTTTTGCATTTTTGCGTAAAAAATTTTGTTTGGCAAAAATTTCTTTATTCGGATTATTGTATATGTGGTTAAAATAAACATTTTTTTTGAAATTTCAAAAACTTCCTTTATAAATAGGGTGAGGATTTTTATTGGCAAAAAATCACAAAATAATTAACTAAATAGTGACAGAAAAATGCCAAAATAGTGGCAAAATAATGACAAAAAGTCCGAAATAATGACGAATAATGAAATAAGTTCCAGCCAAAAATTTAGCAAAATTTTTCAATTCACTGGTTGCTGTTGCAAATGAGGTTACACTTCCTTATATCTTAGCATATTGACATTTTTAAACCAAATTTTGTCAAGAGAAAAAATGCGGGGAATGAATTCTTTAGGTTAGGGGTGTATTTTTTTTTTTTTTTTTTTACAAATTTTTGGGTCGATCTTAGGAGCGTATTTTTTGATTTCCTTGTATTTTTGCTGAGCAATTTTCAAAAAATGTCGGAATAGAGGCAAAAATAGTGACGAAACGCCAAAATAGTGGCAAGGTACGAAAAACGAAGATTTTTTGAAAAAGAATGTGTTTTTTGTGCATTTCTCATCAAATAAAGCCGCAGAAAAAATAATTAAAAAACTAAAAATCCTCACCCTCTTTATAAAGTCTACATAGAGAAAAGCTTGGAGAATTTTTATTATTTGATTTTTTTAACTTAGAAATTCGGAGAATAAATATTGTACATATGGCATGAAAACAATAGGATAACAAATTTTAAAAGCAAAAATGCCACGCAGAGAGATAACGGATATGCAATACCTAAATAATTTAGTAAATAAACTTTCGAAATTCAAAATCACTGAAGTATATTTTTATTGTTTGTTCAAAAAACTCTCATACCCAAAATATCATAAAAGCATTTGTTTTTTTTAATTTCTTTATGATCAAATGGTATAAATAAATATTTCTTTATTACATTAATTGTTTAAATTAATTCATTCATTACCTTGTCGTTGTTGTTCTGTAGAAAAAATACTCTGCCCAAGATTTGTACGATCATTTTGGCCTAAAAATGCTTGAATATTATTAATAAAAAATTAAATTAACGCCCTTATTAGGTAATTTGGGATTAAAAATCTTACCGTATTTACTGAATTATAGTCCCCCACCGCTGAATTATAGCACCCCCCCTTTAAATAAAGCCACCCCCCTCTCCAAAATTTTTTTCCCCAAAAAGAATTTAAATTTTTGTATGGCGCGTGTCTAAATCCCGCTGCGTCAAAGTACCCGCCTAACAAATAAGCTAAAATGAGTCTAAATCTGGCCAAAAAAATAGCAAAGTTCCGAAAAGGTATTTTTGAAAAGAAAATTAATGAAAATCCACAATTTTTTGCTTTATAATCAGCGTTTTTTAAGTATAACCTGAGAATCGGTCAACAAAAAAGTTCACTTTATCCCTAAAGCGGACAAGAATTGTTGGAATTAACCCGGACTTTTAACCCAGAGTTTTATGGAAATTTCCATTGATTACTTTTGTTATAGCATTTTATCTATTTCCAAACCGGTAAAAATATTAATTTAATGAAACGTTGGAACCTAATTGGAAAAAAATAGCATTTAATAAAATATTAAAAATATTTCGGCATTTTGGCGAAACTTTTACAAGAAATCGGCATTTTTTGCTTGGTTTTTCAAAAAAAAGATGAAAGAAAGGTGTCGATTCGATAACGCTTCAGAAGAAATAATAGGTTCCAAAAAACGGAATGGACTTATTTACCAGCCCAATAGACCCCCCCCCCCCCCGCCCCTCCCCTCCAAAGGGGGGGGGGGGGGGAGGGGTTGAAAAATAGAACCTCACGGGGCCCTATATAGTAAATACGGTAAATAGAACTTCTAAATATTTTATAAAATTGGGAATATATTCTAAAAGTCCCCAAAATTAGGAGGCTATAAAGTGATTGAAAATGCGTAGTGATACAATATGTATTTTCTATTTGGAAGGGGATACGGTAGAATGATGTTATGAAGAATTAATGTGTCAAAATTAATTCCCATAGAATTTTTGTGGTTGTTTATTTGACATCTGATTTTGGTTCATAAAATTTGATCAAAATCGTTTTAAAAGCGGCATATTCATAAATTTTTTTTTGACAAAAACAACCCCTTAATATATATTTTTGAGATTTTTACCAGACGGATTCGATTGAGAACGACTTGGATCTTGAGGTTGATTGCCTAAATATTTTTTTTTAGGAATTAAATACGCACAAAAATCGTCGAATAGATATAAAAGCCAAATAATTTTTTATATTAAAGATTTTAGGAAACAAAAACACACAAAAAGTTAATTTTTTTGTTTCAATTAAAAAAAATCATTTAAATTATTTTAAAAATTTAGAATAAAGACAATTTTTTAATTCCAAAATTCGGACTAAAAAATTCTTAAGGAATGAATTTTTGAAAAATCTTTTCAGTTCTTCAGAGGATGTATAATAAGCAAGAGCAAGTTTTTTTTTATAAAAAATATTTTAGTTGTCAGTTTGTACGAAACCAATTAAATATTTGACTATCAATTGTATACCACATCCGATGCAATTTCCTCCCGATGTGCTGTCGAAGCAAACCAAAAGGATAAAAATGGCAAAAATGATAGCAGAAAATTGCATCTTGAAGGAAACTAAAAAATGGAAAAATATAGATAAACCAGAGCCCGAATATGCAGAATTTTTTTCATAATAATAAGGCACGAGTCTTATTTTATTTATTTTTTGATATAAGAATGTAAATCTTGTCGGATGTGAACAACAACTAAAAAATACCAGGTTTTTTGATTGTTCATTAAAAAGGTAATGACGAAAAAATTTCACTAACAATTTTTTCAAAAGAAAATTAAAGAATTTTGGTAACGAAAACCTAACAAAAAAATTCATTTTTAACTCTAAGTGATCAGTTTTGAAATTTTTCATAAGGGTCTCGGTTCTTAGGGGAGCCTTTTTTTCGGTTTTATTGCATTTTATGAAAAAAACAGTTAAATATATAAAAAAATAAAATCGGTATCTTATCCATAACTATATCGGATGCATTTAATTGTGTAAAATGTTAGAAAAAATTCTCCTATTGAAAAGTGGGTTGTTTTTTCAGTTTCTCCTCTGTGCTTAAATTGGCAAATTTGTCACATAATCAAATGTGGCATTTCATGCGTGCAGCATCTCTCTTTCTCATTCGCTTTCTCTATATTCAATGAATTCGTGACAGTCTAATTTATGGATTTTTTTGGAATGGAAAATTTTAATATGCCTATAATGTTTTCATCTCGCCCCCCTCCAACCATTACAACGAAAGAATGAGCGGATATGCTGGGGCTTACTTATACATGACAGCATTTAATGTCGTTAGATTATTATGCTAATGAATACGTGGGAGGATGTCGGAAATGCCTTAATGTTTTTACCCGTGATGGGTTGTTGCGTAAAACTGCCAATTTTAGAGTTTTTCGAGAAAAACTCGTATTACCTTTTCTTAAACACAACCAATTAAATAGTCTTGATATAATTCGGTAACTCTTTTTTAGGTTTGTTCATTTACCATATCAGAGAATTTCATTCAGTTTTCGAAAAGTTATGGCAATTATTTTAATCTGTTGGTCGCAACATTCTGAAAATTAAATTAAATTTTATGAGATTTTTATGCTAATAAAACTCAATCCAAGAGCTATTGTTTGAACCAATTTTATTTGATTTGATTATTCTTATAAAAATTATTACAAATTTTTTTGAAAAATTTCTAAAATTTGTATTTTTTACAAAATGTCCCTGATGATAATTTTTATGAAAAGATCTAGTACGTCTTCATATTTTTAAAAACGTCGAGTTTAGCATTATCGCCATTTTTCTGGAATGATGATGACTAAAACAATAGCATTTTGTTGTAATTAAATTTATTTAAGCAATTTCGAACTAATCAAAAAAAAAAATTAAATATTGCTATTAATAATTAATTTGCTATAATTTTTTGATATGATAAAAAATTTAACAACAACTAAAACAGATGAGGAAAGATTGTTAAAAGAATTAAATAAAAAATTATATTTTTTTTTGGGTTTTCAGAAAATTGGGCAAAACTCGTAAAGACGAGCTCGACAACAAGTCGCCAGTGATTATGGCCTACCAAGAAATTGATATTGATACCGGTACCAATCCGTTGAACAAAGTCGGCCAGTTTGCTCCGTGATTATTAAGTTCCCCGGGAATAAGACATAAAAAACGATTAAACGGTTTCCGAAAAAGGTATTTTTTTATTTAAATCTAATTTTTAAAAATAATTCAGAACTTTTTTAATTTTCAGCTGAAAAAGCCGAAGAAGTGGATTAAATTGAATACACTATAAAAATAAAATTATAATTATTGATTTTTTTGCAGAAAGACCAATAAACCCATAAATATCATCAAAAATTGTAATTTATCTGTGTAAAATTTATTCAGTAAAACCGCCAAAATAACTATTTTCAGAATTTAAAATAGATTATTCCAAAAATTTTTGGTCGGTTGTTCTGTCAACCCAACCTAAAATCGTAAAAAACCGAAAGAACCGACCGTGCTTGTCTCTATTCACGACCTTACACGTGGTCAAGTCTAAACTTGAATGGCCTTTCCCCTTTTTTCCTAGAATACGTCAAATACATTCCCTTATGCATAATACAATCTCGTTTGTAGTGAAAGGCAAAACAACTTTTTCTTAAGAAAAAAATTGTTTCATCGGAGATCAACATTTAAGTTGTTATTTAATTATTAACAATGTTCATTTTGCCAACAACCTATAAAACAACGCTGTTTTAAAATTTCGTTCTATTTAAAAAATTCCATTTAGCGGGAAATATCATTTGGGAGAAAAATGAGAGAGTGCTGAACTTTCAGTACTGGTCAGACAAAACATTTTTGATTAAGGAGGGTAGAGAAAATAATTTGAAGAGAGATTGCAATGGGAAGAGAATTCATGTCCCTTCTTCGCTGATTCTTTTGGTAATAGACGCAGATTCCTCACTATGTCCTCTGTTCACTCTCTGTCTTAAATCTCTTCCCATAACTCTCTCTTTTTAATTAGTTTTTCTTTATTCTTCTTCATGAAAAATGTTTTGTCTGACCAGTACTGAAAGTTCAGCACTCTCTCATTTTGCCTTATCTCTCTCCCAAATGATATTTCCCGCTAAATGGAATTTTTAAAAATAGACCGAAATTTTAAAAACACCGTTGGTTTATAGGTTGTTGGCAAAATGAACATTGTTAATAATTAAATAACAACTTAAATGTTGATCTCCGATGAAACATTTTTTTCTTAAGAAAAAGTTGTTTTGCCTTTCACTACTCGTTTGCGTTCTTCAAAAGGCAGTTTTGTGTTGGCAATTTTCTGCTTTATGCTCAGCCTTTTTGGTGCTGAAACTGATTTTAGGTACTCAATCGCTGGTACTCAATTTGAGGTATTCAGTTGGCTGGAGCTCTCTTGCATAGTGCTCTCTTTGCTTTGCTTTATTGCGAGTGCTCAGTTGGTTGACACTAAATTGGATGCGGTTACTTGGCTGTCACTCCCCGCCTACCCAATATTGCCACACGAGCAATTTCCACAGCAATTTTGACTTAAACTCGGTTTCAGAACATCAGCGCCAGAATCTGTTACGGCCAAGAACTCTGTATTGAATTCTCTAACATCGTTCATCGCTGATAATAATTCATAAAAATGATTCATATATGAAATTTAAAAGTGTTTTAGTCTTTGAGGCGGATAAAATAATCCGTTCAAATTAGAGTGCCACGGGACCGGGACCGGGATCGGGCCGGGAATTCCCGGTCATCCGAGGTCCCGGTTCCCGGTCCCGGATTTTGAAAAGCTCAGGTCCCGGTCCCGGTCCCGGTAGGGCAACCGGGAACCGGGAAAAACAAGCACTGGTAAGAATGGGGGTCTGAGTGAAAAATTAGAGAGATGAAAATTAGAGTTAAAGGGAAAAAATTAAAAAAAAAATTAATATATTCTTTTAAAGGAACACTGCCAAGTGTGCAAATGGCCTAGTGGCTAGTCTCCTTGACTTTCCCTTCTTCTTTCCCCTGGTTCAATCCCTCTACAGAAATTAAATTATTTTGAATTTTCTTTTTATATACTCTGGGTTTCCTATAGAGAAAATATGATTCCTCATAGTTTTTTTTAATTTATACATATTTTATCATTTTTTAAATGAAAACCTACCAATTGAGCTTAATAATCCCAAAAACCAACCTTTTTTGTTGAAAATCTGTTAACAAGTTACACCCAAATTTCAAAATTTCCCCCGGCGGCGCCTATCGGCACCGCCGGACCCCTTCTTTCCCAAAAGTTTTTTGAAAAAGCGCGCCGAAAAAATGTGATGTGAAAAGCAAATATTAATTTATAATAACATTCAATCATTTAGTCCAAAAAATGATTAATTGTTTGAAATGACTGAAGAAAATTTGATTTGAAAATTTCCATTAATTTAATTTAGCTTTAACTTTTGGATTTTATTAAATAAAAAACAAAATAAAAATTTAATTTTGTATTATTTTCAGTTGAAAAAAATTAAAATTTGAATTTTTTAAAAAATTTTTGAATTTTTTTGAATTTTTAAAAATTCCCGGTTGGTCCCGGTTCCCGATCCCGAAAAAAAATCGAGGTCCCGGTCTCGGTCCGGCTTCTCAGGTCCCGGCAAGTCCCTGTCTCGGTTTTTGCAAAAATTCCCGGTCCCGTGGCACTCTAGTTCAAATGCCTATTTTGAAATCATTTTCATTTAACATTATGAAGGACAAAAATAGTAGAACTACAATACAAGCTTGGGATGAAGGGACTGGACACTCGAATAAAGTGCAAATAAATATTTAATTTATTTATTCACTAAAAAAGTTTGGCACGTCAAAACTCGGCACTCGTGCTTATTTGGCAGAAAATAAAAACATTTTTTTAAAAATCGTTGGGTGTTCTATGCACCAGGGATGGCAAGGAATTCCGAGTTCCTACTTCCGACATTTTTGGGGTCGGAATTCCGACTTCCGAAAAAAGTTTTGGGCCTCGGAATTCCGACTTCCGACTTCCGAAATTTTTTGGTGCCTCGGAATTCCATCCCTGGTATGGGTGTATAAATTGCAATACAATAGTGAATAAGTATATTAAAATTTACATATTCAATCATTTTTTGACTTTTTCACGAATTTTTAGCTGGCGGTTGTCTCAGACGTTGGCCGTTCCGAAAACCAAACGATGGACACTTGCTTTGGAAAAAATATAGGACGTTTTCGTGATTTTAAATTTTTTGAAAAATTCGGTGGGGGGCAAATTTACGATTAGCCCGATTTGTAAAGCACATTTGGACTCATAATTATTTTTTGATCATAATTCTGAACCCCGGAATCGAATTCGAACAAAAAATTGTAAATTCTCAGAGCCTGTGGGGATTGGACTCCCGCGGGATTTTTATGGGGATTCACGGTTCAGATTCCATTTTTTGCCCACTGGGATTTTTACGCGATTCCCAGTCGCGCTCCCGTCAATTTTTCAAATCCCAAATGACCCAATCGCCGGAGAACGGACGTTCGGATTAAAAACTCAGATTAGGACACCCAGTTTTTTTTCAAAAGTCCACAAAGACCCCTAAAAGCTCGGATTAAAACTTCAAAACTCATTTTTCGCTTTTATTTTTTATTCGTTTTAATAAATACAGTAAGTACAGAGGCATACAAAAATGACAACATTGGAATACAGTAAATGGAGGCATACAATATGAGATATGAGAAAATGACATTTGTAAGCAGTCACAGCGTTGAAAATGGAAATCACATATACAATACGAATAATATTAATTCCCTCGGAGCGGCTCGTCTTGGCTTGCGGGCGGGCGCATCAATGAGCATGGCGTCGGACACGGCGCTCCGCAAATCGCTCCATCATCGGCTGCACATAGTTGACGAAGCAGTTGTGCGCACCGTACGTCTGCGGGAGGAGCATGTAGACGAGCACGGCCGTCTTCAGCAGCAGATACAGCCCGAACGGCGCGATGAAGTGGTCGACCAGCGAGCAGAGGGCGAAGGCGCACCAGTAGGCGAGCCATTGGGTGTCGTCCGCTGAAAATGGGATTGGGATATTAATTAAAATCAAAAATTGGAAAAATTTGACTCACCTTTGCTTTGGGATCGGATGGTCATCACGCTCTGGTAGACCGGGTAACTTTTGACTGAAAAATGACAAAAATTAGTGGAGGCGGTGAAGACAAAAAAAAGGCGAAAACCCACCGAGCACATTGCTCACGAAGATGTTGTAAGAGCCAAACAGCAGGTAGAACGTCAACAGGGCGACCACGGTGAAGAACAGCTGAAAAGTTTTGTAAAATTAGAGCGGGGAATGTCTTCCCCTTCCCTTCCTTTACCTGCTCGCGGTCCATCCCGGTCTGTCGCTCCACAGTGTCGATGATCGGATGGTGCAACTGGTCGAGCATCTCCCGCAGCACCGGACGCACATCCTTGAAGCTGTTGATGGGCACTGAGCGTGGCTGAAGACGTGTCGGCGCTGGCGGTGGCACTTCTGACGCTTGCGTTGTCGGTTCCTTGGTCGTCTCCGGCGCAGTTGGTGGCGGCACTTCTGACGCTTGCGTTGTCGGTTCCTTGGTCGTCTCCGGCGCTGCTGGTGGCGGCACTTCTGACGCTTGCGTTGGCGGTTCATTTTCTCTGTACTTTCGCTACAGTGGCACGGAATGTCGCATGCCAAAGACAAATGACCGAATGAAGTTGGGAAGGCGCCGCCGGAGTGGTGGAGATGACAAGGCATGGCGATGCCCAAGTCACCAGAATAAAAAAACAGTCAATTCGTCATGGTATCGACTTAATATGTCGCACTCTTTAATTTTAAATGTAGGATCATTCCTTGATCAAAGCCATTTAGCTCCCAAGAAATTCGTCGCTTTTGTGTATTTGGGCTCATGGAGTTTCATTGGCGTGCATGCAATCCATCTGCGAGCAACACCCTGCCATTGATTGGGCTCAATTTCTCCGTGATATTTGTTCACGACAACTCCTGAACAACCCAATTCAATTGGGAGGGCCAGGAATTGTGGTGCAAATCGGTAACACCATTAAAGGAATAGCTTAATTAGTACTGGTAATAAGATGAATCGCTCATGTCGAAACGCAAGTACCACGTCGGGCACCAAATTCCGGCACTTCTGACGCTTGCGTTGTCGGTTCCTGGTCGTCTCCGTCGCTGCTGGTGGCGGCACTTCTGACGCTTGCGTTGGCGGTTCTTGGGCGTCTCCGGCGCTGCTGGTGGCGGTGGCTCGTCCGACATTTTGGTTGCTGCTCACTTGTGCTTGAAGAATTGTGCGGCGAGTAGATTAATTGTTGTTGAAGAAATAATGGGGGAATGAAAATTTAGCGAAAATTTCGCCTATTTATATGCAATTTTTGTCTCATTGTCGCCAGCAAAAACTAATGTGTATATAAAGAGGAAAGGAATTTCTACGAATTTTCATTCCCTGCTTCATTATTCACATTCATTTTTGCCAGCGCCACCAATTGTGTGCACGCGTAATTTCTGAGGCATGTGTTTTTTGTTTTGTTTTTTGTTGTGCCATTTTCCTGATTTTATTTTATTTTTCATTTTACAGAAAACCGACAGTTGCTCACGTTCAACAACAGCGCCATTCTCAACAACATCGCATCAAAATGGCACGCCGACGAAGAAAGAAGGAGCCGCGAAAGGTGTCGTACAAGGTGCGGTTTACAACGGAAGCAAAATGCCAAGGAAATTGTTTTTCCCCCTCATTTCAGTTGTACGTTCGACGGGTGCTGAAGGAAGTTCATCCGGGCAAGGAAATCTCAATGCGTGCGTTGAACATCATGAACTCGTGAGTTGCGGCTGTTGCTGAAAGCTCAACAACAAATAACATTCGTTTTCCCCATTTTTTCCAGCTTCGTCATCGACGCCTTGGATCGCATTGCAACGGAGGCGACGCGCATGGCCCACTACGACCGGCGCAAGACCGTCACGCTTCGCGACATGGAGTTTTCGTGCCGACTGTGCCTGCCCGACATCATGGCCAAACATGCGAACCAAAAGGCCCAGAAGACGGTGACCAAGTTCTACGCTGCAAAAGTGCGGGACCGGATGAGAAGGACGGAGATGCGTCGTGGCGAATTTGCGATGATGCAGATGGCAGCGATGTGAGCACACTCAACTTTTGGACGACCGCCGGATGACACCACCTGTATATTGTTGATGAGATTTATCCTATATCCCCCGTATGTGTATGTATTATTGTATTAGCAATGTACCCCCCCCCCCCCCCAGTATTGTATGTGTATGTATTATTCAATATGTGCTTTGTATGTGTATATCCGGTCAATAAAATATGGCATAATAAGCCATCGATAAAATCTGTCGGATAGACTTTGATTTTGTGTGAATTTAAATTTTGAAACTTCTATAGAATAAGAGAGATAAAAAATCAAAGAAGGGGTAGAAAACCAACTCAACTGCGTTTGAGAGACATTTCGGAATTTTTTTTGAGTTTTTTTTAAATTATTAATTTTTGTACAATTTTCTGTTAATAAATTGCATTGAAATTTTTAAAAATTTTCCGGCGGCGCCTATCGGCACCGCCGGATCTAAAAATCCTAATTTTCTTGAAAATGTGCTAGAAATCGCTAAATTTGGCCATTTTCGTGGACAAATCTGTTAACAAATCGCATTAAAAATCACTAAAATTTTTCCAGCGGCGCCTATCGGCACCGCCGGACCCCTCCCCTATTACCCAAATTATCTTTGGACAAAGCGCGCCGCAAAAAAGGGTGTAACTGTCCCAAAAAAAAAAAATTCAAAAATAATGTAAAATTACATAAAAATATTTTGAAAATCATTAAAAAAAATTTAATTTAATATAGAAGAAATATACTAAAAACAGTTTGATGTCACCTTTTACATGGTTAAGAATTTTAAAATTTAGCCTATTAAAATTAAAATTTTTTTTATTATTTATTAATGTGCAGTTGGCAAGGTTAAAAAGATTAATGGTCGAAGTTGACAACCAATTCGTGCTAAAGTAATGCGAAAAGTTGGTCATTTGCCACTGAAAACGCAAAAAGTTTGGCCTCGGGGATATGAGAACAGCAAAAGTTGGTATTTGGCCACAGAAAAAGAAAAGATTTGATTTTGTGCAATGGGAAGAGCAAACGTTGGCCATTTGGTCTTAGATAAATCAAAAGTTTGACTTTGAGGCCATTGGTGCAGAAATGACGAATGGCCAGGATGAAGACACACACAAAACGAAAAATCATCGAAAAACTCATAAAAATATGAAAAATGGCTGCAAATTCTTTTTAAAGTATTTTGGCATAATTTTAAAATTTTGTCCGCATCTGATCACATTTAGAAGAAAGTAATGGGTAGTTGCTAATCAATGTTTTACTTTTATTTATAATTAAATTGAATTTTCATATTTATTTTTCCCAAATATCAAATGCCAAATATTTAGTAGTAATTTCATCACAAAAGTATCTTTTTTTCACATTTCTGCTAATTAGGCCAGCTTTTCAACGCCAATTGGTATGCCCGCTTTTGTGAGTGCCTTTGTCTGTTCCGGGTCCAAATGGCCAATTATCACAATCGGCACTTTTGGTGAATCTAACAATTAATACAAAATTCCCAAAGTAAACTAATTAAAATTAATATATCTTAATTAAATTCACCAATTTCGCCAGCAGCAGCCACTTTCTTCCTCAGAAAACCAGCTTAAAAAATAATGACAAATGTCAAAAAGTGAAAAGATTTACTCGGTTTTCGAGTCAAAACGCCCTCAGAAACTCCATTTAATTTGCCAGTCTCATTTTTTCGAAAATGCAAATTAGCAGATCTTGAGTTTAAAATTTTAAAATTAAAAGATTTTCTTTTTTCTTTTCGATCACAAAAGGTTAAAATCGGTTAATTTTAATACTTACTGTAGTATCTTAATTTTTTCTTTAATTAAATTTCGCTTTGCTAATCGTTTGAATTTTCGTATTATTTTACGATTTCTTGCAATAATTTTCATTTTAAAATCCGAAAAACTAAGAATTTTGTAAGTTTTATTCCCGACTTTTTTAAAATAAAATTTACCAATTATTTTTCTTGGCCCTAACGGATAGGTAACTCCTAATCTCGAAAACAATCGTCCCAAAGTGAATCCTCAAAAAAATCTAAAATAAAAAATAAAAACCCACCATCACTCGGCAACGCTCTCTGCTGGTGTTCATCATCACTTAGTTTATGTCCATGAATTTGGTGTTTGCCAGTTCCATGTTCTTGTTTCATCTGCTGTTGGAAATTGGTTTGAGAGTTTAGCAACAAATTTAGTACAAAAATCATTCCCTTAAAACACTGTAACTACAGTAGTTAAGTACAGTATGCTCATTAACCTTTTTGTCAAGCATTTCTTTCACCATTTTGGTCATTTGTTGCTTTTGCTGTTTTGTGTATGTTTTGGTAAGCATCCTTCTGAACATTGTATCCAAATCAGCTGAAAGCAATTTTATTTTCATTTTCAAATAGTTTAATTGTTTTTTGTTAAGAAAAATTTAGAAAAGGAATTATTAAGTAATAGTGAAGTTATGCCAATGACATAAATTAAAAAATGAATGGACTGCGGAATTAACTTCCATAAAAGTCTCAAATTAACTTAGATTTTTCAAATGTTTTTTTAATGATTCACAAAAATCAAAATTTTTAATAAATCTTTTGGTCTGCTTGTATTATATTTAATACCTTTGCCAGTTGGAAATTAGTGATCTAGGCAAATTGGGCCGATTTGATGGGCTAAAATTTAATTCTATTAAAGATTTTTTAATATTAATAGCTCCAAGTTGATGTGTGATTTCTTTTTTCTTTTTTCCATTTTCATAAAAACTTTGCTAAAATCCATGCATATTTTGAATTAAATTACTGCAATTAAAACATTTAATTACAATCAATCAGTGTTCGCTGCTCCGATTGAGTATTTTTGTTGTGAGCTCGTCTTATGAGTTTTGCTTAATTTTTCTGAAAATAAAAAAAATTGTAATTTTTGCAATTCTTTTAAAATTCTCTGCCATTTCTCTTTTTTTTATACCAAACTTTCTGCAATCGGAAAAAAATTCTTATTTGGAATTAATTAATTTTATAGCCAATTCAATTTTAAATTAATTAAACGGATGGCTGCGAATTAATAATTAATTACTATTTGCTCGAGCATTGCACAATGGAAACGGGCACTCATCATCATCCATTAAGCGGGCCGCTTTTTGTTTTTTTAGGGAATTTTTAGTTAACATTTTTCAATTTTAATGTCATTCAAATAAAACATTAAATTACAATCAAGCAATGTCCGCTGCTCAGATTGGATGTTTTTGTTGTTGAGCTCGTCTTTCAGAGTTTTGCTCGATTTTTCTGAAAAACAAAAAATTGATTCAGCAATTTTGAAGTCTATGCCCATTCCTTCATTTATTTGGGCTGTTGTTAAATTTTTTTTTTTATAACTCAAAAAATTATCATTATCAGCTTTCATTAATCGGAAAAAATTCATTATTTTTGAAATTAATTAATTTTTATAGCAATTCGATTTTAAACTAATTAAAACGGATGCGAATGACTAATTATTACGATTTGCTCGAACATTGCACAATGGAAACGGGCATTCATCCTCATCCTCATCCATGTCCATTAAGAGGGCCGCTTTTTGTTTTTTCGTTCGGGAATTTTTGGCTAACACATCTCGAAGAGTTTTGACCAATTTTTTCTGAAAAGTAAAAAAAAATATTAATTTATCAGAATTTATTATTTTTATTTTTTAAATTGGTTAGAAATTATTTAATAATAATATAATTACACAGTTTGGTCATCTGAACGGAAGTCAAAAAATGACGCTAATTATAAACTTGACTTTTTTGAAAAGAAGACCACTAATGCTAAATGAGACCAAAAATTTCCCGAGGTTCGAGACCGAGATTTGACCCCGAGACTGAAAATCCCGAGACTCTCGAAATAATAATATAATTGGGCTCAATTTATTTAAATTTCATTCACCTGCTGCCACTGATTGTCTGCGATTTTTGTTGTTTTCATCCGTTTTATGCTCCGGTAAATCCAGCGGCATCCGCCTCAAGTCTTCATTCTTGGCAATTGATTTTTGTGTGTACCTAAAAGACCCAGAATAAAATGGCAAATGCCGCATAAAACAATTAATTAGCCAAGCTAAAAAGAAGACAAAAAAGGTTGAAAAAATCCTGGCATGCCTAGCCGGGACCTAGGCCTCAACGAAAATAATCAAAATGATAATTTAATAAAGCAATTTTTTTATGTTTCAATAGAGGTCGCACATTCAAGCTGATCTCTTCTTAACAAAACAATTTTGAATAGAAATTAGCAACTTTTAAATTTTATAAATTTAATTAAAAAAATATGAAAATGGCCATATTCTTTAAAAATAAAATTACAAAACAATCCTTACTTGAAAATTGAATGGAAAAATTTTTCCAATTCTAAAATATAAATTGAAAAATTGTCAAAGATATTTAATTAGTTATTTTACCGTTTGTTCTCTCGTCTTTCGTCTCGCTGAATTATTTTAATATTAGAAATAATACATTTTCCACTGATAATTAATTTAGTTGTATTAATAATTATTTAATTAAAATGGGAGGATTCTGTACATAATGAGGGAATATGATCGAAATAATGTCAATTATCTCAAAAAAAATTCAATGAAAATTCAAACATATTTGCCTTTCTTTCCCTATCTTTCGACTTAAAATTTAAGATTCACCTTAAAGCATTTCTAAAAGGTAGCCAAATTTTGTTTGTTTTTTGGTGCAAATTCGCAAATTTTCCCGACGATGACCCCTAATTTTGAATTTTCAATTTCGGTCATATCAAACACTTTTTATATAATGATGAAATAATTTTTCCTACATTCACGCTGTTGGCATATTAAATCGTCGAGTTCACAATTTTTGTTAAACAAAAAAGGCAGCGCCTCAATGCCACGTTCATGCTTTTGTTGCTCATTATCAACTTGGGGTTGTGCCGGCTTATCATCACTTTTGGCTTTCACTTAAATTTTTTAAATAATTAATTAATATTTTAATTAGTTTTTTTACGCTTTGGCGTGCGATCATCAACAATCACATTCAGTTCAATGGCCGGTGGCTTATCAGTGCCATCGATAAAGATTTTGGCGTTAGCAATTGGCACCTAAATTGTTTATTAATGGTGTGCTGATTAGCAAAAATTTGTACCAGCAAGAGCAGGAAATAAAGCACAAATTTCCAACCACTTGACATAAAGAGGATTTAATAATTGGCCTTATTTAATGGGATTTTAAATGACAAAATTTGAATTTTTAAATATTTATATAGAGAGAGAAAAGGTAATTTTGGCCAAAATTGGGCAAAAAATTTACGATCAAATAATTTTGTTATGGAATTGCCTCAAAATAAAACATCATTCATTTTTGTAATAAAATCATTGCTTTATTTCATTCTTAAAAAAGCATTTGAAAATTATGCAAAAATAAAATTAAAAAAACAATAAAATATTTTATTAGTAAATTATTCTGTGGTGAAAATGAGTGATTGGTTTTTTTGGGGTCGTAAAATGTGAAATAAAATTAACTTTTCATCATCCTAATTTTATTAATGCAATTAAAACCATCGTGAGATTGGATTGCCTATAAAGTTAGAAAAATTTATATGAATTTCATAAAATTTTGCGTTTTTTTTTAAATAAAATTCTGTAAACCGATAGAAAAGCCGATTTAAATTCAAAAATTTAATGATTTTACTAATTTAAATTTTATCTTAATTTAGAACCTTTGATAAAAAAATAAAATTTATTATTTCTTTTTTCTGATGAGTTTTCGATTGTTAAATTTAAGGCACAATTTTTTCTTTCGTTTTGGTTATTGATTGAAAAAACATTTTTTTTTCAAATTAATTCTAAATTTCATTAGATCGGATTTTTACAATTTTTCGGAGACATTTGCCCATTTCCAAATTTATATTTTTCATTTTTCAGGTCACTCAATTGGAATGCCGTATTTCTCAAGACTGGTCATGATCACTTGGATTGCTTTTCTCCTTCCGGTGCCACTTTGAATTTTTGATCATTTCTGATCACTATTTTGTGCATTGCTTTTAGGCAATTTGGGCAATTGAGTTTGATCTGGGCGGCGCCGGCCAACCTAAAATCATTCGATTGAATATTCTTCTGAAAACCGACCCAGCCAAGCGTCACGAAACCGAAGTAAATGTCAAAAATTCTTCGGACCAAAAGGTACAGTAGAGATAGTGCAGATAAGTATTCCATTTGAGTCCCTAACATAATGGTAAACTGGGATTTTCATGGGATTTTGATCCCAGTATTTTACGAAAGTTAATCCCTGATTTTCCGCAAATCGGCATTTAACCCAGAAAGATTGACTAAATTCAACAAAATCTTAAAAAAGAATCTAAAATATGTGATAAGTTTAATTAAAAACCCAAAAACTGGTTCTAATTCCAGGCATATTGACTAATGCAGCTTCTAAGCTCTAGTTTTTTTTTCAAAAATTCTAGCTTTTCTCTTACAAGCATATAATACAGTCTTACGATCAACTGTACCCATATACAAAAAGATTTTTTCTAGACGGCACATAATGGGACAGCAGTTGACGGCCAAAGGACTGCAATTACATACATCGGTCCTCATCACCATTTGGAGAATCCAAAGGTATATATGATCAGATCTCCTAGCATTGCAGCACAAAATTCGGCAACTTCAGATACCGGATGAAGCATTTCATCTTCAATATCCAAGACGGATTAAGCCATCAACGCAGCGGCCATTTTTGTTCCCGGGACCGAGGCCGATTTGGCCAACAAAAAATCCGAATCTGTCACGTCCGGTGATCAGAGCTCCCAGCATTTCAGCATGAATTCGGAAACTTTAGATACCGGATGAAGCATTTCATCGTCAATATCCAAGACCGATTAAGCCCTCAACGCAGCGGCCATTTTTGTTTCCGGGACCGAGGCCGATTTGGCCAACAAAAAATCCGAAACAGTCGCTTCCGGGATTAGAACCGGGTCCGAGATCAGCAGTTCTTGGTAACTAACACCTATGCACAAAAATACTGATTATTGGAAATAAAAAACAATTTTTCGACTGATAGGATTGTTTGTCGAAAGAGCAATTCGAAATTGGTCCAATTATCGGTCATTTAAAAAATAAAAACAAAAATTGGCATAAAATTCTTTATTTATGTGAAAAACTGTTTTACGCAAAAATTCTTCAAACTAATCTTATTTGAGATCATAATTAATTTATACGTCATACTTTTGTCATCGACGACATTTCTTACTTTTAATTAAAAAAATATTTGTAAAATATTGGTTTTTTTTTAAATTTTTATTTTGGTTTTTTCACAGGAAATGAACATGAACAACAGCGTTCTGCTGTTATCTCTCAAAACGGTGAATATTATAAATAATTTAATATGTTTTTCTATAATATTGTTTTAAAGAAATGACGGATAATATCAATGGACAACGATCCGCTGCTCTCACACCAAATGGTGATATTTATTTTTGAAAAATTATGATAATTATAATTTCTTATTTTTTTTTAAATATAATTACAAAATTTATTTAGATAATTTGCCGTATTATCAACAAAATTATCAACAGTCTTTTCCCACTCCCGATGGTCGCTAAAAAAATTTTTTTTATTTAAAATTTTTTTATTTATTTAAATTTAATGTTATTTCAAATCTTACACTGTACTTAGATTTGACTGACGAGTTGCCCGAAGATTTTAATGAACATCGTTCCGCTTTGTCAGAAAATGGTTATAATGAATTTCGGATTTAAAGTTTTTTTAATTCTTTGTTTTTTAGACAATTTGCAGTACTATCAAAATGAGCAACAACCTGCTGATGCCAACAGACGTGCGGATGGTTTTTTTAAATATTTCTTTTACTATAAAATTCATAAAAAAAATAATTAATTTTTTTTGTATGCCGAAAATAATTTAATTATCATTAAAATTAAAATGTTTTTTTTTGTTTTATAATAAATATTGTTTTTTAGAATTGCAGGAAATGCCACAAAATGAACAACAAGCAGCTGTTTTTTCGCAGAATGGTTAAATTATGTTAATGCAAATGCAATTTTAATTTTAAAACAAATATTCAACAAAACCAAGCGTTACCAAGGACTTTTTTTTCAATGCATTTCTGAGTCCAATTAACTAATCATTTATGCATCATGGACCGAAATTTTTTCATGTTCTCCAATAGACCGTAAAATTTTTTATTTATTAATTTGTGATCAATTAAGAAAATTATACAAAAATGTACGGTCTGTTGCAAGAACAAAAGACAGTTACGGTACAAAAAAACCAAGGATGGTCAGTTGATTGGATTCACAAAATCTACCAAAACCGAAAAATTTTGTCAGAATTTTGGAAATCAAAAAAATGTTTTTTTGCAGGCCAAGAACCAACAGATGGATAAATTGAAGAACTCTCTAAAGGATTACACTTAATTAAATACATGGAATGTATAAACATAAAACCAAAACCTTGTTAAGTAAGCCATTGGTATAAATTAAACGAAATTATTGCTGAATAAATTAATAATTGAATTCTTGTTTAAATTTTTTAATTAAATACATGTTTAAAAATCGAAAAATTTTGATTTTTAAAAATTTAAAGATTTATGTACAAATAATTTTGTTTTAGCATATTTATAAAATTTTTAAAAATCCGAATTGGCATATTTGTGGGCAAAAAGCCATTTTTGGCATAAGTCATTTTTTTAGTATGACATGAATAAAACACCTAATTAAATCTGAATCGCTAAACAACTCGAAAAATTAGAAATTAAATTAAAATTACGACCTGTTACTCTGCGGGTATTAGTCGTCGACCCATCTACCCAAAGGCAATTCTGTAGAGAATTTTGTCCTCTTTTTGATATGCTTACTCAATTTTCCAGAAAAGTTGCCCAAGCCCCTAGGAATTTTTTCGAAAATTTTCCTGATTTGAAGCCATTTTCGGGTTTCAGACCATCATGAAGGAGTGATCTGATCAAGTTGGTGTAAAGTTGATCAGCATTAAATTTAGCTTAGCATGAATTTTGTTAGAATTTTACCTTTGGGTCATGACCAATTTTCTCGACGACAATGAAAAATATCGGGGTAGTTTTTGGGTATTTATTAGTGTACCAATTGACATTTCTTTTGGCATGAACAAAACATTTTTGCCACCATTCATTTTAAAGAAAATCGTATTTTTCATGAAAATATTTTCTGCTCCCAAACTTTTGCACATGGCTGCTGTATCAAAAAAGACGAAATAAATATTACGTACATTTTTTATGGATTTTTATGCAAAATAACAAATTGATTTTGTAAAATAACAATCAACAACAACAAACAACAAAATAATATATAAATATATTGGCTTGTTGATCAACAATATGTAGAATAAATCATCTCTATGTATAAACTTCACTGTACCCACACAACTCACAGATTCAATTACGAGATTAGTTGAGCCTCCCAGTATGTCCCTCGGTCAATATTCGGCGTCCTTAAACAACGCGATTTGCATAAAAAAACAATTATATGGATGCTTTTAGGAAGAGATTTTGGTGCAGTGATCTTTTTTTGCTTTTAAATTATTTTTGAATTTTAAAAATTAAAAAAGGCATTTCTTATTTATTGTTACCAAGAATTAAAAATAATATTTTTTTTTCCAATTTTATTTTAATATTTCTTTTTTTGTAGAAAATTTAAATAAAATTCCCTTGGGTTTTTAATTTAAACGAAGAAACAAAAATTTTTGCATAAAAAACAAAAAAAAAAAAATCTATATTCTGAAAATTTTATATTTGAATATTTATAAGGGAAATTACCAATTTTCCTGGCAATTCGTTAAAGATATAAATTTATTTGTTGTTTTGACCCAAAAAGCCGCAAATTAACTCAAAAAGCGTGAAAGTACTAAGAAATGACAATTCTTTTAAAAAAACAATAAATTAAAAGTTTAAAAATCCCATTTCCCAGCTGGATTCCCGTTAAAAATGGAGGCGATTTTTGCGGTAACCAGAAAAGGCAAGAAACCCATTCCCATAAAACGAAATAAACAAAACATCACTTCCATCTACTCTCTGTTGAGTGGTAAAGTTCGCCTTACGTTGATTGTCGCTCTGCTGAACTAAATTAAATTTGAATAAAACTGACAAAATTTGTTTTTAATTTACATTAATTTGTTTTTACACCCCTTAATGACTGACATTTAGCAAAATATGTCAAAAAAAATGGGGATACACTTGTCCTAAAAGCCTTGAAAATTGAACATTTTAGTACAATAATTAATTCAGCATTTTTTGAACAAAATCTATTATCAAAACATAATTTTCAAAAATTTTCCAGGCGTTCCTATCAGCACCGACAGATGAATGTGTAGGGAATGAGACACGCGTGGCCCAGAAACACTTATACAATACTTTTATTTATATAATTTATTCAAATTCATTACGATGACTTGTTGATGTTTGCGGTTGATGACGACTTGAACTCGCCGCATCTTTCTTTTTTTTGACCTAAATGCTTAGGTGTGAAGGAAAAAATCGGAAATTTCCTGTATAATTGCGGAAACAGAAATTTCCCGGTCCCAACTACTCAAAAATTGTGATATTAATCACATTATTTTGTGTTCGATTCGGACTTGGAAATGAAATGAAAAAAATATATATTTATGAGTTAATATTTGTTTTTAAATTAAAAATGTTCATCCCCAAAAGTTTACTGCTAAAGCAACCGCCCGCCGAGGTGTTGTCGAAGCAAAGCAAAAGCATAAAAAATGCAAAAATAATAGCAGAAAATCGCATTTTGAATGGATCTTAAAAATGAAAAATTATTACAATTTTGGCTAATAAATAGGGTTGTAAATTATATGGACTAAAAAACGCGAAATATGGAAATAAAATATGGACTAAAAAAGCCCGAAATATGGACTAAAAAGAACTCAAAAATGGCCAAATATGGATCAAAATATGGACTAAAAACTGCCAAAATATATGCTTTAAACCATAAAAAATTACGAAAAAGTTATTTATATTCAATATTTGGTTAAATAAAATTAAAAAAATGCAATAATCAACCAAAAATGGATTTAAAATTTAAAAATGGTAATTTTTTATTGTCGTATCGTTGTATAAAAAACACTTCCAAGTTTTGCCAATTAAAAAAAAATTCGTATTAAATAAAAAGGAAAATTTCGCAAAAAATAGTGAAAATATTAATTAAAAATGCCAAAATGACAACGAAAACCCTAAATTTTTCATATTTTTGGGGTGTAATTTTTAAAAATTTCCAAAAAATTGAACTTTAGGGGTGTATTTTTCACCTTTTTTTTTGCATTTTTCCTGTGAAAATTTGCCAAAAATGGCCGAAATATGGACTAAAAACCCAAAAATGGCGAAATATGGATTCATCCCCGAAAACCCCCAAAATATGGATTTATATGGACTAAAAACCTTCACCAAATCGAAAAATTTTAACGCAGAAATGCTATTTTCAAGCCCCTTTCTTCATAGCATATGCGCAGAAAAACAAATGCAAAATGATTTTATATAATATTCTTCATTACTTTGTGTTCGATTCGGATTTGACTGCTCTTCTTTTTGGCCTAAATAACTTATTAATAAATTTACATTAATTTTTAATTTTCATAATTTCATAGATTGTTGATCTTTTGGCCTACAAAAATTATAAATAATTGTTACTTTAAATATTTTTTTCTCTTTAATTTATATACGATATCCAAAAAATATACTGCTAAAGCAACCGCCCGCCGAGGTGCTGTCGAAGCAAACCAATAACAGAAAAAATGCAAAAATAAAAGCAGAAAATCGCATTTTAAATGGATCTTAAAAAAGAAAAATTATTACAATTTTGGCTAATAAATATGCACAAATAATACAACAATATCCGAAAATTAAATGAATTTTTTGCAAATTTAATATAAAATTGGGTTAACAAAATTTTCACTTTATTACAGGAAATTGTCGCATTTTCATGTTAAAAATGAAGGATAGAAAACAGCAAAATGTTGCTTTTTTAAAATATTTTAAAATGCTAATAAATTTTCAACTATCATTTTAGTTCTTTTATAAAAAGGTCCCTTTTAAATGAAAAATTTTAAGTATACATTTTTTTTTGCATTGCTTGGCATCAATGTATAATTCCCTGTTTCCCGACAACTCTGTTCCCGAACCCTGGGGATTGGCATTTTAGCCCCTCCACTAACACTTGGGGGATGTTAAAAATTTAACAAAAAAATCATAAATAAAATGTAAATTTTTATGAAAATCTAAGGGAATCTAAGAAATATAAAATGAACATTTTTGAATGTATTGGGAAAGGAAAGATTTGAGACTGAATTCTGTTGCCATTTTATTGGCCCAAAAGGCGCGCGTATGCGATGCGTTGTATAAAAATGCTATTGATGAATAGAGTTGACAAATAAAGATTATAAACTACAAAAAACATAATTTTTATTTACATATAAATGGGCTTCACATCTTCTACCAGAAACTTCTCACATCTTTTGTTGACACAATTCACAAAATTCAATCGCGTTTGCGCATGCTTAAATAACCGGAAATTTGGCCAGTTCTTCGTTTTACGTCTAAAAATATAATTGTAGAATTTCGAAAAAATTCCAAATTTAGTAATAATAATATATTATTAATGTCCATGTGAATTTTTGTTGAATTTTTTTTCATTTTCATTATTATTTTTTCCATTTTGTTCAATTTGGCACTTTTTATATTTATTTCTTTAATATAATTATTATAATATTACTGGTTTCATGAATTGCTCCCCCACTAATTCGTTGTTTGCGCGCTAAGTCCTGTTGTATGACTAAAATTTTTATGTAACTTAATCGCAAAATATGGACTTAATATGAATAAAAAGGCCGAAATATGGAACAAAAAATTTCTGAAAATTGGTTTGAATGTTTGAAAAATTTCTTAAATAAACCCACTAAAAATTTTTGACAAGAAGGAAAAAAAGTATTTTAATACATGAATTATAAAAGACAAGTCATATTTATTATTTACTGAAAAAATTTATTTTATTTTTTTTTGCAAAAAAATCATTTTAACGCGAATTTTGCTCATGTAATTTTTTGGACAATTTAGATATTTTTCCATAATAAGCTTTTTGTATTACGCGCAAAAGCTTATAATTTTAAAACAAATAAAATATTTTTTAGATATTTCAAAGTTTTTCATTATGTATTAATTTAAAAAAAAATCCGCTTTTAGTGGGTGATCAATGCCGGCGGATACTGGTCAATGTGCCAACAAATTATTTTTAGTCTGTAAAAATACGAAAATGGCCTTGGATGACATATTGTTAAACTTTTTCAAGTTTGTACGTCCTTACAAATAGTTATTCGAGTTTATTACCAATTTTTCAAATTAACTCTCTTCTACAAAAATAAATTAATTCATTACGTTGTCCACGTATGTTGGAGTGCGGACGACTTGAACTCGGATTACTTGAACTCGGAAAAGCTGAGCTCGCAAAACTTGAACCCGTCGGATCACTTGAAGTCCACAAACTTGAACTCGAAGAATTTGAACTCTGAGTTCGTTCATTCTGCTGACCTAAATAATTTGTTTTGGAATAAAAAATTTTAATTGCATCCTTTTTAATTTGGATTCTCTTTATTGCCCATAGATAAAGAATTTTCAAATAAAAATTTTAAGGCACTATTTTTATATTTTTTTCCCTTTTTTTCGTCAATATTTGCTAATTATTTTGTGGGTGTGGGTCGGTTTAGTCAGAGCCAGGTTTAAAGATGAACTGAATACTGCACAAAAGTCAGAATTTTTGTATTTTTTTACTTATAACTTTTTAATATTCCAATATATCTTTGCATATTTTGGAAAGCCAATAGAACTTGTTAAGAGCTTTCGAATGATACCAAGTTTATTACATTTGGTCAACAAAGAAAATGCTCTAAACTTTCTCAGACTAAACCGGCCAGACTAAACTGTCCCAGTCCGTATTTTGTGGTCTTGGTTTCTAAAAATCCCCCGCGCCCTTTCAATACATAGAAAAATGATCTTATGGCAGTCTCCTGCGGGGAATATCAGTTTTTAAAAGTTAAATTTCAAAAAATTAAAATTTATGAGTCCGGCCGGGTCAATAAAATTCATTGGGATGGCCGAAATATGGACTAAAAACCCAAAAATGGCGAAATATGGATTCATCCCCGAAAACCCCCAAAATATGGATTTATATGGACTAAAAACCTTCACCAAATCGAAAAATTTTAACGCAGAAATGCTATTTTCAAGCCCCTTTCTTCATAGCATATGCGCAGAAAAACAAATGCAAAATGATTTTATATAATATTCTTCATTACTTTGTGTTCGATTCGGATTTGACTGCTCTTCTTTTTGGCCTAAATAACTTATTAATAAATTTACATTAATTTTTAATTTTCATAATTTCATAGATTGTTGATCTTTTGGCCTACAAACATTATAAAAATGGTTACTTTAAATATTTTTTTCTTTTTAATTTATATACGATATCCAAAAAATATACTGCTAAAGCAACCGCCCGCCGAGGTGCTGTCGAAGCAAACCAATAACAGAAAAAATGCAAAAATAAAAGCAGAAAATTGCATTTTAAATGGATCTTAAAAAAGAAAAATTATTACAATTTTGGCTAATAAATATGCACAAATAATACAACAATATCCGAAAATCAAATGAATTTTTTGCAAATTTAATATAAAATTGGGTTAACAAAATTTTCACTTTATTACAGGAAATTGTCGCATTTTCATGTTAAAAATGAAGGATAGAAAACAGCAAAATGTTGCTTTTTTAAAAATATTTTAAAATGCTAATAAATTTTCAATTATTATTTTAATTATTTTATAAAAAGGTCCCTTTTAAATGAAAAATTTTAAGTATACATTTTTTTGCATTGCTTGGCATCAATGTATAATTCCCTGTTTCGCGACAACTCTGTTCCCGAACCCTGGGGATTGGCATTTTAGCCCCTCCACTAACACTTGGGGGATGTTAAAAATTTAACAAAAAATCATAAATAAAATGTAAATTTTTATGAAAATCTAAGGGAATCTAAGAAATATAAAGTGAACATTTTTGAATGTATTTGGAAAGCAAAGATTATTTTGAAATTTGAGGGAATCTAAGAAATATAAATTAGTGCAAAAACAACAATAACCGCAGATTTTTAGTCAAATGAATTGAATTTTTTAAAGAATTTATTAATATAAAATTGATTGACAAAAATCTGTAGGTCATTTAAACGATTTTTTTAATTATTTAACATCAGACATTAAAGAATATGAGAGGCTCAAGTTGGTTAAATTCATTTTGGAGGTCCGGTTCAAATCCAATATAAAAATTAATTAATTTTCACTAATGGAAAACAAAATAAAAACAGGCAATTACGATCATGTTGATCAGCAGAATGGACAGTTTGATGAAAAGGATCGGATGCATTTTCTAAAATAAAAAATAGAATAATGCTTTTTTAGAGGATCTGCTAGGTATTTATGCACCTTTCAAATTGGATTGTTTGGCAATGTAAAATTGGCTTGGCATTGCGCGATGTTTAATAAAATTAATATTTCCTTAATAAAATTTGGCATTTATTAGCCAGAAAATCAATCCCATGGCATTTTGGCAATGTAAAATTGGCTTGGCATTGCGCGATGTTTAATAAAATTAATATTTCCTTAATAAAATTTGGCATTTATTAGCCAGAAAATCAATCCCATGGCATTTTGGCAATGTAAAATTGGCTTGGCATTGCGCGATGTTTAATAAAATTAATATTTCCTTAATAAAATTTGGCATTTATTAGCCAGAAAATCAATCCCATGGCATTTTGGCAATGTAAAATAGGCTTGGCATTGCGCAATGTTTAATAAAATTAATATTTCCTTATTCTTCTTGTAATCTGATCAAATATAATTTTAAAAATATGGAAATTATTTATTCTTTTTAAATTAATATAAAAATTATAATTTTTGGAAAAAATTATATAAAATTATTAATAAATAATATAAATTATTTATAATTAGAGTGCTCAGTTTTCAGCACAAAAAATCACCGATTAAGCATTGTAAACAGCACCAAATTTTTCCAAAATAAGCATGAAAAAAGCACAAAAAAAGCATCAAAATGCCAAATCAGCACACGACGTTTTGTCCTACTCCGATCTTTCTGAGCAATTCCGGCTTAGAAATGAGAAATTTATACATTACCGAAAATCGATTTTAACAATTTTGTGGAAAACATAAGCAATTTTTAAATTTCAGTAACTTCAGAATAAAAAAAAAGCAGATATTTAACAATTTTTTTTTGGCGCATTTTTCCGAAAAAATTTTTGGGTTTGGGTGAGGGAAGAGCGTCCGGCGGTGCCGATAGGCGCCGCCGGGGAAATTTTTGTAATTTTTAATGCGATTTCTTAACGATTTTGTAAAATGACAAAATTTTACGATTTTGAATGAATGATTTGTTGAGAGGTGATCGATCAATTTGAATTATGCGATTTTTGACGTGCTCATTATATGTTTCCTTTTGTTGAATTGATAAATTTATTTGTTTTGTATTCATTAGGGTAAAATTCAGCGATTTCTTGAAATAGTATTACCTAACTGTATGATTTTTTGGGTACTTATGTACTTTACAGACCATAAAAAATTTTCTACTTATGTACTTTACAGACCATAAAAAATTATTTTTAAATCTTTATAAAAAAATTTCTAGGAGGTTCTCTGGGTCGCTGATCACGAAACTTATATCCATTTCAGCCAACTTCGAATCCCGAACCCGTATTCGAACAAAAATTCGAAAGCTCAAATTTTCAAAAAATCATTTTATGTTGAGAAATGACTGGAATACGGGTTCGGGGTTCGAAGTTGGCTGAAATGGATGTCAGATTCGTGATCAACGACCCCGAAAACCCCCTAGAAATTTTTTATAAAGATTATGTTAAGAATTGTTAACTCAAATTTTCGAAAATTTTTATTATTTTTGATGGTTAAAGTTTCATTTTGAAATTCCGCCATCACCTGAATTCCGGTTTCCGAACTTTTTGGTAAAAAGTTTTTGAAATTTTCGGAAATTTCTTTTTGATTTCTTTTCTGTATAGAAAGCGTTAACTTCAGACATTTTTTCAATTTTTTTTCTAACAAATCATAACCGGAACAGGACAAAACGTCACCGGACGAAATAACTTAAACTCTATGTATTAAGCTGCATTTAAAAATTTCTTATTCATGTACAAATAAAATCAGGGACAAAACTTCTTTTTTAGCTCTTCCTGCCATAAGTTTTTAAAACTGAACGAATTTCTTTAGAATTTGTAGAATAACAATAATTAAGGCTTCGTTTTTATGAATTTTCGCTTGGTTTTTTTCCTTTTTGATTTTCCCTGGTGTCATACAAACAATTTTAGAATGCCAAAAAATAAACTCAAAACAAATTGCGGATTTATTTAATCCTGAAAACCGGACCAGATTTATCCTAAGGGCATATATAAAAATATAATACAATTTGTGATCACCGCAACAAAAATAACAATTATATACATCAGATGGGCTCAAATTCATTACCAAATTCCACATCAATTAAATAGATCATTTCTCAACAAATCGTTCAGTCATTTCTGCTTCTGATCACTTGGGTCGATCATTGCGTCAATAAGCCTAAAAAATCGAAAAGCAATAAATTTGGATATTTGAATAAGCATTATTCATTCACTGACCCATCTCAGATGTCGATCCGATTCCACTGATCCATAAAGTTCCATCCAATCGCTTCCTTCTCCCATTTGGCCCATTTGCTTTCGTCGCGCACAATCGGACAACGGATCAGAAGAACACGGTCGATATCGTTCACCTCTTTCAACGTCAATTGTTCCTGGGTCAATTCGTTGGTCTGATCAAACGGCACAACGGAGAAAAAACCATTCGGGAAGTAAATGATGGCGATGAAATTGACGGGAGATGAAGCATTGGCAAAGGTCTAAAATAGGGAAAATTTTGGTTAATAAATTGATTTCATTCAATAGATTTAAGCAAAGATCGTATAAAAATGCCAAATAAAACAATCAAATTGAAATCACCGATTTGAAGTCTTCAATCGTTGACGACCATTTCCCAGAATTCATGTACAACCAACATTTGAGCACTTTTGGCACATTGTCCGGACGAGGAGTGAAAAGCCATTTGGCCAACGCTTGTCCATTTGAAGCATTGGCACTGTCATCGGCCGGAAATTTGGTGAAGAAACCATAGTCATAGGCATTGATAATGCGAAGCGATGGACAATCGTTGAGAAATGACGGGACGAATTCACGCAAATAGCGGAAAAAGCTGGCGGACAATTGGATGGCACAGATGTTTGTCGCGATCATTGGCCAAATGTTGCGCAAAATCAATTCCATGTCCTTGAATGTATCGATGGTCAAATTAATTGGACAGGTGGCAAAAAGTTGGCGAAAATTGTCGAGAAAAGCGATGGCATTGTTGTTGAAGTATCTGTGAAAAATGATGGAATCGTTTTACAAACAGAAAACAAAAAAATAATCCAATTCACTTTATTGAAATGGCTTTGAATTCAAATCGGTAACTAATCATCGCAATTCCAAGGCCAAGTTGTGAAGCCGGAAGCAAATCGAACACACAAAGCCAACAATCGGCGGAGATGAAACTGAAAAAAGGAAAACAAAAGTTAAAAATTGAAATTGAAAATTGGCATTTTAATTTTACATTGCTTTTGCCATTTTCTCCTCCGCTTCGTTTTGGTTGTCAGACATTTTGTTGATAGGGAAATGATTAAGACAGTTTTTGTCGGATTTCAATTGGCTTAACAAAGATGAAAAAATTATGTGAAATCGGCCAGTTTCCTTTTTAAAATGTGTGTGCTTTTGCTGCTGAATGGCACCCCTTTTGCTCCCCGAAAAAATCAAAGGTTAGGGGGGATTCTTTAGGTTTGCAATAAATCATGGTTTTCCGGTGGTTTTCGAGATATCCTCTGGTCGCGAAATCATTTTTGAAGGAATTGTAAGGGAGACAAAGTCGAAGAGAGAGAGAGAGAGACGAAAAGAAATAAATGACGAAAGGAAAATTGGTAATAATGAAAAGTGGCGGAGGAGGAGCAATCACTTTTATACTCTCATTTTGCCGGATTATCTATTACCAAATTTATTTCATCTGAGATTTAATTCGAAAAATGTATTTAGGGATTGATTATTCGTCTCTAAATCTCAAATAAATAACAAGCGAATCCGATGACTTTGCGTGGCATGCCAACAATCAGAAGAGAAAACTGAAGAAAAAGGAAAACAAAATTTAAAATTGAAATTTGGCATTTTTAATTTAATTTTACATTGCTTTTGCCATCTTTTCCTCGTCTTCTTTTGGATTGTCTGACATTTCGTTGAAGCAAAAATATTAAGACAATTCCGAAGGATTTAAATTAGTTTAGCAAAACGAATAAGTCAGTTGATGATTTGGAATTTTAAGCGCGAATTGCTATGGAATAAGCTTACAATTTTAGAGAATTTTACAGAAAATTTCTTAATTTTTTACAATATCCCCATAAGAAATTTTGAAAATTTAACCCTAATTTCTTGAAAATTTGAACATTTTTGGTAGAAATTCTGTAAATATATTGGCTAAAATAGTTTTTCGACCATTTTTGTTTTGTACACTATCCAAAAACTAAAATGCAAGAGTTTGTTTCCCAACCAACTTTCTACCAATACCAAGAATGTTTCATTTAATGTTCATGATCACTAATCATCATTATCACAATATCATCATTACGATCAGTAATCATCATCATTAATGTCGTCATCATCTTCATCACTGTCGTTATCGTCATCTTCCTCATCATTGTCGTCGTCGTCGTCCTGCTGATTCCCATCACCAGCAGCTGCAGCAGCACCACCATTGTTCATCGCGTTCATCATACGGTTGCGCTGGTCGTTGAATTTGACACGGCGACGAGGCCCATCAAAAAACCATCCAACTGCTTCGTACTCCCATGTTTCCCATTTGTCCAAATCACGCGAAATCGGGCAACGGACCAGCAGAAGGCAATCAGTACAGTTGCGGCGCCGTTCCACCGTCAATTGCTCGCCCAATTCATTTGTCAACTTCTCATAAAACGGCCCTAAATAAACAGCAGTAACTTAGAAATTTTTCAAGAAAAAAATCTTGGAGTTTTTTCATAAGAAAATTCTAAGAAAGAAAATCTTTTCGAGAAATTCTCAGCGATTTTTTGGAAAATTTTTGAAAAATCTTCATCACTTACAGTAGCAAAGGCAATAAGAGGGATCGTCCTGGCGAGGATCGCGAATGGCAACGATGAAACTGGCTGGGGAAGAAGCATCGCGAAATGCCTAAAAAGGAAAGACGAAATGTAGTCAAACAAATAAGTTGGTTGGCCGAGCCGAGAATACAGTTGGATTTTTCGTAGCGGGACATTTGAGTGTGGCACATTTTGATGCTTTATAAATTTTTGATTGTAACGACAAAATTCAATAATATTCTTGGCATCATTCAATAGCATTAGTTGTCCCTTATTAGCCTTGCAAAATTTTGAAAAATTTCGTTGATTTTCGAAGGGCTATCGAATGATTATGCCAAAAGAATGTTGAATTTGGCCGTTCCAATTTGTGCCACACTCAAACGGCTCGTACTCAAAAAAAGGCTTTTTCGCCATACCACACAAATCTAATTGTAACAAATGTTGAAATGACTCCATAAAAATGCCACACACCGCTTTGATTTGGTTAGTTGTCGTTGCGGTCCATTCATGGTGGGCATAAAATGAGAGCATTTTTGGCGGCAAAATGTTAGCGTCACGCGATCGGGGCGACGGCGAGCACAGCCATTTGATCAGCAACGGTTGGCCATCATCATCAGCAACAAAAGCCGAGGACGACGAATTGGCATGGACACCAGCAGTGGACGGAATGTTGCGCAGAATGAAGTCCAAGAGGCGAGCACAATTCGTTTTGATCGCCAAAGTGCCACAAGCGGTGAACAGACGGCGAAAATGCTGGAGAAATGCCATCACGCGGCGGTCCAAGTAACTGAAAAAGGGGGAAAACAAGATGAAGAGGACGAAGAATGATGATGCCATTTTAAGAGACCAGCGACAATTTTTAGTCAAGTTAAAGGAGCCGAGACTGAAAAGTCAAATTGCCATTGGGACTCAGTCGGATTGTTTTAATGTTATCTCTGTTCATACGACCATAAAATAACATGACAAAAGTTGAACGCTTCATAAATTTTTCTAGAAGCAAAATGCTTCTTCAAAAGTTTGTGAAGCGTTAAAGTTGTCATGTTATTTTGTGGACAACTGAGTCTCGTCGGTGGCAAACGGCCATTTCAGTCCCATTATTCCGAATTGTCGCCTGAAAATGGTGTGGTAGTTCCCAGCGTCAACTCTACTTGATGACGATGCCGTTGAAGGCGACCACTTTGTTGGGCATCGGTACGGTCGGCATTGGCAACGGTTCACCACGTGCATTGACAATTTGCGTCTCCATTTTGCCATCCTCGCCAATTTTGTGCCAAATTCGGATGAAGCCCAACGCGCGGCGTCGAGACTTGAAATGTTCGTCCACCCGTGCGTCAAATCGGTCACTGATCAACGCAATTTGGAGGCCGAGCAGACGAGGGGGCAACAGGTCGAACACACAAAGCCATACGTCGCCAGAGATGAAGCTGAAAAGCGGATGGAATTGTTTTTGAAATAAGGAAAAGCCATTTTTTAAAAACTGTATTATTACATTTCATTTTTCATTTGCTTCTCCGCTTCGTTTGGATTGTCCGACATTTTGTGGATGACAGTTGAGCGACTTAGAAGCGAGATTAATGGATTAATTGGAATACTTTAAAAGTTAAAAGCAATCAAATTAATTAAATTTGAAATGGATGAAGTGATCGGATATAAATTTGAAGTGAATGAATCGAAGCAATTAGTATGTCCTCTGTTCTGTATCAAAACTGTATTTTTCAAAAATTATTGAAATTTTTCTTTTTATTAAAAAAACATAAAAATTTTGTGTCAAAATTAAATCAAAAATGGTTGATAAATGAAATCCAGGATGCGATTAATTAAATTCATAAAGCAGTGAGGTGTGAGGATATAGAGAAATAATTTGAAAAATTGAAATGACATTTGAATGAAGTCTGTTCTGTTCAAAAATGAGCATTTATATACACAATTAGAAAATCTTCTTCAAAATTCTATTTTTACATTTTTGAGCTTTTCGCACTTTTTTGGTACAAATATTCAATTTTTTTTTTTTTTACTATTTTAAGGTTTTTGAAAAATTTTTATGAATTTTTCAATACCTTGTTTTACCGGGTACCCGGACCCCGTTTGAAAACTAGTAGCCGACCCGGTACCCGGCTTTCCTGGGCCCAGCAATACCCGGACCCGGTTTTTGAGCAAATGCCCGGACCCGTCTAACCCTACTGTTTACTCATCAACCATATTTTCATTCATTTCGCTATTTTCGAATTAAGTTTTCCATGGCCTTTTTCGAAAAACCAAAAATTCGAAATGGTAATTTCATTGATTTAGGTACTTGGTTTTCCCCCCTTCGATTTATCCCCTCATTTTTAGACATCTCGTCAAGAGCTTTCGAATGATACACCAAAATTTTAAGGATTTGATCGTTTAAAAAAAAGTTTTTGTGGGCCAAACTTTTCGTACGAAACAATGCCCGAAGGGATAAAAGAACGAAGATTACGACTCAAAAAATAAAGTTTTCACATTTATTTTTCAAAAATCACTAAATAATATAATGGCATAACACAAATCCATATCATTCCAGCAAAAAAAAAGAACAAAATTTATGAGCCGGTAAAAAATTCAATAATTCAAATCGGTCGATCAGTTCTCCACAATTCATTCATTCACTTCTGTTGCTGATCACTCGGGCCGGGAATTGCGTCGAGAAGCCTAAAAAACATAATAAAATTTGAATTTTTTTTGAAAAAAAATCATTCATTCGCTGACCCGTCCCCGATTTTGTTCTCATCATCCATTTGAATGTAAATTGTGTTTGGCTCATCAAAATCCCAGTCAAACGCTTCCTTTTCCCATTTTGTCAATTTGCTTTCGTCTCCCAAAATTGGACGACGGATCAGCAGAAATTCGTTGGTATATCGAGTTCTTTTGAATGCCAATTGTTCCCGAGTCAATTCGTTGATCAGCACAAATGGCACAACGGAAGCAGCAAAAGACATCGAAAAGCAAATGACAACAATGAAATTGACACGGGAAGAAGCATCGGTAAAAGCCTAAAATGTGAAAAAAAATTGAAAAATTTTTTTGTTAATGGTAAGCACCGCTTTCAATGCTGCCATTTTTGGCGGCCAATCCCGTCCACCGTCGAAAGCGCACTTGATCACCTTCGGCACATTGTCCTGACGTGGAGTGAAAAGCCATTTTGCCACCGCTTGGCCATCCGACGCCATGGCATTGTCATCGCATGGGAATTCGGGGAACGGATCAGCACCATAGAAAGAGAAAAAGCGAAGGGATGGAAAATCGTTGAGAATTGACGGCACGAATTTACGCAAACGGCGGAAAAATTTAGCGTTCAATTCCAAGGCACAAATATTTTTCTCGAACATTGGCCAAATGTTTTGCAAAATCAACGCCAAAATGCGATCACTGGTCGTATAGATGGACAAATTAATTGGACACGAGGCGAAAATTGGACGGAAACGGTGGAGAAAAGCGATGGCATTTTGGTCGATGAATCTGTAAAAATGAATTGGAAACGTTGGCTAAATTTTTGCATAATTGCCATTTTACTTGATGCTGATGTATTTGAATCCAATGACCTTGCGAGGCAATTGCATTTTCGGAATTGGCAATGATTTTCTATTGTCATTTGTAATTTTCATTCCCTTGGTGCCATTCTCTCCAATTTTTCTCTCAATATGAATAATTTTCAGCGCCCATTTGCGAGTTTTGAAGTGTTCATCCACGTAGAAGTCAAAACGGTAGCTAATCATCGCAATTCCAAGGCCAAGTTGTGACGCGGGGAAGCAAATTCGAACACACAAAGCCAACAATCGGCGGAGATGAAACTGAAAAAAAGGAAAACAAAATATAAAATTGAAAATTGGCATTTTAAATTTAATTTTACATTGCTTTTGCCATCTTTGCCTCCCCTTCTTTTCGGCGGTCATGACATTTTGTTGAGCAAATTATTAATGACAGTTTTCGACGGGTTTATATTATTAGCTTAAACATTATTTTTAAAACAGTTTAAAATTTCAAATCAAAAGCCCCCCCCCCCCCCGCTGTGGTAAAAAATACTTTTACATTTTTCTTAAACGTCGGTTCATATTTCTGAAGACATTTGTAGCAACAAAAATGCACGGAAAAATCGGGCGAATGAATGAATGAATGGAATGAGAAGTAGGAGGAGGAAGAGAAACAAAGGCATTTTTATACTAAAATATAAGCGTAGCGCACCGAACCGAAAAACTTATAAGAAGAGAGTGCAAATTTTGAGAAAAAGCCATATAGGATAAAAGGCACAGCACATTCTTCCGTTTTTTGGTCGTTCTCAACTCGGCCACAAATTGGCATTGATTTCGCCACGTTTTGATTGTTTAGTGGACACGCATTTTGATGGCAAAACAAAACTGACGCTTTGGAGAGGATCGAAATTCGCAGAAACATTGGACCAAAAGCGAGAATATTTGTGTACATCAGTGGCAAATATGCGGAATTTCCATTGCCCGACCATTTGTTGCCCGTCAAAATTCGCTTCCGCCCTCTAATGATTATGTAATTAGTCTTTCATTAGTGTTTTTAAATGTAAACGCACTATTTATTCACATAAATCATTCCTTTTCAGGTACATTGATCACTCTGTACTCGCATTTCTTCGTTCCAATCGGCAAATTTTTGACAGATCGGGAACCAAATTGAATTTGAATGTGTGGGCATATAAAAGTGAAGACGTCCAGCTGATTTGGAATTGTTTTGTTCGTCAAATAAATGCAATGGACCAACGGCCAATGGGATAAAAGGCCGAAATGCAATGGATATATGTTATTTGTTTTGGTCATTTGTGGTCCCAAAGCTGGGGGATAAAATGGATAAATGAAATGCTTGAATTATTGCAATCTGTGCCCGTTCAAATGGTGATGCGACATTTGCGGCGCTGACATTTGCGGCGCTGACACTTGCGGCGCAGACACTTGCGGCGATGACACTTGCGGCGTTACATTTGCGGCGCCCAGCCAAAACGACATTTGCGGCGCCGACACTTGCGGCGCCCAGTCAAAGTGACATTTGCGGCGCCGAAATTTTGTGGTCCCCCATAATTAATTCTCAAAAATTAAATCTCGAACACCTTATTGTTTTCCTTATAGTCATAAGAAATTCTTTCCAAAAGTGATGAATAACGAACCATTAAATTAAAATGTTTTTCAGCAGAGCTTTAAGATTTCTTTTGAATTTTACCGATTTCATAAATTTATAAGGCTGGGCAGCAACGGAATTTGTAAGGTAAAAGTTAGCTAAACACGGAAAGCTGCGGCAAGAGGCGGATTTGCCTCAGAACACAATGGCCGAGTTGCCAACTAACTGGCTTTTCATCATTGGCTTAGCATTTTGCCTATTTGTTTATTAAACAGAGGAAATACTAAAATAAATCTTTTTTGGTTTGGGGTCATTAATTCTGCGCCGCAAATGTTATTTTGACTGGGCGCCGCAAGTGGCGGCGCCGCAAATGTCGTTTTGACTGGGCGCCGCAAATGTAACGCCGCAAGTGTCTTCGCCGCAAATGTCTGCGCCGCAAGTGTCACGCCGCAAATGTCGGCGCCGCAAGTGTCGATTTGACTGGGCGCTGCAAACGTCTGCGCCGCAAATGTCAGCGCCGCAAGTGTCAGCGCCGCAAATGTCGGCCAATCGTTCAAATTGGGAGTTTTTGGTAAAAAATTTTTCTATGGTAATTTTAGGCGCTGATCGAGAATCTGGCGACAAAAGGAAATACGGTATTTTCAAAAAAAAAAATTAGATAAGGGTTTAAATTTTAAGAAAATGGATTCGATTTTGGAATTTAAAATTCCATGTTCTATTATCTTTGACTGACAAAAATATTTTTTTCGTTGGAAAATATTTCCCCAGAAAAGGTGCAAAGAAATCAGTCAGTTAAGGCTGACTGATCAATCTCTACAGGTGTTAAGCATATAAAGCGATCAGGAAAAGTTTGTGATTAGAGTAACTCAAATGACGGGACTGAAAACAAAAAAAAATAAAATAAAAATCTGGCGGTGTAACACTTTTGAATATTTTTTTTTTCTCGTTAAAATTAGTCGTTTTAAATTACGTTCTTCGAAGAATGTTTAAAACGGCGCGCTGTCAAAATCCCGCCGCGTCGAAATCCCGCCGCGTCGAAATCCCGCCGCGTCATAATCCCGCCGCGTCGAAATCCCGCCACAGCCAAAATTAGTCGAAATCCCTCCAAATAAAAATGAGCGAAAAAAGTCTAATTTAAATTCCTAAGGCTTCAAAATACGAAATTCATTAACACTTTATCAGAATCGCATAAACAAATAACAATTTCACGAAAAATAATGATATTTTTAAATATTGAATGAATCGCAAAAGGGGAATTGTATGATCGAATCTTCAAAATTTTCATAGTGCACGAAATTCCGAGCTCAACTCGCTGCGTCCAATTATCGGTCGATGCTTCTGCTGACTTCAAAAATTAAGTCGTAAAGTGCCGAGTGATGACAACGACCCTCTAGGGATAACAAAATGAGTAAAAAATGTAAATGATCAATTTTAAGGGATATACACGATCGAATCTTCCGCGTTTTCATAGTCCTTCAATTTTCATGCCTTGAAAGTCCCGTCCAAGTGCCACGTTCCACTGTTTTGGCTCAAAATATCCAGAGTCTAAAAATAAATAAATTTAAAATCCGCTTTTCCTCCCTGATGCCATTACCCGTTCACTTCCAAACACAAGCACCACTTCCTTTTCGCCAATTCTGACAGCGCGACTGTCGTAGAGCACGGTGTCTTCTCCTCTTTTGATCCGCAATTTGTCCGGGATCACGAATGCCAGTGGATCGACGCAGTCGACGTTGCCCAAAATTTTTTGTGACGTCGCATCATGCAGCTGAGTGCGTTATCTGAGCCCATGGCAACATACGTCTCGTCGGCAGTTGATCGCCTCACCTCCGCCAGAAGCCGTGTTGGCTTCACCATTGGTTCGGCTTTCACACACTCGAGTATTTTTTGTCGCCGAATTTCTGCCAAATTTATCAGTTGATTTGGTTAACAATGACTATCCAAACCTGTTGTTTTTGTGGCTCTGGGAGATGGTTGTGGTTACCGTGGTCTCTTTTGCCGAGATGACCGCTCATTGCGTTGTCGCTATTTTCCGAGTTCGAAGTTGATGATGATATGTTCTTCTCCGAATTCTTCATCGGCGTCCTTGTTGTTGTTGTTGTCGTTATGCTCACAATGATCCGAATTTGTTGCATTTTCGCCGTCGTTGTTGTTCAGGAATTTGTGTTTACGACATTTATGAAGAATTTCAAAAATTTTCGACCCATTTGCTTTGGATAATCTATTTTATATATTTATTCTATAATATACAATATACATACAAATACATGTACAAAAATAAATAAGTTTATATTTTTTTATTTGGCGGGATTTCGACTAATTTTGGCTGTGGCGGGATTTCGACGCGACGGGATTATGACGCGGCGGGATTTCGACGCGGCGGGATTATGACGCGGCGGGATTTCGACGCGGCGGGATTTCGACGCAGCGGGATTTTGACGGGCAGCGGTTTAAAACGGCTTTTGGGTTTAATTACATTGGCTAATTTTTCAGGGACAGAATTTGGCGATTTGGTCCACCATCATCAGTTATCGTTAGGGTTATAAGTTGTATGCACTAAAAAATGCTAAATATGCGCATAAAATATGCACTAAAAATCCCCCAAATATGCCCTAAAAAACCGAAAAATGCCCAAATATGCACTAAAATATGCCTTAAAAACTGCCAAAAATGGCTTTTAGCCCTCAAAAAATGCCAAAAATTGTGTATAAATTAAGAATTGACTTTTAAAACACTAAAACAAGGGCTAAGGAGCATTTTTTAGACAGTTGCAAAAATATTGAATTTCCAAATTTGTAAATTTTTATTATATGCTAAAACAAAATTACATTTTTACATATATAAATTTTTTTTCCAAAGCCGTGCCACCACTTCTGTCAGTTACAATATTCAACTTTATTTTCGTATGGAACCAACGCCAATTGAACAATTTGTATTGGTGAATGGACGGACGAAAGAAAAGCTGACATTGAAATATAGCGGAGAATACCATGATGGACCATTTTATAATTGGCTGTTAAAACGGTGCCCAATTGGGGAGACGGCGACGGCGCCAGTTAAGTGGAAAGACCGCGAAAATTTGGGTGCCAATTTTACTATATCCGGTTTTATCTGCGGCATGCCAATTATTCGGGTGCCAATTTGAACAATATCCGGTTTTATCTGCGGCATGCCAATTATTCGGGTGCCAATTTGAACAATATCCGGTTTTATCTGCGGCATGCCAATTATTCGGGTGCCAATTTGAACAATATCCGGTTTGAGTTGTGGGATATAAATTATTGCATTGGGCGAGCAGCAAAAGCAATTTTTGATTGCCGAAAAATAAAAAATGAAAATAATTTTAGGTCATTGTCACTAGAGACCGGAGCAGGACCGGATCCTGCGCAGGATTTTGCAGGATCCCAATCCGCAATCCTGCATTTTTTGGAAAAAACAGGATTTGCAGGATTGCAGGATTTGCAGGATTAATCCGGCCGGATCCGGTCCGGCAAAAGATTTTGAATTCCAATCCTGCAACAGGATCCGCAAATTTGATTTTTCTGCAGGATCCGGCAGGATCCGCATTACATTCTTTGAAAATTTTAAAAGACGGAATGCCAAATATTCACTTTGTTTTCCTAATATAGGATTATGAGTTATATATGAGAACTTTTTTGCAAAGAATTTAAATAAAAATTGTTTTTACTTTAATTTAAGCTATTATTATGAGCCATCCAATTTGGCAAATCGGTCTTTTTAAACGAATTACAGAAGAATCGGTCGAGTGTTTGGAGTGTAAGCAAAAAAACGTCAGTAATTTTGCTCTTAAATTGTCGAATCGGAGTCTCAAAGGGCTCAAGATCCATCTGTTTGCCAAGCACAAAGACACGCCGTATGCAGAAAAATATTTAAAGCTGGATGAAGGCAAGTCAAAGAAGGATGATCCAAAAATCACTGATTATACAACACGGAGTTCGGGTCCAAAATAAATTTTTGATTTTACTTAATTACCATTTTAGGCAAATTAAGTGTGATGGACAAGGGCATTATCAATTTTATTGCTTGTTGCAATCTGCCATTCCAAATAATCAACCACAAAACTTTCAAAAAATTGCAACGAAATCCTTCGGAAAATTTACGCGACGAAAGCCATTACCGAAAAAATGTTCTGCCTGAAGTTTACAAAGTTGTCAAACACCAGATCAAGGGAGAAATTGCGAAGTTTGAGCAAATTTGTTGTACCTCTGACATTTGGACTTCGGATACAACAAAGGATGCCTTTATAAGGTTTTTATTCGTTTAGTACGAATTAAATATTCAAAAATTTAGCTTGACTGCTGTTGGTGTCAACTCAAAATTTTCGCGCAAAAAATTTACACTCGCAATTCAAAAATTTCATGGGGCCCACACGTCGGAACGCATCTCTGAAATTTTAAAAGACCTTCTCGAAAGTTGGAATGTAGAGTGCCATTGTTTTGTGACCGATTCGGCAGCAAATTTAGTTAAGGTTAGTTTATGGAACATTTCATTTCAAATACATTTTTTGGAGGCATTGGATTTAATGAACATTGAACGAATCAGCTGTGCCGCCCATGACCTCAATTTATGTGTAAAGGACTGCTTTTCAAAAGAAAAAGACGAAATGGCTCAAATTTTCGAAAAATGTCGGAAAATTGTTGGAACTTTAAAACATTCGGCAAAATTGATGGATGACTTAAAAGATGTTCAAGGCGAACGTGGGCTACCGAAAGCTAAATTGCTTCAAGTTGCTAATTACAAAATACTCCATTTAATTTTCATTTCAAAGGACGTAAGCACGAGGTGGAATTCGACATTAAGAATGATCGAACGTATGCTGGAACAATCGGCCTGCTATTGATGAATTTTTGGTTAGAAACAGGAAATTCGATCTGCTTTTAAGTCAAGAAGAAGTGGTCCATTCTCAAACTAATTAAGGCAATTTGGTGTTCAATATTTTCTTATGTTTTAAATTTTCAGGAACTTCTAAAGCCCACCGAAGAAGTCTCTTTACATTATTGTAAAGAAACACTCTCCGCCCGAATTCCGCTCGCTCGCACTTTGGTCTCCACTTTGGAACGAGTTGATCTTTCAGTGACAATTGATGGCGAAATCAAAATAATTAACGAAGTTGAGGAAATGCGTACAAGGCTGATTGAGGCGGTTAAAAAGCGTTTTTTACAAAAAGAAAATAGGTATATACTTAAAATACTATTATGTTTTAAATTAAACATTTAGACTTTGTATGTTGAGTACTTTTCTCGACCCTCGCTTCAAGGATCGTTTTTCCGACGAAAGTGACATATTTTTTGCGCGCGTTTCACGTTTTTTGAAGGACGAAGGAGCAGAAGAAAATGACATTTTGGAAAATTTGGAGGATGAAGTGAATTCGACTCGCATTTCGCCACCAGCCAAGCGCGCTTGTTCTATTGTGGAGATAATGCAGAACATAGCCAGTTGTACCAAAAAAGGTGGTACCAAAATTGCAATTTTGATAAAAAAAAATTTTTTTTAGCTACATCATCTCAAAATAAGGGCATGTCGGAAGAAATTCTCACATACAAAGAGGACATTTGTGTTTCCATGAATGTTGATCCGTTGCAGTGGTGGAACAGCAATGAAAGAAAATTTCCTAAACTTTCAAAGATTTCGAGTCGTTATTTGTCACCACCGTGCACAAGCATTTCCAGTGAACAGCTTTTTAGTGTGGCAAGAGACGTATATGACTACCGTCGGTCAAATATCTCCCCAGAAACGGCCGAAATGTTGATCTTTTTGCACAATTCTATTCCTGATGTCAATTTCTCATATTAATTTTCATCAGTTTTTGGCTTAAAAATATATTTGAACATTTATTTATTGTTTTGGGAATTTTTTAAATTAATTTTAATTTTTTTTTCAAAATTTCCAAAAATCCGCAATCCTGCGCGGGATCCTGCAAATTTTAAATGCAGGATTTGCAGGATTGCCGGATTTGCAGGATTAATCCGGCCGGATCCGGTCCTGCAAAAAATTTTGAATTCCAATCCTGCAACAGGATCCGCAAATTTGAAATTTCCGGTCTCTAATTGTCACCATCAGCGGAAGAAGAAAAAGACGAAGCGGATCAAAGCAACGGAAATTAATTATATTTGAGAAATGATCGATCTCAATTTGTTGTGCTTATTTTCTCTCAGAAATGCGTTGTTAATTCTTTCGTTCCAATTATATAAACATTTATTTTCTTGTTTTTTTTTTGTTGTGCATTTTCTTTAGTATAAATGGGCTTTATTTCTCTGTGATTTTTGGGGTGTCCGAATTAAAATGATTAAAAAAAAAACAAAATCCATGTTGATCATTATAACTAGAGTGCGACGGGACCGGGAATTTTCGGCAAAACCGGGACCGGGACTTGCCGGGACCTGAGAAGCCGGTACCGGGACCTCCATTTTTTTTCGGGACCGGGAACCGGGACCAACCGGGACTTTTTAAAAATTCAAAAAATTCAAAAAATTTTTAAAAAATTCAAATATTAATTTATGTCAATTGAAAATAATACAAAATTAAATTTTTATTTTGTTTTTTATTTAATAAAATCCAAAAGTTAAAGCATAATTAAATTAATGAAAATTTTCAAACTAAATTTATTTAAATTATTTTTAAAAATAATCATTTTTGGACTAAATGATCGAATATTATTAGAATTTATATTACTTTTCTGATCATTTTTTCGGCGCGCTTTTTCCAAAAAACTATTGTGGAGAAAGGGGAGACCGGCGGTGCCGATAGGCGCCGCCGGGGAAAATTTTGAAAATTTGAGTGCAATTTGTTAACAGATTATCAACAAAAAGGCAAGTTTTTTGGATTTATTAGGCTCAATATGTACGTATTTTCATTTAAAAAAATAATAAAATATATATAAATAAAAAAAATATATGAGAAATCATATTTTGTCGATAGGAAAACCATGAGTATACAAAAAGAAAATTCAAAATATTTTATATTTCCGTAGAGGGATTGAACCAGGGGAAAGAAGAAGACAAAAGTCAAGGGGACTAGCCACTAGTAGAGATGCGCCGTGACTGAAAAAACCCGTGAACCGTGAATCGTGACCGTGAATTGGTCCGGTGAATCGTGACCGTGACCGTGAATTGGTCCCGTGAGTCGTGACCGTGAACGTGATCGAAAAAACCCGTGAAATTCACGGTAACCGTGACCGTGACAGTGAATTTTTTTGAGTTTATTCAATTTATATTAAATCATAATTAAATTGAAGAAACAATTGCATTTTCGCATGTTCACTGGTAAAATTTAAGCGTTTCGGCTTGTAAACTTCACTCAGTTTCGAAAAAGTTCGTTCACTTTCTACGCTGCTTGGAGGTGGACATAAAAATTTTGGGATAAGCTTTTTTATTGTAGGAAATTGCGAGTTTATTGGTTGCGACACTCTTAAAGAATATTTTTAATCATTTTTTAATATTTTTTCCTTTGACTCCAATTTTCATCACTAATTTTCCACTCAGACCCCCATTCTTACCAGTGCTTGTTTTTCCCGGTTCCCGGTTGCCCTACCGGGACCGGGACCTGAGCTTTTCAAAATCCGGGACCGGGACTTCGGATGACCGAGAATTCCCGGCCCGGTCCCGTCGCACTCTAATTATAACAAAAAAAAAAAGCATTTATGAGAGCACATCAAAAAGCAACAAATTCATTTTGCAATCAAAAAATGATGTTGATCGGTCACTTCTCCACAATTCATTCATTCATTTCTGCTGATCACTTGGGCCGGGAATTTCGTCGAGAAGCCTAAAAATTGAAACATAAATAATTTGAATAATTTTTGACTAATATTCGCTGACCCGTCCCCGATTTCCTCCTTGTGATACACTTGAATGCTAATTCGATTCCACTGATCATGAATTTCGCAGCCAATCGCTTCCTTTTCCCATTTCGCCCATTTGCTTGCCTCTCGCGCAATTGGACAACGGACCAACAGAAAATGATCGCTATTGTTAGCCCTTTTCAAAGCAAATCGTTCCCCTGTCTTTTCGTTGATCAGTTCAAATGGGACAACGGAGGCAGCAAAAGACGACAGAAGAAACGAAATGACAACAATGAAATTGACGGAAGCAGAAGCCGAAGCAAAAGCCTGAAACATCGTAAAATTTAAAAATACATATAATTATGGTAAGCACCGTTTGAAGGCTTATGCACTTATTTTGTGGAATTGGAAAAATCCCACCCCAAGGCTAAAATCGAAAGTTTGGACACCTTGGCCCCAAACTTGAAATAAAGATTCAAAGAATTACCAGCAGAACTAGAAAATGTTAAATTTTCAAATAATTTCTAAAAGCTTATAGATGTAAATTAGGTGGAGTCGATTAATCAGTTAAAATGGTACGTACCGATTTGAATGCTTCAATTTTGGTCGCCAAATTCCCATCATCCTTCTTATCCAACCAACATTTCAACACCTTTGGCACATTGTCTGGACGGGAAGTGAAAAGCCATTTGGCCACCGCTTGTCCATCCGATGCCATGGCATTGTCATCGCATGGGAATTCAGTGAAGATTTCGTCAAAATAAGAGGATAAAATGCGAAGTGATGGATTGTCGTTGAGAATTGATGGAGCAAAATGTCGAAAACGGCGGAAAATTTTGGCGGACAAAAACATCCCACAAATGTTTTTTCGGAGCATTGGCCAAATGTTTTGCAGAATTAACTCCGAAATGCACTCATCGGTTGAATAAATGGTCAAATGAATTGGAGTGGCGGCGAAAGTTGGCGAAAACGGCGGAGAAAAGCGATGGCATTTTTGTCGATGAAACTGAAAATGAATGGGGAAAAGTTAAAATTTTTAGGTAATCCAATTTTACAAAATATCGATGCTTCTGAATCCAATCACTTTGCATGGCAATTGGATTTGGGGAATTGGCGATTGCATTCCTTCTTTTTCAGCCAAATCAAAACTGTCAATGCACATTTCCTTTGTGCCATTCTCTCCAATTGTTCTCTCAATATGAATAATTTTCAGCGCCCATTTGCGTGTTTTGAAGTGTTCATCGACGTAAGAGTCAAATCGGTGGCTGATCAGTGCAATGCCAAGGCCAAGTTGACGCGGGGGAAGCAATTCGAACACACTGAGCCAACAATCGGCGGAGATGAAACTGAAAAAAAGGAAACAAATATGAAATTGAAAATTGGCATTTTAATTTTAATTTTACATTGCTTTTGCCATCTTTTTCTCCGCTTCTTTTCGGTTGTCTGACATTTTGATGAGGCAAATTATTTAGACAATTCTCGACGGATTTAAAATTTGCTTAGCAAAACGAATGATGTTAAAAATTGGGAAAATGTACAAAAAATTCCAAAAGTGACTAAATTTTATCAATTTCGCCCGCACAATTGCATTAAAATATTAAGGCCGACAGAGCTTACTTATGTTACACCCTTTGTAAAAGGGGCCTAATAAACTAAACTAAAAAATGTGCAAAAGTTTTCGCATTGGAAGAATTTATGTAAATAATTTTTTCGCAAATTTTAATTCGAAACGAATTAATGTCCGAGGGAATATAATTTATTGGTTAAATGCAAAAGTAATAAAAATAATGAACGAGTGATAAAGAGGCGAAAAATGAATGCGTTTTAAGCAAATTGCACAATCTTGGTATCATACGATAGCCCGTGAATTGCTTTATTAGCTTGCCAAATTTCAAAAAATTTTATTAATTTTTCAAAAGTTTCAGCAAAAAAAAAAACTGGAAAAATTGTCATAACTTTTAAAAACTTACTAAAATTATTTGAAATTTAGCAAGCTAATAACGCAATTCAGGGCTATCGTGTGATACCTAGATTGTGCAATTTTGTTGCGTCTAAGTTATGAGTTGATTTAGTCAAAAATTTCGCAAATTTTGCACTTTTCATCGGTCGACCAACAACGGAATAAAAAATAATGAATGAATGATAAAGAAAACGAGGCGAAAAAATGAATGTGTTTGATGAGGAGGGGCGGTATTTATGATCTGCTGACCGAATGGGGTCATTTAGGGATGGGTCATTAAGCAGAATACTAATTAGGGTCATTAGGCAATGCGTTATCATCAGAGAACACAAATTAGGAATAATTATGCAGAGATAGTTATAAGACAGGACAAAAAGAAAAGAAATAATAAAGTAGAGGTTTGCATTGGAAAAACTCGCTTTCCAAGGACATAATGGGAAAATTAGTGAAATCCAAGGACGCGCAAAAGGCTTAGACTTAGGCTCTAAGCTTAGGCTTAGGCTTAGGCTCTAAGAAAGTGAAAAACTAAATTTTAAAGTTTTTTGGTGATTTGTCATTCTGTTTCAAATTTGGTGCTTTTTTGGACAAACCAAAATCTATTCAAAAATGCTCCAAAGCACAATTTAGACAATTTTTCATCAAAATCTGTCTGTTAACAAATTAAAATCGGCCGCAAATCGCAGTTAGTAATTTTATGGATAAAACCTGTTAATTTATCAAAGGTAAATTTTTAAAAAGTTTCCCTTTTTGTGTAAATTTACAAATATCGCCTCAAATTTTCGTGGTCTCAACCAAATTTTTCGGCTTCGGAAAAAGATAAATTAGAAATAAATATAAATTTAAAAAAGCCTTATCAAATTTTGTGTAATTATCTGTCTCTTGTCTTCTTTAATTATGCCCTCATTATTCTGCAATCTTTTGCTTCCTAATTGTGCCATCGTTTTTTGCCTCACTTTTTCCGCTCCGTCTTCCCATGCCCTCCTTTCCTTTTTTTGCCGTGCCACTCAATTCAAAATGTGACGCCGGATTTTAGTTTTTTTGCTGGTGAATGACCCCAACCAACTCGACCTCTCCTCCGTCCCCCCCCCCCCCACTTTTGCCGTTCCACTGCGGGAGAAGTCAAGTTGCAATCAATGGCATTCATTCAGTTGGAAAATTAAAAAAGTAATATTCAAAAACGATATTCTACTATTCGACTAGAGCAGCCCGGAAATTTCAAATTTTCGGATACCGCTGCGGGATTGCAACTCAAAATTTTTTGCGGGACAGGATCCCGCGGATTAATCCCTCAATCCCGCATTTTCCAAAAAATGCCGGATTGCGGAATGGGATCCGCAAAATCCCGCACCGGGCTCTATGTTCGACTCTCCTTCCATCCGATCACTTTGCTCATCCTCTCATATTACTCTAATCACAAACTTTTCCTGATCGCTTTATATGCTTAACACCTGTAGAGATTGATCAGTCATCCTTAACTGACTGATTTTTTGCACCTTTTCTGGGGGAAATATTTTCCAATGAAAAAAATATTTTTGTCAGTCAAAGATAATAGAACATGGAATTTTAAATTCCAAAATCGAATCCATTTTCTTAAAATTTAAACCCTTATCTAATTTTTTTTTTGAAAATACCGTATTTCCTTTTGTCGCCAGATTCTCGATCAGCGCCTAAAATTACCATAGAAAATTTTTTTACCAAAAACTCCCAATTTGAACGGGCACAGATTGCACTAAATCAAGCATTTCATTTATCCATTTTATCCCCCAGCTTTGGGACCACAAATGACCAAAATAACGAACATATATCCATTGCATTTCGGCCTTTTGTCCCATTGGCCGTTGGTCCATTGCATTTCGGCCTTTTGTCCCATTGGCCCTCGCTACGCATTTTTCGGCCTTTTTTGCAATAAACAATTACAGATTTTAGTGAATTGTTGTAAACCACGAAGGTAGGCCAGCGGTGCCGTAAGCGCAGTCGGAGAAGGCACAACGCCCAAGGGCCCGTGCCCGGGTTTACACGGGCCCGTTGCCAGTAACCCATATTTTTTTTTGGACTGACATTGGTTTCACAGGCTTTACGGTTTTTTGCCCGTAACCCGTGTTGGTACCGTGCCCGTGCCCGTGTACATCAAAAATTTCGATCCCTAGTTACTATTTCTCAACTAGCCTCATTGAAAAATTTTGATATTTTTAAGCAAACATTTTCAAAACAATTTTTTACTTTGTGCAATTTTTACATGGCATCACCATCAAAACCGAGAAATTTGGCGGATCGAATGAAGCATTTGTTGGGCACGGCTAAACTTGCGGATGCGCACTTTTTGGTGGGGGACGGAGACAGAAAGGAGGCGAGTTTATATTGCTTTTCATATATTTGTTAATTTTTTATTTTTGCTTTTTAAGCTTTTGTCTGCCCATAAAAGCATTTTGGTGTCCGCTTCCGACGTTTTTGAGGCAATGTTCCGTTTTGACTCCCAAAATGGAAAAGCGGAAAAGGGTAAAGAAAAAATGCCCAAACAACAAAATTAAAGGCATTTATTTCTATAGCATAGAACGACCCTTATTTGTTAGCACGAAAAATTAGCGAAACCCATTAGAAAAGCTCAATTGTTCTCGTGCAAAAAGAAATGAAAGAAAGAATAGCCATGCCACACAAATCGTCCAAGAAATCTCAAAAAAAAATATCATGCAAGAAATTCCGGATAAGATAAATATATAAAAATCAGTGTTTAGGCAATTGCCAAAAAAAGAAATGATTTACTAAGTAATGTACAGGGTAAAATTCTTTTCTTAAAGCCATTGTTTAAGCTTATTTTTTCCGTTCAAATGGTTAAATTCAACAAAATAATAAATATAATTTATATTTTAAACAGAAATTAATGAAAATAATTATATTTATATTTTAAATATAAATTAATGAATTTTAAAATTAACAATTAAAGTGCCAAAATAGAAATAATTAAAAAAATTTATTTTATTTTTTGGTTTTGCATCTGTCGACAATCCCGTGGAAGTGCCCGATGTTGAAGCAGCAGCGTTCAAAGTGATGCTCAGCTTTATTTATGCGGATGATTTGAGCGAATTGGACGGAGCAAACGCAATGGCAGTGCTTTACGCTGGTGAAAACAATTTTAATTTATGGCAATTATATAAGTAATTAATTTTAATTTTCTTTAATCTTTTGCGACTTGCTTCTCGTTACAGATCCCTTCCGCTTTTCATCCAGAAAATTGATTTGATTTTTTAGCTCATAAGTACGGCATCGATGGATTGATCAGTCACTGTGTGCAAATTCCGATTCAAAATCTGCCCAATGTTTTCTTGGCCCATTCCATGGCTCGTCTTTTCGACTTGGAGGTAAAAAAAAATTGATTATTTTCTGATTAATTTAGGATTATTTATTGAGGAAATTTTCCATCAATATTAATATAAATTTTCGAGATTTTAGCTGAAATTTACTTCTAGGTGACTTGAGGGCTAATCAAGAATCTTGAACTCAAATCCGAATTCAAACAAATTTTTTTAAATTTTCAGCAATTTTCTTAACAAATTGTATTAAAATTCTCAAAAAAAATTTTCCCGGCGGCGCCTATCGGCACGGCCGTACAACTGGAGACCAAAATGGCAAAAACAGTAGTTTTTTTTGGCGAAAAACGGCTAAATTTTTCTAAAAAACACCCTTTAATTCGAGATTCAAAAAACGAAAAAAACCCCTTAATTCGGGATTTCTAAAAAACGAATTTTGACTTCAGCCCCCCCCCCCCCCTCCCGAAGCCAAGGGTTTGGCTACGAATGTATATTTTCCAAAAAACAAACAAAACAAATATTATCTGCTTTTTGGATTTTGCTCACCAATGTTTGCGTTACATTTGTCAAAATTCCGGCAAATTGTTTGAAACTGAGGAATTTTTGCAAATTGACCAGAGTTTTCTTTGTGAATTATTCGAACGTGATCAGTTGGTGATCAGCAATGAATTTGAACTCTGGCAATCTGTAAATTTTTTTTAAACTTTTAGTGTTCGATTGTTTAATTAAAAATTCGTTTGTTTCCACAATTTTCGGCACTCCGTTGGGCGGACGAAAAGTGCCGTCAAAATGCCATCGAATGTTCCGCTGAAAATCGACGTGATGCGCTTGGCCCGGCACTATTCAAAATTCGTTTTCCTCTCATATCAACGAAGGATTTTACGACAAGCATCGGTCGGTAGCAATTTGTAAAATTGATAAAATTAATTAATTAATTTTTTTTTTTTTGCAGTTCCTTCTGGCATTTTGACAAACGATGAATTTGTCTCCGTTTATCAGTTCCATTGCCATCCCAATCTGTGCGATGCCCCCGGGCTTAAACCATTGGAATTTCAATGGCATGGACGAATTTCTGATTGGATCATAGCCAAGGCAAACTGGGGAACACTGGCGATGGAAATTGAGAAATTTTCTGAATTTACGAAAGAAGTGGGAAGTAGACGGAACAGCGAAGCCGTGCAAATGAAGGGATTTGAGTGGAAAATATCGGCAGACATAACATCTGATGAGGAAGACGGCACCGACAAATATTTGGGCTTTTATCTTTTGTGCTTCCCTCCGCCGAAAAATGGTGAAAATAGGAGAAATTTCTAATTGCATTCATTAGTTTTTGATTGCCAAAGATGGCATTTGTTGGAGCTGCGAATGTTCGGCAACCCTTCGAATTGTTTCACAAAAGAGCGGAACGGCGGATTTTACTTTCAAATTTGACAGAATTTTCAATAACAAAGCTAACAGCTGGGGCTTCCCAAATTTTACTTCTACAGTGAGTGTCACCAGTCAACTTTGTTTGGGTCGATGCCAACTCGTACACTGTTGTACAAAGGCAACTCGTACAAAAATCAATTAAAGTTTTACAAGATAAAGCCTAAGCTTAAGCCTAGGCCCGAGCAAGCCTAAGCTAAGGTCTAGCCTAAAGCCTAGGCTTAACCTAAAAAATTGTACGAGTTGCCTTTTGTACGAATTGGCATGATACACCACTTTCTTTGCTAATTTTTTGTAAAAATCCAGGAATTTATTATGGATCCGGACGAAGGGTTGTATGACAGTGACGAGGACAAAGTGACATTGGCCATTGATTTTGCGGTGGAAGAAAAAGAGACAAAACACAAATTGTGTGGCAAAGAAAAGCTCGGCCGGCGCTGACGGCTAGGGGGTCTGTGCGCGGGAGTTTCTCTCCCGTCCCTCGGGCCCAATTCACTCAAATTCCCGAAATTGCTGCTGCCGTTGGGTCCGTGCCCAAGGGAGTGAACTGGGGAGGGGATGGGGAGGACAAACAAGATGGGGTTTGCTGTTGTTGCTGTAACGGCACCACCGACTTTTTTGACGAGCTGTCGGCGCTCCCGATTGAGGTTCGGGAGAAGATTTGGACTTCCGGCCGCGAACTGCGTCAACCGCCTGGAACTGGCTCCCGTCCTTTTGCTGCTGCTCCGCGGGAGATTGTCCCCCGCTTCGATTCTCGGGGCTTTGGCTCCCCTTTGGTCACTTCGTTCCCGAGCGAATTTTCACCCCTTTTTTTCCCTTTGACCCTTTCAACACTTTTCCGACAAAATGTTTATTGATGATAATGATGAAGCAAAAATGGTCAAAAATTGGTTGTTGATTATAGGCAAGATGTTGATGGATTATACGGTGGAAAAATTGGAGGAAGAGAAGGGCGATAAGGATTATGTTGAGGGGGTCAAAAATTGGGGATGATTCAGCAAAAAGGAAGATGATGAGAAATTGGACGAGTCGAAAAGTGGAGAGAAAAAATGGAAGAGTGAACTGGTGGAGAGAACCCAAATTGGACGATAAACAATACTTAAGTACCAAACAATTTTCCCCCTGGAGGGGGGGGGCAAAGATTAAGATGCAAAAAGCGACGCCGAAGGGTACAAAAATCGGCGGGGAGAGAAATGCCAAACAAAGAGGAAAATGAGATGAATGAATGGCCAAATGGAAAATGTCCGATCTGAGAAAAAGTGTGAACAAAAGAATAAAATTCGGAGGCAGATGTGAATGGCAGAAAAATTGAAAAGAAAAGGCAAATGGTGGAGTTGAAGAAAACATTATGTAAATGAGAAAAAATGAAAAGAAATGGAAAGTTTAAATAAAAAGAGAAATAAAGAGGGGTGAAAATGTTGACAAATATAGAAAAATGGATCGCTTAACATGGCAATGGCCCTTATCCGGGAATGTCCCCTCCGGATTTCCTGATCAACGTCGTCCTCCCCGGCGCTTCTTCGCTCCTTTGTTCGGGTCCCGCGGTTGGGCGGGGGGGGGGGTGGCTGAAGATCCCCCCGGCCCACTCATTTTCTTCATCCTCTGACAGTTCCCTCGCCGTGCCGTCGGCGTTGAAAACCAACATTCCGCTTCGTCCTCCTCTGGCACTCTCGTCGGCACCGAAGTTGCCGACAAATTGGTCGATGATGAATAAGCCGTCCAATCACTACTCACTTTCTGATCATTTATCAAATCTTAAAATAAAATCCAGCAGCAATGTCTTTTTGGAAATTATTTATTGAGGAAAATTTTCCCAGAAATTTATTAATATTCCTTAGCCATTTTCGAGATTTTAGCTTAATTTAATTAATCCATTTCACATTGTTTCATTAAACGACTGACTAATTAATTGGTTTGAGCTTCCTTTTATTTTGTTTAGACATTCCCCGTCTTTGTCCGCAAAACGGAAAAGTACCGTTTTTATAATCAATTAGATTGATTGGTGCCTAATTGTTTGCTCATTGAACTGCTTTCTTTAGTTGCTTTTTTGCGTCCGAATGCTTTTTTTGGACAAAAAATTTTTCTGTAAATCATTTGGTAAATTCAAGCAAAATTGGATGACCAATGTTATATTCGAAAGAAAGAAGCAACAAAAGATTTCAGAGAAAAAAGAGCATCAAATCAGTTTCCTATTGGCGAGATTGATCATTTCTCAAATATTAATTTCCGTTGCTTTGATCCGCTTCGTCGTCTTCTTCTTCCGATGGTGGCGACAAAGGCCTAAATAATTTTTTAAATTATTTTTCGACAATCAAAAATTGCTTTTGCTGCTCGCCCAATGCAATAATTTATATCCCACAACTCAAACCGGATATTGTTCAAATTGGCACCCGAATAATTGGCATGCCGCAGATAAAACCGGATATAGTAAAATTGGCACCCAAATTTTCGCGGTCTTTCCACTTAACTGGCGCCGTCGCCGTCTCCCCAATTGGGCACCGTTTTAACAGCCAATTATAAAATGGTTCATCATTGTATTCTCCGCTATATTTCAATGTCAGCTTTTCTTTCGTCCGTCCATTCACCAATTCAAATTGTTCAATTGGCGTTGGTTCCATACTGAAAATAAAGTTGAATATTGTAACTGACAGAAGTGGTGGCACGGCGAAATGTCTAAACAAAAATTGGTAAAATAAACAATTTGACAGAAAATATGGCGGGACACCTCTTTGAAGTTGTTGACCCATTCGAGTTTCAGTGGACCCACATAACCATTGCGATACAATCGCTTCGGTTGGCCATTTTTTGTCGGAGTGTGTAACCATTTGGACAACGCTTGGCGAGCAGTTGCATTTGGCCCATCGTCAGCAATTCCATCGGGGAACAGATAACCGGAATCGATCGAAGTCAATTGATTGAGATCAGTGAGAATTGTTGATGAAGTGCGGCGACGCAAATTGTCCAAATAAGCGCCACTGGGAAAGCTCAAATGGCGAATGTTGGTAGCAAAAATTGGCCAAATTTGATGGTCCAAAACATCCCAAATTGACTGGTGACAATATTTAGACAATTCTAAATTGGTGCCACTTCTGTCCCAAATTGGCTTGATGGAACTCAGAAATTCAATGACGGAATGGTCAATGTAACTGAAGAAATATAAAAAATGCTTTAATATATAAAAAAGTATAAAATTGCTTTATCTGAAGCTTCTTAAAGCGAATTTTGATGGGCAGCGGATGGTCCGGCAACGGAAATTCCACAAATTTGCCATCGATCCGTTCAGACAGTATCGCTTTTGGTCCTTTGTCCTTGAGAATTCTTATTTTTCTCCAAATTGTCAATTCGCTTTTGCCATCAAAATGTGTGTCAACCAAAACATCGAAACGGTCGGAAAGCAATGCCATTTTGAGTCCGAGTTGGGCATGGTCAAAGGATGGGAGAATGTCCATCCACACGTCGCTACAAATCCAACTGAAATGCGTAAAAACAGCTTGGAAATTTGCAATTAAAAAAAAAATTCCTTACCGTCTGTTCATTTTGCGCTATTCTGCATCAAAAAATCTTTTCGACGTCTTTATATACCCAAATAAAAGTGAGCGATTTAAAACGGATGAACTGATGGGGGAGATTAAAATTGTCTGTGTTGATGTTGAGGGTTCAGAAACTGTGAAAACATTGAAGCAAAAGATCCAAATAAAGACTAAAATTGAGCCAATAAGGCAAAGACTGGAATATAAAGCGTATGAAGAACCTGAAGAGCTTGAGGACGATAAGAAACGGGCCGATTATGGCATTGTAAAGGATTGTGAAGTTATCATGCTCGTGGATTATCCGTTGATGATGACTAATTCATCCACTAATGGCTTTAAAATTAAAGTGGCAACGGATAAAAAGATATTCACTCAGCTTATATTCCATAAAATTAACACAATCCCCGTTAGGATAACGGGCTCACTCACAGTCAAACAGTTGAAGAAGCTGATTGTTGCAGAGGGATTGGGTACGGAGACCAAAGATCATATTAAATCCGATATCCACAGACTGACACTGAAATACGGCACAAAAGAGACAATGCGCAAATTGGTCGATTATGAATAAGCCGTCCAATCACTACTCACTTTCTGATCATTTGTCAAATCTTATAAATAAAATCCAGCAGCAATGTCTTTTTGGAAATTATTTATTGAGGAAAATTTTCCCAGAAATTTATTAATATTCCTTAGCCATTTTCGAGATTTTAGCTTAAATTTAATTAATCCATTTCATATTGTTCTGTTATGCCGTCCCCCATAAAATGTCATGATACCAAAAAACCACAACCCTTCTAGGTGATTTGAGGGCTAATCAAGAATCTTGACTGAATTTGGACTCATTTCTAAACCCAAACCCGAATTCGAAACTAAATTAAAATTCATTAAACCATGTGACCCTTTTCAAAAGTATTTATTTTAAATTTATTAACCACATAAAATTTTGAAAACGAAAAAATCAACGAGTTAAGTTTTAATAACATACAGCGGTTCTAGTGCACATTATGATTCCAAATTAATTAACCATACCTTTTTTATACAATAAATTTGTTCATTTTCGAACAAATCCTAAATTTTTGTGTTATTTAAAAAAACACAAAGTCTGAAAAAGTTAAAATATATAAATTCTCAGCGTTTAGGGAATTACCAAAAAAGATCTGCTTAATTAAATAATTGTTGATTACTTATCGAGTTTTATAAATTTCTTAAAACGTCAGCATTCTCTTATTTTTTTGTTTTTCTTTTCTCCATCAGACTTTGTATAATTCGATAATTTGAATTTTCGACTTTTTGTTTGAGTTCAGATCCGGGCTTCCGAAACCGAAATAAGTTTGAAAAATAAAAATGTTCTTTTTGTTGAAATGATAAATTTACTTGTGTTTTATTTATTAGGATAAAACTAGCGATTTCCTGAAACCGGATTAGCTGTAAGAACTTGTAAGAATAATTTTCGAAATCGTATACCTAAACACGGCGAGTCAATTTTGGGCTCCAAGTACAATTAAGTTGGATTTTTCGTCTTAGTGGTCTGTGAGTTAGTCAACAAAAGGGGGGTCTCAGGTTCAAGTCCTCCTATTAATTAAAGTAATTTCTAGATCTATTTGTTCAACTCTCTGCTTCTTGTAATCTGATCAAATATAATTTTAAAATATGGAAATTATTTATTCCTTTTAAATAAATTTAAAAATTATAATTTTTTGAAAAAATTAATTAAAAAAAAAGTTATTAATAAATAAAATAAATTCTTTATAATATTCACCATTTTGAGAAAGAACAGCAGATCGCTGTTGTTCGTGTTCATTTCCTGAGAAAAAACCAAAATAAAAATTTTAAAAAAAACCAATATTTTACAAATATTTTTTTAATTAAAAGTAAGAAATGTCGTCGATGACAAAAGTATGACGTATAAATTAATTATGATCTCAAATAAGATTAGTTTGAAGAATTTTTGCGTAAAACAGTTTTTCACATAAAAAAAATTTTATGCCAATTTTTGTTTTTATTTTTTAAATGACCGATAATTGGACCAATTTCGAATTGCTCTTTCGACAAACAATCCTATCAGTCGAAAAATTGTTTTTTATTTCCAATAATCAGTATTTTTGTGCATAGGTGTTAGTTACCAAGAACTGCTGATCTCGGACCCGGTTCTAATCCCGGAAGCGACTGTTTCGGCTTTTTTGTTCGCCAAATCGGCCTCGGTCCCGGAAACAAAAATGGCCGCTGCGTTGAGGGCTTAATCGTTCCCGAATATTGACGATAAAATGCTTCATCCGGCATCTAAAGTTTCCGAATTATATGCTGAAATGCGGGGAGATCTGATCATATATACCTTTGGATTCTCCAAATGGTGATGAGGACCGATGTGTGTAATTGCAGTCCTTTGGCCGTCAACTGCTGTCCCATTATGTGCCGTCTAGAAAAAATCTTTTTGTATATGGGTACAGTTGATCGTAAGACTGTAATATATGCTTGTAAGAGAAAAGCTAGAATTTTTGAAAAAAAAACTAGAGCTTAGAAGCAGTATTAGTCAATATGCCTGGAATTAGAACCAGTTTTTGGGTTTTTAATTAAACTTCTCACATATTTTAGCCTTTTTCCCAAATTTTATATGTTTTTACATGTTTTTTTTGCGCATATGCTATCGCATGAAAAGCTCAAAAATAGCATTTTTACCTGTTTTCCTTTCAATTAGAGCGAGTTTTTAGCACATATAAAACATATTTTGGACTTTTTAGGAATAAAAACATCTTTTGGGGTTTCGACAGTTTTTGTCACATATTTTAGCGATTTTTCTGTTTAGTATAAAAAAATTCATAAAAAATAATTAACTTTATTTATATGCCGAATTAATTTATATTATTAAAATTTAAAATGATTTTTTTTTTAATTTTTCTTATAAATATTGTTTTTTAGAATTGCAGGAACAGCCACAAAATGAACAACAAGCAGCTGTTTTTTCGCAGAATGGTGAATTTTTAAAGAAAATGCAATTTTTTTAATTAAAACAATTCGAAAGGTCAAACCTTAGCAAGAAATTTGGGTAAAGTGTTTTTTTGTTTGAGTTCAATTAACTAATTAATCTTGGTGTCATGAAACGTAATTTTTTTTTCATGTTCCAACATAGTTGAAATTTTTATTTTTTATTAAAAAAGGAAATAAATCTGAAGAAGCTAAAATGAATAATTTCTCGGCGTTTCGGCAATTAGCAAAAATTTCGAAAATTAAGGAAACTTCATCTGTGTTTGCGTTTTTGTATCTTTTTAACTTATTATATTCCTTTGTTTTCTCGTATTAGAAACTTCTTCAGACTTACAAATTGCATTTTTCAATAATACAAAAATTGTACAGTCTGTTGCAACAACAAAAACAGTTACGGTAGGTACTATAAACAAGGATGATCAGTTGGTTGGACTCAAAACATCCACCAAAATAGAAATAATTTTGTCAAAATTTTGAAATCAAAAAAAAATGTTTTTTTGCAGGCCAAGAACCAACAGATGGATAAATTGAAGAACTCTCAGAGATAAAAAGGATTACACTTAATTAAATCCATGGATTGTATAAAACATAAAACCAATAAAACATTGTTAAGCAATTCGTCTAAATGCCAAATTATATTTAACACCGCCTTTCCGTCCAATGCCGAACACACTGAATTTGTAACTGATGCACAATAGTGAAGGCACTTTTTTACGAATATGCCATCGCAAATAATATATTTATGAATGTCAATTTTATTAAGGCAATATAATTATTTTAGTAAATATCGCGCAATTCCAAGCAAATTTTACATTGCCAAAATGAATTGGGATTGATTTTCGTTGGTTAAATAAATGCCCAATTTTATTAAGGCAACAAATTTTCTTCATTAAATGCCATGCCTATTCACATTATTGCCCTTTTTACACGTGTTGGATAATGCGCATAAATACTAAACAAATTCCCCTGAAATGGCATTCAATTTATTTTTAATTTAAAAATGCACCGAATTCAATTAATCCAATTGTCTGTTCTTCTGATCACCATGATCGTAATTGTCAATGTTGCTGAATGGAATGGACAAGAAAGAAGAAAAGTTAAAAGAGAAGAACTCTGATCAACAGTTCCAAGTCGAAGTGATCGAAGATGGCACAACGGAGGAGGAGGACATGATCAAGGCATTGGCGCTGAGCAAAACGTATTTTTGGCGCAAAATGATTAGGCGATGGGATTATGAATGGAATAAAATACAAACCAAGCCACAAAAATTCAAAAAACAGACTAGGTCAGAATTAAAATAAATAAGCGAAAAATGGCAAAAGATGGCAATGGCAGCCGACCAATTCGTGAAAATTTGGGAGTGTAAGAAAGGTGAAAAACTGATAACATTTGAGAGATTTATTTTCATTTTTTTAGAAAATCAATCTGAAATTTTATGTGAAAAACCACGTTTCATAGTGCAACAGAGAGAACTCCTAATGAGCTCAGCAATGGAAGCAATTAAAGCAGTTTACCGGGATCTGTTTTTATGGGGAAAATGGGGCGGACTAAAAGTCCAAGTGCTTTAAACCTGAAAATATTAATAATAATTTAAAATATTTAAGGTAATTTTGGCAAATGAGAGTGCATTTGATGTTGGTAGTCCAAGTGTGTCCGGTAATTATAAATAATTATTTTTTAAAGTAAAAATAATTAAATTTTTAGATTTATTAAAGCATATGCACCAAAGTTTTATCGCCAGTGGGGATCTCCTGAATTATTTTAAAAATTATCAAGTGTATCAGAGGATTGTGAAAAACAATTGAACCTTTTCGAGGAAAACAGTTTAAATGACAAAGAAAAGATGGAAATTGAACAAAAATTAAATGAGGACACTGAAAAATTGTGGGAAATTGCACAGCAACTTGGACTAGGTAATTGGTAATTATAATGAATATTTTGGCAGTTCAATTATTACTTTCTTGAACTCGAGAATCGGTATAGACCCTCAAAAATTCCAAAAAAATGTGTATATATTCAATATTTGCTTAAACAAACTTAAAAAATACCCTAAAAATTATAAAAACTTAAAAAAAGCAAAATTTTTATTAAATCTTAGCTTTATAATTCAAAACCAGATACATCTCAAATTTTTTTGATAATAATCTCATTACTAGAGCTCGCATTTTGAGGCATATGCCTTTTTTTCCGCGCATTAGTTTCGATATATTAAGCATAAATAAGACATTTTCCACTTGGTTTGAAGCTTCTACATTGACTTTTATTATGCCTTTTTTGTCTGTTTCGGGATTTTCGTGCCTTAGATGCCTTTTTTGGCATTTTGCCGTTTTATGCCTTTTTTGGCATTTGTTTCCGAAAAATTCCATTAAAAATGCAATAAAATCGGGAAAATGCACCCCTAGGAAATAACCTGATAAATTTTCTCAAAAATTGATCGCCAAAATTTCATTCTTGATAAAAATTTTAGGTTTAAAAATTTCCTTATTCGAAAAAATATAAATATTTTAATAATCATTTAAATGACCAAAATTAAGATTTTGATTAAGTTTTATGTGTTTTGCTCCCTAAAAATCCTTAATAAAAAATTTTTAAGTGCATATTTTCATGCTTTTTTCGGGATTTTCGTGCTTTTCATACCTTTTTTTCAATTTTTTGGTGCCTATTAAGTGCCTTTTCAGGATTTTTGGTGCCTTTTTTTGCGAGCTCTCCTCATTACTGTTGTCAGCGAAATTTATTGGAAGCGAACAAAATACCTAAAATTTACCAAAATTTCGAAAAATTCTCTTTTTTAGGGCTGTGTTTTTTTTAATTTCCAAAAAAGTCGATTTTAGGGATCTGTTTTTCGCTTTTTTTGCATTTTTCTTGTGAGAATTTGACAAAAATGGCCGAAATATAGATTTATTACCGAAAACCCCAAAATATGGATTTATTTGGACAAAAACTTCACCAAATCAAAAACTTTAACTTCGAAATGCTTTTTGAGCCCCTTTCTTAATAGCATATGCGCAAAAAATATATGTAAATCCATATAATTTCAACCCTAGTAATTATAATCAAATATTTAAGCCAGTTCTTGAACTGAGTTCTTCAGTACAAACCAAATGCTAGGAACAGGAATATTTACTAAATTATTATTAATTAAAATTACAGATTGGGCAGAAATATGCAAAGCGGGGAATAATTACATGAAAACATGGGCAATCTTTGAATACATTGCTAAATTCAAAGAATATTTCGGAAACAAAGAAGATTATGAGGAGTTTGAAGAAAACATTGGTATTCTGTTAATGAAGCATAAAACTTTGAAACTAAAACAGATGGAGAATTATCCCGAGGAGATGAAGAAGCAATTGATGATCAGGGACCCATGTGAGGAGGCGAAGTTGAGAACGATCAGAATGGAAAAAGATGGACAGAAAGAAGTGATCAAAATGGAGAAAGATGGACAGAAAAAAGTGATCCAAGCGGAGAAAGATGGACAGAAAGAAGTGATCAAAACGGAGAAAGATGGACAGAAAGAAGTGATCAAAACGGAGAAAGATGGACAGAAAGAAGTGATCAAAACGGAGAAAGATGGACAGAAAGAAGTGATCAAAACGGAGAAAGATGGACAGAAAGAAGTGATCAAAACGGAGAAAGGACAGCAAAAAGGGGCCAAAATGGAAAAAGCTGACAATGAGCCATCAAAAGTGAGAAAAAAATGGTGAAAATATCTCCCATAAAAAATTTCATTGATAGATCAACAGAAGAAAGACAGCGTAAGTGATGGAAGAAAGAAGAGAAACTAGAAAACTTTCCTGTCGATCTTTGGGTTCTTTGAGTTTTCCATTTTTCTGTTTTCGGGTGCCTTTTAATTTTATTGTTGGAACAAAGACTATCATTTGGATTTCTGATATTTTCGAATTTTCTGTACTTTTCATGTTTAGATAAATTTATTCCTTTCTAAGAAAAACATGAAATTTTTTTGCTAATTTTAATTTTCTATCGATCTTTGAATTTTCTTTTAAATACTAGATTTAATATTTTTCTTGTTTTAGACAATTTTTGTCAGTTTTTAGGTAATATTTTGGCCAATATTTGGCCAAAGTGGGATTTTCGTCCATTTTAGGGTTTTCGTCAATCAAAATACGGGTCCACAATGAACCGTTTGATTGTTAATAAACAGAACGAAAAGCGCTTAAATGGTGAATTTGTTTAAATAAATATTTAAAAATAAAAAAATAATTTTAAAAAAGTACAAAGTAAGGGGCTGGGGAACTGACTGATATTTTTGGACCTACGTATCAATTTTGTTTGGAGCTGTAACAAGAAAATTTCATTTTTCTACAAATCAAAACCCTGGGACCGTCCCTGAATTAAACCCAAGAAAAAGAATATTTGCATTTAGCAAGAAAAGTTTCGTTTTTATACAAATAAAATTAAATTGATTGGCTTTCATCTACAGATTTGTTTATTGCATTTTAAATGTAAAAGGAGTACAAAAAAAATGAATACAATAAAACTTCATTAAACCTTAGAAATCAAAAAAACTTCAAATGACATAATAAAGGCCTTATCAAAAGCAAACCCCCACTGTTGGAGAAGAATATTTGAATCTCGAGTTAGGGAGGAATTTCGCTTTGAGTGCCTATTTTCCAAATTCAACACCTTTAACAATATTGGAGAAAGGATTTATCCCTTCAACAGTATCCCAAAATTTTGTTTTACCTGAACCCAAAGGCCCAAATAGTTATGAGTAGGGTTTGTAATTATATGGAAAGCCATATTTTTTTCCTCGACTGTGGGAGGCCTGAAACGCACGAAAAACATGTATTTAGTTTAGTTTGAAGCCTCTAGGACGTATTTCTATATCCATATTTTTCCATATTTCGCGATTTATGTCCATATTTCCATATTTTTCCATACTTTGGCATTATGTCCATATTTTATACCCATATTTTGACATTTTTCCAATTTATGAGCGAAATTAATTACATTTTGAGTTTATTTAATTAAGCTTAACATTATCAGTAGATAATATTCCCAATCAAATTATCGATTGATTTTGGTTTCAATAATTTTGATTGGGTTTTACTTTTTTTCTTTGACATCTCCTTCCACAAACCCAAACCTATTGGGTGGTCTCCGCGAGAGAGAGAGTACATACTATGATTTCTCTGCCTAATAAATCGATTTTAATTTAATTTGTTTTTTAAATTTATTAATCGATAATTTTATTTGAGGTCCCCCAAAAAAGGCAAAACCTATTGTAAGGACTGTGCACAAATAATCAATAAACCCAAGCCTATTACATGTATCATATCCGAAGCGTTAAGTAAATTAGCAAAAAACCTTTGCTTCCGGCTGGGCTCGAACCCACACCAAATTACTGTGCTAACCAATTGGCCATTTTATGCCATTGGGAAAGCAAGATTCAATTCATTAAATGTAAAAAAATGACGTCATCATGGAAAGTAAAAAGATACTCCGCCCCCTTTCTTGTTGGTCACGCCCATTATTTTTGTTTTGCTTTGCTAAGAATACAACTCCGCCTTTTGGCTTTTAGTTTCTTTTGTTCCGCCCCCATTTTTTTTTGCTATTTAACCACAGTTTTTCTACATAAAAATCACTCGTCCATTAAAAAAATTCCATCCACATTCGATTTTTTTCCAATCTTCCTGCAATGAATTCTCTTAAACGCTTTCAACTCCCGGAGCAAGGAACTCGTCAGCAAGAAGAGTTGGACTCCGTTGAACCTAAAAACATCAGCGATGTGGTCAACTTCAATTCGGCCGGCGTTTTTTATGTTTTGGGAAAAGTGACAAATATGCAGTACCGTGTTTACAAAGTCCAAATTAAGTTAATTAATTCAATTATTAATTTTCTGCTTTAGGCCTGTCCATTTCGTTCCAAGGGGCTCATTTGCCGCCGAAAATTGTACGATGACAACATGTGCGAGGCTTGTGGACAAAAAGCGATTGCTCCAATTCACACGGTGTTTGTTCGCCTTTTGCTGCAGGATGTTGAACAAGCAGACATTGCTCAACGTGTCACCATGTTTTCGAGTGTTGCCGAAGAGTTTTTGGGAATGAAAGCTGCTGAATTGCTCGCCAAGGAGAAGGAGCCGGAGAGCCTTGCGAAACATTTGGACGATTTGATTGCTGTGAAGCTGATTGCAAAAGTTAACATTAAGGTTTCTTTTTTTTTGCTATTTATTACATATTTGACAAACCATAATATAGGCGAACAGTCAGACTTACACTGGATTTGAGGACAGATCTAAGAGATCAGGACCTTTTCCATTTTCAATTGCCTATCCAATTCAGGACAGACCTAAGAGATCAGGATATTTTCCATTTTCAAATTTTTTAAAATTATTTTTTTAATATAAAAATTTTACTGTTACGCCAGCCCTGATACACCAATATTTTGCTTTCATCCAAGGTCGTTCAAATAGTCTAAATAAATTTCTGATTGCAAGTAGATTTTTTAAGTAAATTTTCGATTTATCAAATAATGCTTTTTGGTATTTTACACAAAAATTTGTTCATTTTTAAAGCATTTTTTCCCGAGATTTTGTAGGAAAATATGCTAAGCATAAGGTTAGCCCACCTTCAAAGTTTTTCATCATGTACAAAATCATAAAAAAAATTTTTTTTTATAAAAACCAATTTGAATTATGAATTATAATTAAAGACACCTAAAATTTTTGATTTTGAAAGTTATGTATCCCAATTCTGATACCGCTTAATTTTATTACTTTTTTGAATAAATTTGGTCATTTTACACCTCCTAAATTTGAGACTTATAGAGCCTATTTTCCATTTTTATTGCCTATTTTTGGGGTTATTAATTAAAAATCGCCAAATACCTTAAATATTAGTGATTTGAATTTCGTTATTGCAGGCTAATTAGGATTGAATAATAATTAACTTCCTAATTGCACAGATTCATTTCATCAATTACTTTTTTTAAATTTTTTCACGTAATGCAAGCCTATTTTACATTGCCAAAATGCCATGGGATTGATTTTCTGGCTAATAAATGCCAAATTTTATTAAGGAAATATAATAATTTTATTAAACATTGTACAATGCCAAGCCTATTTTACATTGCCCAAATGCCATGGGATTGATTTTCTGGCTAATAAATGCCAAATTTTATTAAGGAAATATAATAATTTTATTAAACATTGTACAATGCCAAGCCTATTTTACATTGCCAAAATGCCATGGGATTGATTTTCTGGCTAATAAATGCCAAATTTTATTAAGGAAATATAATAATTTTATTAAACATTGTACAATGCCAAGCCAATTTTACATTGCCAAAATGAATTTGATTGATTTTCTGGCTGACAAATACAAAATTTTATTAAGATAATATATTAATTTTATTAAACATCGCGCAATGCCAAGCCAATTTTACATTGCCAAAATGCCATGGGATTGATTTCCAAGCCAATTTTACATTGCCAAAATGAATTTGATTGATTTTTTGGCTAATAATGCAAAATTTTGTTAAGGCAATAAAATTTTCTTCATGAAATATCATGCCTGTTCGCCTAATGCCTTTTCACATATGTTGGTTGGACAATCCGCATAAATACCCAGCAGATTCTTCGTAATTACATTAATTTTTTCATTTATAAAATGCATCAAACACATTTGCATCAAATACATTTCATCAAAATGTTCATTCTGCTGATTACCATGATAGGAATTATCAATGTTGCGGGTGGAGTGAACAACAAAGTTGAGAAGTTAAACGAGCCATTGATTGTAAAAGAAAAAAACTTTGATCAATTCCAATGTGAAGTGATCGAAGATGGCACAACGGAGGAAGAGGACATGGAAAAAGCAGTGGCACTGAGTAAAACACCCTATTGGCGTTTGATGATGGGAAGTTGGCGATGTGAAATAAGTAAATTAAACCCAATGCCAAAAGTCATTGGATTCAAATCAGACGACGAGTTGCTTGAATTTTGTGGCCAATGGAAAATAATTACAATTGCAGCGAATGCATATGTAAAAAGTTGGGAGAAAAATAGAAAAGGACAAAAACTAGTGGATGAAGTTGGCACAAGTTCATCAAGGGCACAAAAAACTCGTAAAATGAAGCAAAAAGGTTAACAAAAAATTTGAAAAAAAAAACTTGAAAATTTATAAACATATAAGAAAATCCATCGGTCTAAGCCATTAGCAAAAATTCCAGGCACCAAAAACCATAAATCAAATAAAATAGCCAATTAATTTTTTTTAACTTTAATTTAAATTTACAGAAAATCCATTGGAATGCCATTTCGTGAAGCCTATCTTGCAAATTGAGAAACGCGAACTCCAAATGAGCTCAGCAATGGAGGCGATTAAATCAGTGTACCGCGACTTATTCTTATGGGGAGAAGGCAACACACTAAAAAGTCTAAAAACTAAGGTGATTTTTTAAAATTATTTCATTCCTAATAGATTTTTTAAACAAATTTTTATAGAAAATAAAATTGAAAAATTTAGGTACATTTTTCGAATAAGGAAGAAGTGTATTTTTCTGGTTGTTTGAGTGAAAAAGTGGATTGTCTAAATCTCAACGAAAATACGGAGGAATTATATAGAGAAAAATTAGTTGAGACATATAAACAATTTAAATTATTTTTCCATGTGGATCCATTCAAAACCTTAAAAAATTTATTTACAAAAAATGACATTGAAGAATGGAGAAAGGATTTTAATATTTTTCTAAAGATGTGGAAATTGGCTGAGGAGATTGGACTTGGCAAGTGAATAAAAATTTGTATTTAAACTATTCAATTAAAATTTTAAATAAATTGACATAAATACTTTTATACAGATTTTGCACATATTTGTGATGCTGGAAAAAATTATAAAAACGGTTATATCGATGGAAATTTAATTCAGAAGGGATGGTATAATTGGAAAAACAATCAAAAAATGGAAGATAAATTAATTGTCCGTTTAATATTAAATCAATATCCGTATTGGATGGAGGAACAACTGTTAGGGATAGTTTTTATAGATTATAAAGAAGAGTATGACAAAATACAGAAAAAGAAAGATGCCGAACTCAATGAAATATCTGCTCAAGCTCAGCAGACGAAGAATGCCGAAATGATGAAAAAATTGGAAAAGCTGCTGTTGAAGGACCCGTGTGAGCAGGCAAAGCTCAAATGGAAGATGTATTGAAGAAAGTGAAAGACAAGAATGCAATGAGATGAGCTTATCAACCATTTGTTGGTATTCCTTTTTTGGCATTTTATTCCTTTTTTGGCATTTTATTCCTTTTTTGGTATTTTATTCCTTTTTTGGCATTTTATTCCTTTTTGGCATTTTATTCCTTTTTTGGTATTTTATTCCTTTTTTGGCTTTCCTTTCTTTTACTTTTTAGTCATATTCGTCTATCATTGCTAGGGCCCGGATTTATATGGACAAAAAAAAAATCCAAAATATGGATTATAATATGGACGAAAAAATCGCAAGATATGGACGAAATAAGAACAAAAACGCTGAAATATGGACAAAAAATACGAAAATAAATTCCACATTTAGAAACTCCTGTTTATTATTTACAGAAAAATATTGGTTAGAAAAAAATTGCAAAAATTAGTTGTAAAAAATCATTTTTAAGCGATGTTGCTAATGAAATTTTTCTGCACAATTTTTGATATTTTTTCCAAAATTTTTGGATTTTAGGGCGTATTTTCCAAAAATTTCCAAAAACTTTCCATCTTTAGGGGATTATTTTTGGAATTTTTAGTGAAAATGCCAGTAAAATATCGAAATATGGACAAAAACCTGAAATATGGAAAATATGTAAATAAAAAGGCATCCTAGAAGCATTAAACCATTTTACGTAGTTTTTAGGCCGAAATAAGTGTGCAAAAAAAAAATGGAAATCCATACAAATCCGGGCCCTAATCATTAGTTTAATGTTTAAATTTTATTTCCATTTGGCAAAATAAAAAATCATTTTGACATAACGAAAATGTGTTTGTCATTGCCTAATAATATGAGAGAAAGGTGTACCGACACTTGCGCCGCAATTTGCGCCGCGACACTTTCGCCGCCCTACAAAATCTATATTTTTGAATGAGCGGCGCAAATGTGCATTTTTGCTGGTCGGCGCAAATGTCTGAGGCGCAAATTTCGTGGCACAATTGTCGATTTTGCTGAGCGGCTCAAATGTCAGTTTTTGCTGAGCGACTCAAATGTCGTGGCGCAGAAGTCGCAACACGGGGAGAAATACATCAGGAAAAAAGTAAAGCTTTGTATTTTATTATTACCATGGGATTGCATAAAAAGGACAAGTATATGTGCACTTTGAAATTTTTATGAATTTTAGATGAATTTTGCAATGAAATGGATTTAATTTAAGAAATTATTCTAGCTTTGTTTATGGGGTTCAAAAACTAAAATGATATATGATTAGGGTTTGTAATTATATGGATATAAAAACGCGAAATATGGCCATAAAATATGGACAAAAAATCGCGAAATATGGACATAAAATAGCAAAAATATGGACATAAATTTTTAAAAATTGAGGGTACAATTTCTCAAAATTTTTTCAAATTAGCTTAAAAATGGCTAAATATGGTATTAAAAATCATTTTAGAAGAAAAAAACACGATACATCTTAAAATTTACTCATTTAGCGAAAAATCAACCTGAAAAGCGAAATTTTCGCTTTTTTTTTGCTTATTTTTGATATAATTAACAAATTTTTAAGAAAATTTAAATTTAATCAATATTTTCGACAAAATTTTGATAAAAAATGTCTTTTTCGGAAAAATTTTCAGATTTTGGGGGTCAAAAAATGCCAAAATATGGACATAATGCCAAAATATGGAAAAATATGGAAATATGGACATAAATCGCAAAATATGGAAAAATATGGAAAATATGGATATAGAAATACTTCCTAGAGGCTTCAAACTAAGCTAAAAACATGTTTTTCGTGCGTTTCAGGCCTCCCACAATCCAGGAAAAAAAATATGGATTTCCATGCAATTACAAACCCTATACATGATACTTATTTTTCTAATTTTACCAAAATTATTAAAAAAATAGATAAAAACTACAGGGGAAGGCACACAGAAAGAGAAGGTTTCGGTCAAAAGCCAAAAATAGGAGAATTTGAAAATTTTCAAGAAAATTAAAAAAAAAACGTCAATAAAACGCGGGTTTCAGATGGCTTTTCAAAAAATTTCTGGTCGAAAAAATTTGTTTCGGATAACCCGGAATAAATTCTGACAGCACCCTCTGCGGCACTCACTCAACATGTTCGTCCGATGGATAGGGAAGCATCGAAAATATTTGGCATTTATTTTTTAAAGGTAAATGCAAATATTATTGTGAAAATTGATGTTGTGCATTTGTGGAGCACGTGAAATGCTTGTAAAATGTTGGCAATTTTATTCTTATTGATCCATTAATAACAAATAAAGTGGTGTCATTTTAAATAAAAAATTATATATTAAAATTTAAAAGACATAACTATATTTTTTATTTTATAAAATGTGCCAAATCACTTTCATCCAACTGTCCCTTCTTCTGATCATTATGGTCGAAATTGTCAAAGTTGCGAATGGAATGTACAAGAAAGATGAAAAGTTGAAAGAACCGTTAACTCCAAATGAGCACATTGATCAGCAGTGCCAATTTGAAGTGATCGAAGATGGCACAACGGAGGAAAAAGACATGGAAAAAGCAATAAAAATCAGCAAAAGAGTCTATTGGCTTCTTATGATGGAGAAATGGGAATGTAACATAAGTAATTTATCGGAATCAATTAATTCGAACCCCAAGGCATTTAAATTGAACCCATTGCCAATTGGCATTGGAATCGAATCAAACGACGATTTGCTCAAATTTTGTCGCCAATGGAAAATGATGGCAACTGCAGCAGATGCATATGTGAAAGAATGGGAGCGAGAAAAGTGCCAAAAAGGTGGAGAAGAAGTTGGAGAAGGCACAAGTTCAAAGGGACCGCAAAAAACTCGTAAAAGTGAGAAAAAAGATTAATAAAAATTTAAAAAACATTGAAATCTATTTAAATTAGCCATAATTATAGGCACAAAAATTCTTAAAAACGATATTTTAATTTAAAAAATTTAGAAAATCCATTGAAATGCCATTTTGTGAAGCTTATTTTGCAAATTGAGAAACGCGAACTCCAAATGAGCTCAGCAATGGAAGCGATCAAAGCAGTGTTCCGGGACTTATTCTTATGGGGCAAAGGCAACAGATTAGAAAGTATAAAAAATAAGGTAAAATTTCTTAAAATTATTCCCTTCCGAGCAGAATTTTTTTGAACAAATTTTATTTTAAAAAAATGAAAATTTTAGGTACAATTTGCGAATGAGAAAGAAGTGGAAGATTTTGGTCGTATGATTGAAAAATTGGATTGTCCAAATCCCGATGAAAGCACAAAGGATAATAAATTGGATTGTCAAGAGCACTCTGAAAACCTTTTGAAATTGTATGGAGAAAAAATGAACGAATTTGATAAACAATTTAAAAGACATTTTATTGAAGTAAAAATTACAAAAAATGAAATTGAAGAACAAAAAAATGATTATAATATTCTGTTGGAGATGTGGGAATTGGCTGAGGAATTCGGACTTGGCAAGTGTATAAAATTTAAATATAATATAACAACTATTTATTATATATTGCAATTAAAATTTTAAATAATTGACAAAAAAAAACATTTGCACAGATTTTGCAAATATTTGTGAAGCTGGAAAAAATTATCAAAAAGATTATAACAATGCAAATTTAATTCAGAAGGGATTGTATAATTTAAAAAGTTATTCTATATTGACTGCAAAGTTTTATTTGGGTTCATTTTTTATAAATGAATTTCCAATTGGCACATATGAACAACAATTGGGCAAAGGTTTTATGGCATACAAAGAAAAGTATGATAAAATGGAGAAGAAAGATGATGCCGAACTCAACAAAAAGTATGCTAAAGTGCCGAAGAATGATGCCAAAAAAGTGAAGCAGTTGCCGGACCCGTGTGAGCAGGCAAAGCTCAAATGGAAGAAGAATTGAAGAGAGTGAAAGACGAACAGTGAAATTGAGAGGAGCTTTTTCGGTGCTATATTTTTATAAAAAAAAAGCATCGAAAAAGGCGTTATAAAAAAACAATCAAATGAAAAATTTTTAACAAAAAAGGACCCATAACTTTGCTCAAAAGCAACCAAATTTTAAATTAATAATTTCATTCGGTATCTAATTGTTTTCTAGGCTCATTGTTAGCACCGTTTTTCTACCATTTATTTGGTCATTTTATTTCTTTTTTCGGGGATTTTTTTTTCCTTTTTTCTTTACTTTCTTTTGCTTTTTAGCCCATATCCGTCTATCATTTGATTACTACTATAAATGATCTTTTTATTTAGTAAAAAAAGTTCATTTGTCTAAAGCAAAAAAAAATGTTGGCCGAAGGTTACGTCACTAAAACTTTTCGTCAAAATAAAGCATTTTTTTAATTAATTTTTTTAACTAATATTGTATTTAAAATGTTGAACTATTATTTTTGTCTATTTAACAAAGTGTTTTAAATGCATTCATTTAAATAGGGTTAGACGAGTCCGGGGTATTTTGGCAAAAACCGGGTCAGGATATTGCCGGCTCCAGAAAAGCCGGGTCCGAGTTTTTCAACCGGGTATCGGATCCTGAAAAAAGCCAAAAAAATGTATTTTTTTTCAAATTAATTTTTTTCATGAAATAAAAAATAATTGCTTTAAAAATACAATATATAAAAATTTCCATCAAAAAAAAATTATATTTTACAAATAAACGCTTTATTATTTGTTCAAAAAATTATGACGGCACCCTCTGCGACACTCACTCAAAAATGTTCATCCGATGGATAGAGAAGCACCGAAAATAGGGATTTCCATGCTAATTTTTTACATTTTTCACTCAAAATTTGTTTTTCTTCATTCACTCCCTTTTGTTCTAATTTCTTTGAATTTGGCTTCATAAGCCTCGAAAAAATATAAATGAGAATGTTCTAAATAACAAAAAGCAAAAAGAGGTGGGGGGGGGGGAGAGAAAGATAGAGGGAGAAAGAAAATAAGAGAGAAGAGATCAAGGAAATGGATAAAATTTGGGAAAAGGAGAATAAAAGAGATAAGGTGATACAGAGAGGGACATTTAGAGAGAGAATGGAGGGAGAAAGAGTTAGAAACAAGAGAGGGAGAAGGAGAGAGACAAAGTTTGAGGAGAAAAGAGAGTGAGAAAGATTAAGGGTGAGAGAGTGTGAGAAAAAAAAAGTGTGGGTGAGAAGAGATAGGGAGAGATAGTGGGTGAGAAAGAGATAAGGAGAGGGGGATAGAGAGAAGGAGAGGGGAGAAAGAGACAGAGAGAGAGAGAGAGAGAGAGAGGGAGGGGAGAGAGAGAGAGCGGGAGGGGAGAGAGAGAGAGAGCGAGAGAGAGATAGAAAGGATATAGAGTGCAGAGAGAAGATAGATAAAAAGGGAGGGAGAAGAGGGAAGAAAAAGAGAGAAGAAAGAAAAGTAGAAATGAGGCTGGGAGGGGAATAGTAGATCCAATTATTTTATGAGTTGGGATTGATTTTTTTATCAATAAATACCAACTTTATTAAGGCAAAGCCAATTTTACAATGCCAAAATGAATGCGCATAAATACCCAGCAGATCCCTCTGAATGGCATACCATTTATTTTTTTATTTTACACAAAATGCATCAAATCCTTTTCATCAAACTGTCAATTCTGCTGGTCATCATGGTCGGAATTTCCAATGTTGCGGGAGGAAAGCAGCACAACAACTATGAAAAATTAAAAGAGCCATTGCTAGAAAAAGAAGACGACTCTGATCAGTTCCAATTTGAAGTGATCGAAGATGGCACAACGGAGGAGGAGGACATGGCAAAAGCAGTGGCACTGAGCCAAACAGCATTTTGGGGTTTGATGATGGCAACATGGAATTGTGTTCAAAAAGAATTGAAAAAACCAAAAGATATTGGATTTGAATCAGAGGATGAATTGCTCCAATTTTGTGGCCAATGGAAAATAATGGCAATTGCAGCGAATGCATTTGTGAAAAATTGGCAGCGCAAAAATGAACAAAAACGGGGGGATGAAGTTGGCACAAGTTCATCGGTGGCACACAAACCCCACAAGATGGAAGAACTTGGTTTGTAAATAAATAAAAATCTTGCAAATTTATAAATTTTAAGAAAATTCATCGAAAAGTCATTGCATGAAGCCAAACTTTCGGGTGGAGCAAGGCGAACTCCAAATGAGCTCAGCCATGGAAGTGATCAAAGGAGTGTACCGCGACTTATTCCAATGGGGCGATGGCAAATGGATGCAAATTGAGGTAAATTTTATTTTTCATAGAAATTAATAAATAAAAATTTTAGGTACAATTTGCGAATGAGAAAGAATTGAAAGATTCTGGTTGTTTGAATGAAAATTTTGATTGTCAAAATCCCGATGAAAACATAAAATTGTATAAGAAAAAAACGGAAAAGTTACAACAACTTTTTAATTTGGATTTATTAGGGACATTTGACATATTAATAGACTTGGCGATAAATGAAATTAAAGGATGGTTGAATAGTTATAATAAGCTTATGGAGATGTGGGAATTGGCTGAGGAGCTTGGATTTGGCAAGTGTATAAATTAAATTAAAAAATAAATTTTATAATTCCAATCATTTACATATTTCAATTAAAATTTTAAATTAATTGACACAAAAAAACATTTATTTGCACAGATTTTGCACATATGTGTAAGGCTGGAAGAAATTACAAAAAAGATTGCATCGATGTAAATAGATTAAGCAAGGAAATTTATTTGCTTAAAAATGATGTTGGAAAGATAGCAAAGGGCATTGTGAATCCTTTCATAAACGACAATCAATTTTGCTTCAAGGAAAAAATTTTAGGGCAATTTTTTATGAGTTGCAAAGTAAGGTATGACAACAAAATGCAGAAGATGGATGCCAAACTGAAAAAAAAGTCTGAAAAAAAGCAGAAGGATGATGCCGAACTCAAACAAAAGTCTGCTAATGTGCCAACGAAGGATGCCAAAGTGATGAAAAAGATGAAAGAGCTGCTGTCAAAGGACCCGTTAAAGCAGGAAAAGGAAAATGCCGAAGTGATGAAAAAGCTGGAAAAGCTGCAGTCGAAGGACCCGTGTGAGCAGGCAAAGCTCAGAGTGAAGAAGAATTGAAGAAAGACGAACAGTGAATTCACACGAGCTTTTTCAACCATTTATTTATTTGTTGGCATTTTTTGGATTTTTTCTTCTTTTTTTGGCTTTCCTTTCTTTTGCTGTTTAGTCATATCAGTCTATCATTGGTTTTATTGTTCAAATTTAATTTCCACTTGATAAAACGTAAAATTTTTTTTAAATATTTCATGAAAAAACTTGTAAAATTTACAATTATAAATAAATATTATTCGAATTTGGTCAAGTCAATTTCCAAAAATTTGACAATTGTTTTATTTGTTTGGTGCCGAAAATCTCTTAGAATCCATGGCTTTAAATTTTTAATTCATTTAATATTTGTCTAGCAAATTGCCTAGGTTGATAGCTTATCATTTCGTCTTCGTGGTCGGCAATACAGACCGTGCCACTATCTTGCCTCGGTTCGTAGCTGATTATTCCGTCTTCGGGATTGGAAATGAGCAGGCCGTGCCATTGGTTTTCTGTAATTGCTTCGGCACATTCCGTTTTTTTGCGCTTGCCAATAGTCACTTTCCTCACCCCAAAACATTTGCCAATTTTTTTATTTTTTGCCATTTTGCTTTGGTAAGTGGCAGAGGAAGAAGCCACAAATAGTAAATAATTTATCAATTTTAAATAAATTTGCGAATATTATAAGACATAAATGCATGAAAATTTGTCATTAACTTCCGAATGAAACCAAATTTGTTAGGGTTCGATCATTTTAAAAATTGGAAGTGTCAAATTCTCTCCGTTTTCGAGTTTTAAACAGGTTCAATTAAATCCATTTCCGCAAATGGATACTTATTTTTCGTGCTCAACTTTGAAAGAGAAAGCGGAACGACGACTACACATTTGCAGCACAGAATATTAATTTGGCCAACTCAATAGAAATCTCTTGAAAATTTTCACCACTTTCTCATCGAACATTTTGGGGTGAAAAATGAATGAATGCATAATTAAAATTACGAAGGTCAAAAGGCCCCGTTGTTCTCGTTATGGGCTTCATGTTCTTGGTTCTCGAGTTAATAATCACTTAAAAAAGAAACATTAAAATGTTTTTAATTTTTGATAATTCCATTAAAAATGAAAAAAGTAGACCAAAAGTTGGTGTTTTTCCAAAAAAATATATTAAAATCAATTAAAAAAACTCCCTTAATTTAGCTAAGATTTTATGGAAAGTTTCGGTACACAATTCATTAATTGGAAGCAATTATTTTTTCAATATACCAGAGCAGGGAAAATGTTTGGTTAATAACTTTGGCGCGGATTTTAATTGAGCAAAATCCCAAAATTGTTTATTAATTAAATAATACGAGAAATGGCAAAAAAAAAAGTGATAAAACATCTTATAAATGAATTTTGTTTTTTGAAATAAAGCAAAAACAAAAGGCAAAAAATAAATAAATTTGTTTTCTCTATTTCAAAAGAGTATAATAATTTTTTTCATAAAAACTCAATAAAATTATTATTTATTTTTAAATATTTGAGGGACAGTTAATGAAGCTAATTTTTTAAATTATGCCCAATGAGTTTGGCACTGAACAATGTCTACATTTGTTTTTGTTTCCATTTTCTTTAATTAATGGGAACTGATCATAAATTTTCAATTCGTGCGGGTTTTATACGAGTGGCCGAAACGTTCTATAGGAATTTGTCGAATTTTGGGGTGAACTATAATGAACGCCCCGTGAAAAAATGGGTCAAATGATATACCAATCGATTCGTCTCAAGGAGTTAAGCACGAAAAAATAGGTCTCCAGTTGCGGAAATGCCAAAAAACCGGTTTTTGAACCGGTTCAAAACTCGAAAAATTGAGTGAAAAAGGGGCCTCCTGACCCGTTAAAATGGTCAAATTCGGACAAATTTGGTATCATTCGAAAGCTCTTGATGAGCTAAGTCTAAAAATCAGGAAATGAAGTCGAACCGATGCCATCTGAGCACTTGGACAACTGAGTCCCAGTGAAAATGGACACTTCAGTAACGAAAAATAATAAACGGGAAATAACAATTTAAAAGCAAAATTTCGCAAAAGGGAGCATGCGAAGACTGAGCAAGTAGTGGGGCGAGACGGAGGGCGGAGGAAGACGTCTGACGAGCGCCACAGGCGGTTGACTGCGGGGGCCCGAAGGGCGCCCGCCAATCAGTCAACCGCCTGCGGATCACGCGCGGACTTCTTCCGTAGCCCCGTAGTCTCGCCCCACCTACTGGCCGCCGTAGTCGAGTGTGCGGCGGTTTTTTAGCGCAATACTCGATATTCAAAGCTAAACGATTTTCGTGCATTATATAAGAAAACTTTTTTATTTTTTTGGTACTAAGTGTCCATTTTCACTAGGACTCAGTTGTCCCAGTGCTTAGATGGCATCGGTTCGAATTTATACCTTGTTTTTTAGACTTAGCTCATCAAGAGCTTTCGAATGATACCAAATTTGTCCGAATTTGACCATTTTAACGGGTCAGGAGGCCCCTTTTTCACTCAATTTTTCGAGTTTTGAACCGGTTCAAAAACCGGTTTTTTGGCATTTCCGCAACTGGAGACCTATTTTTTCGTGCTTAACTCCTTGAGACGAATCGATTGGTGTATCATTTGACCCATTTTTTCACGGGGCGTTCACTATAGTTTATCCGAATTTTGTAACGGTTTTACTTTGACAATATGCCTAAATTGTCCGTATTAATTAAACATTACTTTACATAAAGAACCAAATGATCTAAACCATTTACGGTGTCATGATCGTGCCCTTACATTCCATTCTGTTGTCCAATAAATTTTAAATATTGATCCAATAGCGTTAAAGCATTTGGTCAAGGAAATGGAAAAATTTATGCAAGAAAGAAAAGCCACCCAAAAGAAAAGTGATGATGATAGTGGACAAACGGACTAATGATCAATGATCAACTAAAAAACTCTTTCCATCTTAACACTTCGTTTCACTCAATCTGATCACCATTTTGACTTGTGATCAGTCTTTTTTTCACCTCCGATCACTTTTTGCTTTTGTCATTGCTTCTTCCGGTTTTCGATTTCTGTTTCTCCATTTTGATCACTTTTTTCTATCCATCTTTGTCGGTTTTGGTCAGTCCATCTTTTCCCTTTTTGTCCAATGGTTTCTGTCCATCTTTGTCCATTTTGATCACTTTCAGTTTGGCCTCCTCACATGGGTCCATTGTTACCATTGGTTTTTGAATTTTGTATTCCATTAACAAAACGCCAATATCTCTTTCAAGTTTCACAGAATTTCCTTGGTCGAATTGTCGCAACAAAATTTCTTTCAATGCTACGAAGTCTTTTTTCAAAGAATAACTTGGTTCATTAGTAAGTTTTTTCTCGTGATCCTTGCCAGCATTGCAAATCGTTGACCAATCTTTAGGTTTAAAAATTAGTAAATTTACAGAAAATCTCAGGTCTCGGTTTGGGGAACTTGCAATAGAAAATTCCCGAGGCTGGAGACTGGAGTTATTTGTATTCGTGAGCCTCATACTTTTTTATTATAATTTTCAATTACCAAGTCCGAGTTGCACCGAAACCTTCCACAACACTTTAATGTTGCTTTCAATAGTGTCTTCATTTAATCCATCCAAATTTTTTCTCGTATCAGTCCATAACAATTGATCAATGTCGCAATCCTTCTCATTTACCAAAATAATCTAAAAAAATAATAATAAAATTTTAAAAAATCAACAAATCACCTCGACTTTTAATCCGTTCCCTTTTCCCCATGTGAATAAGTCCCGGTTAACTGCTTTGATCGCTTCCATTGCTGAGCTCATTAGAAGTTGATGATGGCTTCTGTCCTGCTGCTGTTTTACCACCAAGTTCGAACTGTGGTTTCACACTTAAATCTGCCGCCACAAATGCATCGACTGCCAATGCCATCATTTTCCATTTTTCACACAATTTAACCAATTCTTCAGCGGATTCTTTAAATCCAATTTCTTCTGGATTTTTCATTTTTCCAATTTCACAATGCCAATGGTGCATCATTCCATGCCAAGCCAATGTGTTGCGAATTTGTTTTGCTTTTTCCATGTCTTTCTTCTCCGTTGTGCCATCATAGTCAATCACTTCAAATTGGGACTGGTCCATCCCATCCACAAAAATGACAATTTCAATTATAATGATCAGCAGAATGATTAGTTGGGCAAAAGGAATTCGACGCATTTTTAGAAATTTCAAAAACAAATGAATGAATGCCATTTTGGAGGATCTGCTGGGAATTTATGCGCATTGTCCAACACGTGTAAAAAGGGCATTAATTTGAATAGGCATGAAGAGAATAATTCTTGCCTTAATAGAATTTGGCATTTATTTTCCAAAATAAAATCAATCCGATGGCATTTTGGCAATGTAAAAAAAGGGGCATGAGGGGATGATATGCATGACATTTCATGAAAAGAATTTTTATTGCCTCAATAAAATTTGGCATCTATCAGCCAGAAAATCAATCCCATGGCATTTTGGCAATGTAAAATAGGCTTGGCATTATGTAAAAAAAAGTAATTGCTGAAATGAATCTGTGAAATTTTGAAGTTACTTAGAATTCAATGCTAATTAGTTTGTAATAATGGAATTCAAATCACCAATACTTAAGGTATTAACAATTGAATGCTTTATGGGAACCCGAGCGGTAAAATTATTCATGAAAATTTGGAAAAAGGGATAGGAATATTTTTCAAAAACACCGAACTTTTCGCAAATTAAAAAAAATTCCATTTATTTTGCTCTTAATTTTTGATAATATCTGCTAAGAAACCGTGCGAAATTCCAAAAATTTTCGTGGTATCTATCGGCCAGTTGGCACTTAACATTTCTTTGCTTTCATAACTCAAAATCAAAATATGGTCTTTTTTGGACAAAATTTGTTAACAAAGTCCACTCAAATTCCAATTTCTACCGGCGGCGCCTACGACAACACCACCGGCGGAACGCCCTTCCCAAAAAGTTTTTTTAAAAAATGCGCCGCGAAAAAAAACTGTGAAAAGCGAAAAAAGGCCGTCAATTAATTGAAAAATATCGCATAAAAAATTTTCGATTACAATATGAATTTTTTGTGGAAAATTTTCTAGAGCCCGGTAATTTCAAATTTGCAGAATTCCGCTTTGGCTTTTGCCGAGATTTCTCTTTGGGTAAAATGTTAGGACAAATGAATCCTTGGACAAAATGGGGGACCATTAGTCCCGTTCATCCGGGTTCCTGTCTATTGTTAAGTCCCGCTCCCGCTTAAACAAACTTAAAAAATACCTGAAAAAACTACCAAAAATGGATTTAAGCCTTAAAAATTCCAACTTGATCAATTTCTAGCTTCACAAATGCAAACCAACTACATTTCAAGATTTTTTGGTAATAAACTCATTCTGTTGTCAGCAAAAATTTTTGGAAGCGAATAAAATACCTAAAAAGTTTGGCAAAATCTCGAAAAATATCAAAAAATTCTCTTCCAAAAATCCCAAAATATTTATTTGGACTAAAAACCTTCACCAAACCGGACTGAAAAATGAATTACTGTCTTTAATTATAAAGAATTTTTATAGACTTTTTTTTTTTACAATTCCCAAGCATCGAACCATTTAATTGTTTTCGTAATTCTTGAATGTTTGTTTGTTATCCATTCACTCGGTTACCGTTTTGTGATGAATTAAATATGAATTAATGAGCTGTTGTGCTGTGGTGCCATTCACACCCTTTTGAAACCATGGAAACCGATTAATGCCATTTTATTTAATGCAAAATTTGCCCCCAATTGGAACAAATTAGCAAATCAATAGGAAATTTTTACATAAATCATTTTATTTTTTAATTAAAAAATATATTATCAATTGGCATAATTTTTTTAATTTTCAACATTTTGCTTTTTGTGATTTTATCTTATTTTAAAATAATATTGAATTCTATATTAATATTTTAAATTTAGGAATTCTTGGACGAAGCTTAAAATTAAATTTTCACATATTTATTCATCTTGAAAATCGAAAAATTTCGCTTCACTAAAAAATAACGAAAATTTTTCTAAATCACGTCCTGTTAAATCAATTTGTTTTGGCCTAATGAACAAATAAAAAACAATTTTATTTTTTTATATTGATGGTAAATTAATCTAATATTTTTATATTTAAAAATCCAACTTTTTAGCATTTATTTAAGCCTTTATTTGCTAGTCACTTTCGCTCGGGGGAAAAGCGTCGGCGTCGCTTTAAAGCGACTCTTTTTTTTGCCGCGAATGGTTATCAATCCGATTTTTTTTTAAATGCCATCCCAAATTTTGTGTACATTTTTTGAGAGTATTAGTGAATGGTCCCTTCGGCTAATAAATGTCTTTTTGGCACTCTTTGGGGCGCCTTCTGCCTCGAGGAGAGAAGCCATCGGAAAATGGAAATTCCCTGGAGAATTTTTTCTTAAGCAATGAATGCGTAGGGAGGGCCAACCCAACCTAAGCCAAAGGACAGTGCCATCGACGGTCGGTCGATAAATGAAATTTTAGGACAATGACAACGAATGTCAAACTTTTTTTTTGGATTCCTTCTCTTTTAGGAGAAATTTTTTTTGAAATTCCTTTAAATTAAATTATTATTTTTAATAATAGTATATTAAAAATCGTTTTTTTAATATTTTGCGAATTAAAAATAAATAAAATTGCAGATTTTTAAAATATTTTCTTAAAATGTCAAAAATTTAATTTATTTTTCATTCAATTCCTATATAATTTTCAAATAATTTATATTTTATCTCATTCTTTACTATAATAATATATATAAATTTTCGTTTAAAAGCAGATTTAAAATATTTTTAATAAAAATCTAAAGATTTAATATTTTTATTTTTAATATTTCCATTTTTATTCCATTCTTTGCAATTGATAATGTAAATAATCTTCTAAAAATTGTTTGCTTAATTCCACTGACTTCTTTATGTGTTTATTCATTTTTTAACTGCAAATATAATTTACCGTTATCTTTCGCAAACAAAATTCATTGACGATTTTCGTTAAAAATCATTTTTTCGATTCCATTAATTTGGAAATTTGTCACTATCAGTTAGACGAAATTGTTTCCGTCACTCAAATTAATTGCATTCATTATATTTTAATCGCCCTTTACGCCTAAATAAAACAACCAATCAAATTATAAAATTTTTAGCAAAAAACTATTTATAATTTTGGTCAAAGTGATCAAATTTTAATTCTTACTATCATTCGATAGCGCTAATTTATTAAGTATTTTCTCTATTAGTGTGCAAGATTCAAAACAATTTTATGAATATCCAAAAAAATATGGTCAGGAAGAGTCAAAAACCCTGTTTTTTTGTTTTTTTGAACACTTTACGATATAATTTTTTCAAAATTTAATCAAATTTTTCAAGCTAATATAAAACACTTAAGGCTATTGAATGATATAAAGAATTAAAACAAAAAACTTTTTGTTGCTATTGAGAAAAGCGATAGTAAAATTCCTTTTTTTATAATTTTTTTTTAAATTCCTCCCCGAAAAAAGTAATTGCTCCACGACATTTTTAAATTTTCTTCACCCATTCTCGACTTTTCTCGCCTCGAGGGTCGGGGACAAACCCTAATTTTTTGAGTAAGGCTCCTTTTAACGGTTTTTGGTAAAGTAATTACACCGCCATAATGGGCGGGGGGGGGGGGGGTCAATTGCCTGTGGCCAACTGCGTCTGAGAAGCATTTAAAAAGTAATATTTACTTTTGTTGGACAAATTCTCTTTTTATTTCATAGAAGTTTTCGCTAAATTTTAAAGGATATTTGTAGGATTTTCTAAGACGATTCAGCAAAATACAATAAGCTGAAGCTAAAAATTGCAAAAATTATTTTTATTTATTTTACATTTTTTTTTTGTTTGAATCAAAACGTGCGTTTTGGTTAATTAATTGACCTTTTTAAGAGCTTTTGGATGATACTAATTTGTAAATAAAAAATATTGGCTTTAATCAAGAAATAAAAACTTATAGCTTCTTATAGTTGTCTCGAGCGCAGTTGGTCCTCTCCGCAAAGGTTCACCCTAAAATTTAGACCCTTAATTTTTTTTTTACAATAATAGCTCTCTCCAATGCAAATTGAGTGAAAATTAGAAAAATTCAAAAATTTCCCTCCCATTTAAATTCATTTTCTCAATATTTGCGACTCTCAAAAATTAATTTTCATCAACTCCCTAATACACTCTCCTCGACCCCCCACCATCCGCCCAAAAAAGAAAAGAAAAATTGCAAATCCGAAAATTGCCAAAATTTTACACCCTTTTTTCTGCCTTCATGCACATCAGCCAGAACGGCAGAGCAGGTCACACCTCATCAAACTCATCATGCCCATGCTGGAAAGCATTCAGCAAACAAAACAACATTTTCCGCGCACCTCCCACTCAATCATCGATTAGTGTGTGGTGGTGTGAAATCGTGGCTAATTATCCCCCGCCCCTCTAAGCACCGCCGCTGTCCCCCCCCCCCCCAATTACCATTTTACCCATTACTCACTGCCCCGTAAATGAATGAATTGGGACAGCGTGGCGGGGAGGGGGGAGCGGCGACTATGGGACGGGTGGCGAGCATTGAGGTCGTCGGCGAGTGACGACCAGCGAGTCAATTGAGAGGATACATAAAGTGTCGGGTGGGTGAGGTTAAGCCGCTCTCGATGGATGCTTCTTGCTTCGCTCTGCTGAAGCTCATTCTCTCTCGCCCATTAATATGTGCCGTCGCCCATCGCCCGTGCCGCCGGTGCCGGCACCTAACAATTTTATTTTCGCTTCACCGCTTTTCGGGAAAAATTTTAAAAATTGCATTATTTTTTCTTCAAAATATTCTTAGTTCTTTAAAATATGATCTTTACTTTTAAATTGTATTTTTTTGACTAATCCTCTAAAATTCAGCCAGCAAAAGTGCCATTCTTATTTGGCTCTTTAAATGGCTTTAGCTTTTTTCTATTTTTTAAAACTGAAATTCAAAATTACAAGGTGACCATCATTTTTCTTGTACATAAATACAGCGCTTAACATTTTTAATTTTTTATGTCTCAAAAAACCAAAAAAAAAAAAATTATTTTATATGTTTCATTATTTTAAAACATTTTTTAATTTATTATTATTATTTACCGCTGATTTCAAATTTACAAACAATTTTTGTTTTTTATTTATTTTTTCTTTTTTTAAAACTAAAATTCCAAGATGATCATCTTTTTTGCAAACTATATACTTATTTATAACGTTTAACATTTTTTAATTTTTTTTTGTTTCAAAAAAACTAAAAAATATTATTTTATATGTTTCAATTATTATTTATTTATTTTATAAAAATTTTTGATCAAATCTTAAATGGAAGAAAAATTGTTCCCTTTTTACTTTTGACTTTTTTCCAACATATTCCTAGGGTTTAATTTGTCAATTTATCGTTGAGAAACAGGAAATAAAACATTTAAAAACAATTATTTTTGATTTATTATTATTTGCCGCCGATTTCAAATTTAAAAGCAATTTTTGATTTATTTTTATTTGCCGCTGATTTCCTCCCATTATCCGGTCCAACTCAATAACTCTCATTTCAGGCGATTGTTGTATTGAATTTCAAGGACACACACACACACATCCACACACATTTGAAGAGTTGGAAGTCGAGAATGTGTAAAACGACGAAGTTGGCCGCCGGCCAAGTCCCGAACATTGTCCCTCTCCCCCCTACCAAAATGTAACTCCAACAACGACCACCATTTGTTGCTGCTGCTTCTGCCGCCGCCGGTGGTTTGTCCTCCCATTCCCGCCAGCCGAGACCATCTCTAAAACCAACGACCATTCTCGATCGATCGGTAAAAGATCAATTCAAATTGAAGAGCCATACACCCACGCTCTAATTCTACCACTATCTCGTTTCCTTCGTTCTCTCTCACCCGTTTCTCTCCGTCTGATCAAACCAAATTAGACACTTTTCCGTTTTTCTCAGTTATCTCAGTTTTTCCCGCTCTCTCTCTCTCTCTCTCTCTCTCTCTCTCTCTCTCCTCTCTCTCTCTCGCTCTCACTCTCTCTCACCCTCGCAACCCTTCTCTCTCTCTCTCTCCATCGACGAGGATGATCTATTCCACTTTCTTTCTCGATCGGAATGATCTAATTCATCAACTCCCTTTTTTATGTTCCACCCGCCGCTCTCTCTCTCTCGCTCTCACCAGTCCAACAATTGCACTCTATCTCTTTCTTTCGCTCTCTCCATGACCCCCTCTCTCTCCCTTCAAATCCTCTCACTCTTCTTTACATATCCTTTTCTCATCTCTCTCCTCTATTCTCTCAATCTCTCTTAATCTCCCTCCCTCTCTCCACCAATTTCCACGCAGCGAGCGCCGATCATTTTACTCTCTCGCCAACAACAATCCCCAACCAACCAAACAACAATAACAACCATTCCGATTCGGACCAGCCTCCCCCCGGGCGCTCTTCCAATCCAATCTCCCATTATTTTCTACCCTACCAATTACCACCACCGACCGATGATATACCCATCAACAGCAGGCCCAACCACCACCAGTTCAACCACCACAGCTATTAATTTGGCTGCCGCCCCATATTTCATCATGTCCATCCCCTTAATTGGGTGTGACACCTCCGCCGCGGGGGCGGCCGGGGGCTGTCAATTTGGGGGCGTTTTGTGTGATTGACACTTTGGCAAAAAGTGAATTGGCTTCAAAAAAAGGGGGGGGGGGCAAGTGGGGGTTCAAATAATTTGTTCACGATTAAAATTTTATTTATTTTATTATTTTTTGATTTAATTATCTAAAATAAATAAATATTTTAAATTTTATTTTATTTTATTTCTTTATTTCAATTTTTTATTTTCATTTTTGTTCTTAATTTGTTTTTGTTTCCATTTTCGTACCCATTTTTATAATATTTTAAATAATTTTTTTTTCCATTTTCATCCCATTTTATATATAAATTTTATTCATAATTTAAAATTAATTATTTTTAAGCAATTATCGTCAAGCGATTTTTGCTCATATTCTTCCGGGCTTCATTTTTTATTTCAATTTTTTTTTCTTTGGCAAAATGTATATATGGCGCCAATAACTGCATTCAAACATAAATGTATTGTCTTTGCTGTTAGGCGAATCTTTCTCCCCATGCCCAATTTTTAATCAATTTTTTTCTTTTTTCTCCACTCAATTTATGGGGCAACATTCCATTGGTGATGGTTGGTTATGGTCATATGTACACATTTAATAAATAATATCAACCAAATTGTTATTATAAATAAAGGAAATTTTCCCCTCCCCCCCCCAAAATGGCAATAATAAAATTAAATTCATCAACGGCCTTTAGGCCCAATTCCTGTTTTGAAAACAATTAAAGTTTCGAGAAAACAGTCTTGGAATTGAAAGTAAACTCCAAATTTATTTATCAAATTAGAGAGGCAACTTTCATAATTAGGATGGAATTCTGACCCCTAAAAAATTAGGAAATCGAAATTCCGGGGCCAAAAAATTATTTGAAAATCGAAATTCCGTTCATATCTGGTCATCATCCTCCATGAAATGAGAAATTCAATCTAAAATGAAGAAAATATATTTTTTAAAATTAAATTTTTCGAATTTTACCAAAATTTAATATATTTTCATTTTTTTTAAAATTCCATCATGCCCCAGGGGATGAATTGAATTTTTATATACTATCAAATAATTTATTATCTGACTATTTCAGAAATCCTTAATTTTCTACCTATTTACCTACTTTGTGCCTTGATTATATTTTTTACGATTTTTTTATTTTAGATTTATTATTTTTTAGTTTTAAATTAATTTGAAAATTTATAAATTTAGATTTATTTAAAATTTAAATTAAATAATTTGTCATTTGCTGAATGATATGGTCCATAAGCAGAAGCAGTTAGAAACAACAGCAGCGCCAATTGCTGTGGCACATAATGACAATGGCACGGCCGACATATTTGAGCAATTCGAAATTATGTTCAACGGTGACAAATCGGTTTGGCATTTAGAAAATAAATATTTTTGGATTTTTGCCACTTTTTAAAATGTTAAACCTTAGAAAATTGTTATTTTTTGGAAATTGTCTCCCCTTTTATCAACTTAAATATCTTTCATAAAAACTTAATTTTGTAAGGAATTTTTACATTAAAAAAAAATTGCCGTCGTTGTTTATTTTTTTTTTTGAAAATAGAAATTTTAAAATAAATAATTTAGTAAGGTTTTCTTTTTCTCCAACACCCATTTTTCGAAATAGAAATAACAAATTTAAAAGCCATTATGTAAATATAGTTTTGAAGAAAAAAAAAATTAATTTTTTATATATCAAAAATAATAAATTAGCGATTGGCGATTATTTAAATTTTTATTTATTTCTAATCAAGCGAAAAATATTACTATTTTCATTTAAATCAAATAATTATTTAATTTTCTTTTTATTTCTGATCACTTTTCTTTGTCTTAAGGTGTTCTTTGGCAATGAAACAGTGACAGGCAGTTTGAAGATCAAATTGAAGCAAGAAACCGTTCTGAATGCTATCCATTTGAATTTTAAAGGTAATTAAAATTCATTAGAAAAAATAAATAACTGTTTTCGGTATTTAAAATACAATTTTTTTTAAATATTTAAACATTTTCAGGTGTAGCCAAATGGATTGGCACGGGACAAAAGGAGGACAAGGAGGGCCAAACCGAGAAGGTACTTTACAAATTATTCTAATTTATTTATGAATAATTTCTAAAATATTTCGGCACAATTTAATTAAAAATATGAAAATAAATGAAAAATAAAAAAATTTACATTTTTAAAAAGTATTTTAATCAAATTATTAAAAATCACATAAACTCAAGTAAAAAAAGCTAAAAAAGAACTTTAAACTTATTTTTCTATTTATTTGTTTATAATTCTATTCATTTTTAATTATGTATTAAAACTTTAAAAAATTTCCATTTAAATTTATAAAATATTTTTTTTAATTATTTTCCCTAATTTTTTCAGATTTATTTTGACAAAAATTTCGTGCTGCTGGAACGTCCGCCTGGCCATCCGGGGCCTGGCCACTTCAAATTTGTTGCCCATTTTGCCTATTCATTGCCATTTGAGTGCCCATTGCCCAGCGGGTGCGAGACAAGCTACGAGAGTGGGTCGGCACACATTCGTTACTTTGCGCGTGCCATTCTCGAGACCGAGCAGCGGGTCAGTGCCGTGCCGTTTTGGCATTTTTTGCGATTTGTCTTTTAATTGGCACACCAAAAATTGTCAACACTCGAGACAATCATTTGTAGGAGCTTTATTCCGCAACAAATGAAATGTCGCAGCCGGGAAAATTTTAGGAAATTCTAATGCATTTTTTAAGAAAATTGCTTAAAATTTTCAAAAAATTTGCCCATTTTTTCTTGAAATTTTAACTTTGGATGGGAATTTCGTGATGGGTCACTTTGGCGCATAAAGCTACAACATTTACATTTTTTTTGTTCACTTAATCAAATAAACTTGGTTTGATGCGTTTTAAACAAGCTTTATTAGCCTGTATATAATTTAAAATTAGTTTGCATACAAAAAAAGTTATGGCCAAATATCTCAAAAAAAAAATATTTATTTTTTTCGTCACTTTGGTGCCGCATGTCATAACTAGAGACCGACTAAAAAGGCACAAAAATCGCGAAAAAGGCACTATAATAGGCACCAAAAAATCGAAAAAAAGGCACGAAAATACCGAAAAAGGCATGAAAAAGGCATTTAAAATTTTTTATTATGGCTTTTTAGGGAGCAAAACACGTAAAAATTATCAAAAACTTAATTTTGGTCAGTTAAATGATTATTAAATATTTTATAATTTTTTTCGAATAAGGAAAATTTTTAAACCTAAAATTAAAAAAAAAAAGAAATTGGCGATCAATTTTTAAGAAATCTTTTCAATTCATAGGGGTGTATTTTCTAAAATTTTTTGGGGCATTTCTTAGGGGGTGTATTTTCCCGATTTTCTTGCGTTTTTAATGGGGAATTTTTTGGAAAAAATCGCCAAAAAAGGCACCAAAACGGCAAAATTAGCCACTTTCGTGCCGCATTCAATTTTGCCACACATGAACCAACTAAGAATTGTTTTATTTCCTTAACCACTTACAGGAGAAATTCATCGCAAAGAAGGCCTTCACCATTGGGTCCTCTCCCGGTCTTGATCAATTGGTCCCACCACAACCCCAGCCCATCACGTGCAAGGAGACGGTATAGCTTTGAAGGGTTACTGTAGCTAATGAAAAATCGCCATTAAAATTTTTTTTTTCTTTTAAGGCCTTACAGTATTTAGTAGGGTTAAGCTCCAAGTCTGTTTATTTGCAGGTCCGGTATGGCGGCGGCTGTTGCTGCTGCGGCTGTTGCTGCCGGCACAGAATCCATGCCGAACTTCAATTGCCCAAAAGTGCGTATTCGCCAGGCGAGAACATTGTCGGCTCATTTCACATAGATTCAAGAATGGCACGCTATGCCGTCGACAATGTAAATTAGAAATCAAAATGCCACCGGCTTCGCTAAACTATGCCAATTTAAAACACTTTTAAAGATTGAAGTCCGACTCCTGGACGGAGCGGAACGAATTCAACCTGCTCGTGCTGATGATCAGCAGGGTGCCAAGAAGGAGGAAGATAAAGTGGCACCGGAAAGTGGGACAGATCAGCAGAATGAGCCTGAGGCTGAAAAGAGGAAGAGAAGAAATGCCAACAAGAAAAAACCGCCAAAAACACGCCGGGAAAAGCATGGAAAAGTGCCGGAGGCGTCGTCAGTGTGCCAACGAGTTGTGGCCGGAAGGAAATTGGATGGCAACGCTTTGTTGGCAGCTGTGCCGGAGGAAAAGCATGAAAAGAGGCGGCGGCGCTTGGCCAGGCTCGGCATGGACAACGTGGTGTTCATCAAAGTGCCGGCCGTGATCCCGACAATCGAGAGTCAGTCAGTCTGCTAATGGCAAACCCTTGTCATATCTTTGTTTGCACACAGATCAAGCTCATTTTGATCATCCTTTTGGGACAGAAAAAATTTATAAATTTTTAGAAGGCTTATTTCTCATGGCTGGTCTGAAACTTGGGAAACCATAAATTTGGATCATGAAAAATTGACGCTAAACTTTATACTATTTTTTGGACAAATTAATTTTCTTATACTAATCAGTTGCAATATTTTTTTTGTTGCCATGATTTCTGTCTGATCAGAATTCGACATACAATTTTTGGACCTAATAAATTTCAAATCATTGATTAATTTTTTTTCCCTATTTTTGTTGCCTTGATGAGACTGTCTGATTAGATGAGAATTGATTTCTGCACAAGCACATTGTATTCACTGAGTTGCTAATTTACCGGGCATTTTGATCAGATATTTAATTATTAATTCACTATTTATCCTTACTCTATTCATAGGAGAAGTAGCAGATGATCAGCAAAGTGTGCAGCATGACCAACATGCTCAACAAGGACAACGCGTTCTGATGGAGTCGCCTTCGACCGCCACCATTCGCGCGCGACGAGAGCCATTCATTGGGGTCAAATATGCGTTGCAAGTAATTAATTAACAAAATCTGAATTTTTAATTAAATAAATAAATTAAATTAACATATTCCCATCGTTGCAGCGTTGAATTTTTTATGATTTTTTTATTATAAGAAATTGATAATTCATCGGAAAAAAAGTGGATAGAAATTTAACAAAATTTAAAAATTTTCCACTCTTTTTGAAATTGACTTAAATGTTGAAAAATCCAGAAAAAAAAATTGGGTAGAAAACTTAGAAAATTTAAAATTTACACAGTTTTTACTGGAAATATCTCAAATTTTGAAAACTTCGGCGGACTAAGTTCGGTTTCGGGTTTCTAATCACAAACCAGGACTTACTCAGTAAATCCGAACATAAAAAGCACATTTTATTGGTTATATAGGTCGCTCTTGGCACCCACATTCTGTTCGAGGTGCCCATCAAAGTTGTGTATCCGACCATACGAAATGCCGACGATGCCAATGGCATCAAATTTGTGCCGTTTGCATGCGGTGCGCAGCCCATTTCAGAGCCGGACGAGGCCAATTTGCGGGGAGGTCCATTCATGTTCACACCACAATATCCAATGTATGTTAACGGAAAAGCATCATTTTTCGGTCCAAAAGTTCAAATTCCACAACGATTAAGGCTCCAATTCTCGGTTATTTTTTACCGGTTTTTCCGCTTCTTTTTTTTTTTTTTTTTTTGAAAATTTGACGCATTAACCGATTTTTGACGGGTTTTTGGACCTACATTCTAAATTCCGCATAGCCAATGAACCTTTTTTTAGGGCGAATGCATTACAAAAATTGTCATTTTTTGGCGACAAGCTTTTTTTAAATATCATTTAATAAAAATTCATAATAATTGCTATATGTCATGGGAAAGGATTTTTATTTTTTGCTGGAACAGGACAAAATCACGCCGCCGAAATCACGCCGCTAGAAATTTTTCAAAAAATTTTTCAAACCTAGAATTTTTTCAAGAAAAATTCTTAGAAAATTTTTTTTTATAAGAAAATTTGCAAGAAAAAAAATTAGAAATTTTCAGCGAATTTTTTTTGGAATTTTATGGTAAATTACTAAGTCTTTCTCGAAAATTTTCCATAAAAAAATTTTTTTCTTGAAATTTCTTAAAAAAAGTTTTTCTAAGATTTTTTGTTTGAAAATTTTTTTAAAAATTTCTAGCGGGGTGATTTTGTCCCGGTGTTATTTCGGCCGGCGTGATTTTGGGGTGCACCCAATTTTGCGAATTTTTTTTAGAAATTTATTATAAATTTTTTATATTTAAAAAAGATTTTGCCTCAAGAAAAGCAAAAATTTTTCCATTTTTAAGGTATACGGAATCGCCATCACGGCAGCCTCAGCAATTAGAAGCGATCAAAGAGACAGTGGCCGAATTGGCGCCAGCCGACCATCAATTACCGCCAAACGGCACAACAATTGTCAGCGATGATGGTGGTGGCATTGTGGTGCCAACCGTGTCCGAACTCACCGAAACAACAGTCACAACAACCACCGTACACCACACGCAACAACAGCATACGGTAGAGACGATGGAACAACAACAGCAACAGCAATTATTGCCCAACGGTGCAAAGACGTACCAGCACCAACAGCAGCAAGAGGAAAACGAACAAAATCACGATGAGCGGAAACAACAACAACAGCATACTGTAGTGACAGATGGTAAGTGAATTTGCATTTAAGGCATGGTACTGTAAAGCCATAAATTATGAGATGTTCTAATTGAGAAATTTAAAATTATACAGTTTTGCGACCTGAATTTATTTTATTTTATTTTGTAAAATACAATTTTGCTTAAATTTCATTTGAAATTTTTCCGATAATTTTTTCTTAAATTTAACTGTTAAATGTAATTAGAATATTTTTTTTTAATTTAAATATATTTACCAAAAATATTTTTTGTAGAAATGCCTCAACACAATGCGATCACTCAAAACGGGCATGCAGAACCGGCATTAAATGGAGAATTAAATGGCGACATGCATCATCCAACTGAACAGGCACACTTATTTTCATTTATTTAAAATTTTCAAATTTATTTTTGGCATTTTATTTTTGCCTATGTTTTAAATCTGTGCCCAAAAGTGATCATAATAATTCGATCAACGTTCAGAAAAATTAATAAATAGCCAAATGCTAGGTGAAAAACATTTTAAGAAAAATCAAATAATTCATTATCTGTCAAGCAGGTCCGAACCCATGCCAATGGTTATTAAAATAATAATTCCCGCAGGAACATCACATTCTCGAGGAAACGTATGAGATTGTCGAGAATGAGGACGGCACAAAGACAACAATTCACAAGAGCATAGAACGGCATTTTCCCATAAATGACGGACCAGCAGCGGAGGATGAGAAGGTGGACAAGACGGATCAGCAACAACAGTTGCTGCACAACCAACAGATGGACGTATCAATGAGTGGATAAACAAAACATATTTAATGATCATTTTATATCCAAAAAAGGCCATTCTATTGATCAGTTTTTGGTGACTTTCCGATCATCACTTTTTCGGCACGACATTTTTTGGATGTTTTGATTTGAAGATGACCAAATTGGAATGCGTTTTGACTGAACTTTTTTTCGATCAAAACGAATCAGTAAAGTTCATTTTATCTAAAAAATCATCTATTTTATTAGCAGTCTCAATTTATATATATATGTATTCAGATTTATCACAATTATATATTGAATTCATTCATTTTCTTGAACTTTCAGTTCATGTTTGGCCTTATACATTAATCTATAATTGTATTTTCCCTCCAAATATTTGTTTTGTTCGTTATATATTTATCCGTTGTGCTTATTCCATTGCGTCTATATTCTGCATAATCCATATTCTCTATATACATTAAAGCCAGCGATGATTTGTTTGGGTTTGGCAAATTTAACAAAATATGGATTTATTTTACCATTTTACATATAATATCTACAAATATTTATATGTCTTTTTTTCTTTTCACCACATTCTTTTTTGATATTCTAGTTCTCTGCCCTACTATTGAGGATTCGTTTCTCTGTTTTGTAAAATATTTTTTCTCTGCTTGTCTCACTCGCCAACTCACTTTTTGCTAATTTTCTGCAGCTATGTTTTCTCTGCTCTGTTTGCCCAATACCGTATCCTGCGCTAGAGTCCCAATTTATTCTTACGGTATTATAAAATTCACATTTTTCTCTAGCCTAAATGCCCAAATATGTAAATGGATAAATTTTCAAGGCGATATTTAATCTTCAAATTGGAGATCGGCTTCCCAAAAACCCATATATTTGAGAAAAAATATGCTTTGACCTTTGTTTGAGCTTTTTATTTTATGAAACTAAATTTGTCAAAAATTTTCAATTAATATGACTCTTTTAAAGGTAACAAATGTAATGAATAATATTTGAATTTTCAATTTAAAAGTATAGAATGAAAAAAGATTTACAAATATGATAATACTTAAATGATCAGTGTTTTGGAAAATAATTATTTTTCAAAAAAATCCGAATTTTCCATTTCGTTAACAAAGAAAATTGATCAGCCAAAGTCATCCATTCTCTAATCATCATCATTTATTAGGAAATGATAATTCTAAGCGCCACTAAATTGCCTCCTTCTCCCATTGGGCCCATTTGTGTTCTTCGCGTGAAATGGACAACGGATCACCAAAAGATTCTGATCATCAAATTGTTTTCACACCAATCGCTCCCCGGTCCAATCATTGATCAGACCAAAATGCCCAATTATGCTGCTTATATCATAAGCCGAAAGCCAATGTGCAATGCTAATGATAAAATTGACCGGATAAGAAGCGCTGACAAATGTCCTTAAAATGGGGCCTAAAATTGTATGATTTATGAGTAGGGCGTCAATTTCTTGTTTTTTTTGATTATTTTTTCGGGCGACCCACAATTTGTTTTTGTCCAACTCGTTTTTTGAGGTCGAAACGTGAAAATCGATGTCGAATCGATGAAATTTCAAATATTTTTAGCACATTTATTTTGCTCTTAAAAACTGGGTTCCTTTTTTTCCAAAAATCTGCTTTATTTTCCGACGCATTGGCATTTGGCATCGGCCGGCAATTCGGGGAAATGAAAACAACGGAAATCACTGTCCAAAGTGATGGGCTCAAATTGCCGAAAACCAATGTGCAAATTTGATGCCACAAATGTTGGACTTGACTAATTTTATTAAGAATCTAACAGTTAGCCTTTTATTCCTATTTTTAGCTTATTTTACCTATAATGCAAAAGATCTCGTCCGAATCTGTCAACTCTGTGATTTTAATGATTTTTTGAAGTTTTGCTTGAAAATAGCTTCAAAAGTTTATCTTCTTTTTTGTATAATTTCGCATTTTTACTGTAAATTTTGCTTCAAAATCGACAAAGATGACAATCAAAAAATCATAAAAATTGACGAGATGATAAATCCGAATGCAGTTTTTGCATGCAATGTTTTCTCTCACTTTCAAAAGCTAATCAAAACATTTTGATTCAGTTTTCTCGAAAATAGATGGGAGTATTAAAAAACATAAAAAAATTTTTCTAAATTAAATTGCGAATTTTTCATTTCATAACCTAATATTTTATGACCCGACTGCTTTTTGAGGGCCAAAAAACGAAACAAATTCAAAAAATTAGCAATTTCATATGTTAAAATACTGATTTTAAAAAAAAATTAATTTGCTCAATAAATCAGCAAGTTGCATTTTGTTAATTTCATCAATTTCTTGCTTTGATACAAAACAACAAAAACTTAATAAAAAAAATTAAATTGTCATAATAATAAATAATCACAGTTCTAAAGCTCGGTTACACCCCTAGGGGTCTTAAGACTTTTGGGTGTCAGGAATAATTCAAGAGCAATAACTTTTACTCAATTTAGCCAAATACAACAAACTTGGTATCATTTGAAAACTGTTTGCTTGGAAAATTCATTGACACCATGTTTTTTAGGCTTTGAAGTAAACAAATATAATATGTACCCAAGGCGCCCAAATGCGGGTGCCAAAATATTCTCTTACTGTGGCCAGGAAGTGATGTTTGTTAAATTTCTTCAATTTTAGATGCTCAATCCGAACAAAAGGTGCAGCAGAAGAACGAACTCCGTCAGAGAAAAACAAGAGGAAAAGAAATGGAGTGGGAATGAAGAAAATGAGAAGAGAAAGAAGAGAAGAAGGAAGAAAGGGATGAGAGGAGAGAAGAGAAGGAAACGTGAAAAATGTGAGGGGAAAAGGACAGAAAAATAAGAGAAGAGAAGGAACAGGAAAGGTGAGAAAGAGCAGAGAAAAATGTGAGGGGAGAAGGAAGAGCAAGAGACGGAGGAAGAAAAGGAGTACAGAAGGAAGGCGAAGAGGAATAGGATGAACAGGAGAGGCGAGCGAAAAGGAATTGTTGCCAAATGGATGAAGCATCTTTTTTTCCTGTAATTTTCGGATTTCTTTTTTAAGCAAGCCCAAAATCAGTATTTTTTTTCAAAAACGAGCATACAAATTTTCATATCCCCAGCTCATTAGGGACTGCTTTTTAAGAATGTTTCTTTTTCCACGGCTTTCTCTTTAAATGGTCTGTCATTTTCTGTTGGCTTTTCCTTTTAATTTGCTTTCATTTTCAATGATTTCCATTTTTAAACAAAAGTAAAATTTGGCAACTGAAACTGAAATATAAAATGCAATAAGAACAATTATTAAGCAGATTTTTTGAACCGAACACTTAATGAGATGAGAATTTGGTGGGATGGGGAGTCGCCGAGGATACCGATCAGAATTTGATCCGGGTTTATTCAATTTTACCGGGTGGAATTTTTTTCGAAAATTCGATCGAAAAAATGACATTAAAAGAGAGAAAATATGCAAGCTTTAAGATTTATGGCCTTTTAATTCAATTTGTTAAAGTGCTGGGAAAACTTTGTTCAGCAAGCAATTTCCAATCATTTTTTGATTAGTTTTTTAAAAATGAACAAAAATTTACCAAAGGATGTATTTCGAAAATTTCAAAAAATTTAGACTCAATAATTTGTTGCTATCTTTTTTGAAACTAAAAATTTTTAATTTTCCAGAATAATAGAAAATCTTTGGGTTATCCAATCACGTGGTGAGTCGATCCAAAAAAAAACTCAGTGTGGGCGTTCCAAAAAAAAAACTCAGTGATTGATAATTTAAATAAATAAATTTAATAATTCAATTCACAAAATCACGGTGCCGTCCGGTTAAACCTAATGTACGGCGGGACGCAAGTCATTTTTAATTTTTTTTTTAATTTTTCAATTTTTCGCATCACTTCTCGCTAATTTTCTTCATTTGTAGTAGACACAGTCGGACGCCATTGATACCGTTTTGTAGAGCTCATTGAGTTAGTTTGGGTTGGACATCGACAGGGTCGGGGGCGAGGCTGAGTGTCCTCCGGCAGATGTGCCCGACCCATGACGGGCTCCAAGTGAGTGGATCAAGGACCGGACCAGGCCTGGGAGATAGCCCTTGAAAAACTGAACAAAAAATTGTTCTTAACCGGGCTGGTCCGGATTCCGGATCAGGCATCAAATGACCAATCAATCACTGAGTTTTTTTTTGGATCGCCCACACTGAGTTTTTTTTTTTTGGATCGACCTAGCACCATCCAATCATATCAAGAAAATGAAAATTGGTTTTTCTGATAGAAAAGTTACTAAGGCCAATTAACTTCGTCAATCAAAATTGTCCAACTTAATATGATTAGATAAACAAAAAAAAATGTATTTATTATTTTGTAGAAAAATTTTTAATGAGTTTTAAAAAAGTTAGCGACAAAATCACTGATTTGTTAGTCGTAAGTTTTTGGTTACACTTTTTGTAAATTTTGCTGATTTTTTAAAATTACATAAGATAGAGGGGATATGTATAGCTATTACAGAATGCCAAGTTCCGTTAATTTGACTAAGTTTAAGCTAAGTTATGCTTTATTATCAGCAAATAAATTAAAATAATAATAAATTTTAATATTTCTAACTTTTATAACTTCGCTTACATTGATACTTTTTTCAGTAAAATAAGATTTTTCGTTTTTTATAAAAAGGAATAAATTTATATGAAATGAAAAAAATAGAAAAAAGGTAAGAATGTGTCAAACATTCCAATTGAATATCTTGTCCCGACAGAAAAACCACGGGAAAAAATGGAAAGCCCAAAGAATCCAAAGACCGACAGGAAAGAGTTTTTTCAATGTTTTTAATTTGAAGGAAACTTTTGACCAATTTTTTTGCTTTTAATGACTCAGCTTTGTCCTTTTTCCCCACATCTTTCTGTCCATCTTTGTCTGATCACCGCATATATATAAACTCAGCCCTTTTGTGACGAATTTTTTGTAAAATTTTTTGAAATCCCAAGCACTGAATCATTTTGTTTTTATATTTTTGAAAGTTTGTTTGTTTTCCATTCTCTCGGGTTACCCTTTTGTGATGAATGAAAAATGATTTGGCAAATATTGAAAAATTATGCAGATTTTTGGGTTCTGTTTCTCGCACCCATTTACTCCCCCTCACACTGCTCATTAATGAAGGTTCTTTAAAGCATTCGAGCAAGGAAATGGAAAAATTTATGCTAGAAAGAAAAGCCACCCAAAAGAAAGGTGATGATAGTGCACAACAAATAAGCTAATGATCAACTAAAAAGCTCTTTACATAATCTCTTCACTTCGTTTCACCCACTCTGATCACCATTTTGACTTGTGATCAGTCTTTTTCATTTCAGATCACTTTTTGCTTTTTGCCTTCGGTTCCATTTTTCGTCGTGTTCAATTTTGCTGATTCAGCTTTATTCTTTTTGTCTACTTTTTTTTGCTCATCTTTGTCCTCCATGTTGGTCCCTTTTTTCACTTTCAATTTGGCCTCCTCACATGGATCAATCGCTGGGAATTGCTTCATCTCATCCGGATGCTTCTTCATCATCGGAACATGAATTTCTTCCTTATAGAGCATACACAGAACACCAACAATTCCTTCTAATTTCATTCTATCTTTTTCTTTTTTTTCAACATTTTCAGTTTTTTCAATGCCTAAGTGTTGGACAACTATTGCTTCAAATTGTTCATAAAGCGGGTTTTCATTCTTTGAGTTTTTGTGTTTTAAATTTTTAATGAATTTCTTCGTCAATTCGCGCTCAGTTTTACATATGGATGACCAATCTAAAACAATTATTAACAATTAGTCTCATTACTTTTAAAAATAAAAATTGATTATTTTCCCAGTTAAACATTTAAAGTAAATTACCTAAGGCATTTTGAATCACAATGTCGTACAGCTTCTTCGCACATTGTTCATGCGCTTGTTTCACTATTTCCAACTTTTGCTGACCAGTCAAATGTTTGTTTTGTAACTTTATCCATTGGCTTAGGCATTCAATTGCTACAATTTTTGGATCTAAAATATGAGTTTAATGGGTAGATATTAATAGTTAATTAAATCAAATTTTTAAAAATATTGAAAAATATGGAAATGTTAAAATTGAAACTGATTTTTGGTACCTTCAAAGTTATATTTAAATGGATTCTCATCCTTAAAGAATGATGTGTCATAAAGAAAATTAGACAAATTCGGATATTCCACCTGAAATAAATCTTGTCAAAGTCAAAGAATTTGAAATTTACCTCAATTTTTAGACTTTTTCCGTTACTCCCTTTTTCGAATAAATCCCTGTACATTGCTATGATAAATTGCATTGCTGAGCTCATATGGAGTTCACCTCGTCCCTTGACCAGGAATGTTGGCTTTAGCCATCTTTCTTAAAAAAATTTTTAGAATTTTAACATTCATTTGAAGATTTATTTGTGCCCCGGTGAATCTGTGGCAATTTTAATTAGCATTTTTTATACATTTTTCTTCTGTATGAAGTTATGCCAAATTCCTTACCATATGCAGCCATTATTTCTCTGCGTGAATTTAAGTCTTCATATTCTTTCTTCCATTTTTTCATAAACGCTTTCATTTCAGCAGGGTCTTTAATTGCATCAATTTTAGCAAATTCTTTTATTTTGTTCTCCCATTTTTCCACAAACGCTTTCATTTCAGCAGAGTCTTTTAAATTATTCAACTGTTTTTTCTCATTTGCATCCATTTTATCAAATTCTTTTACGTTGTTCTCCCATTTTTTCACATATGCATCAGCTGAACGTGCCAATTTTTCCCAAAACTTTTCAATTTGGATCAATTTTTCTTTAGATATTCCGAATCCGTTGTCAACTGGAGTTCTTAAATCAGGGTTTCGTGTATTTAAAGGAAAACATTTCTCCATCAATTCACGCCAAATTTCTGTGTTGCGAATTTTCATTGCTTTTTCCCATGTCCTTCTTCTCCGTTGTGTCATCATATTCAATCTCTTCAAATTGGAAGTGGTCTTTCTCCACTGGGTCCTTCTTCTTTTGGAACATCCCATCCACAAAAATGACAATTTCAATCATTACAATAAGCAAAATGAATAGTTGGGAGAAAGGAATTCGATGCATTTTTAGAAATAAAAAAATAAAATATAAATGAATGAATGCCATTTCGAAGGATCTGCTGGGAATTTATGCGCATTGTCCAACACGTGTAAAAAAGGGCATTAATGTGAATAGGCATGACATTTCATAAAGAGAATAATTCATTGCCTTAATAAAATTTGGCATCTATTAGCCAGAAAATCAATCGTTCACAAAAGAAAGCAAAGCATTGGCATTTTGGCAATGTAAAATTGGCTTGGCATTGCGTTAAAATAATTCAAAAAAGTAATTGGTGTAGTAAATCTGTGCAATTCGAAGTTGCTTATTCGCAAGACCATTAGCCTGTCATTGACCAAAAGGCAAAAAATTAGCCCAAAAAACATCAATTGGTATTTTTTAGAATCTGCTAATAAATTTTTAATCAAAATTTGTAATTTTTCAAATTAAAAAATAAATTTGAATGCTGTCATCATAAATTTGCCTTTATAGGGAATCCCTACCTTATATTTTTGGTCGGGAATTGAAGTCCCGGAAAATGGGACATTAGTCCCGTTCGTCCCGTGGTAATAGGTTTTTTGGGTTGCTGATCAGGAATATGGAAAATTTAGGCAAAAAAGGAGATCAGCAGGTGCTAAGAAGCCAGAAGAGAGCGATTTCCAGTTGATTTCAGACTATTTCGGGCACTGTCACGATTCATTTTTATATTTCTTTTGGATGGTTTTTCTTTTTCGCATAAATTTTACCCCTTTTTTGAACAAACTTGACAATTGTATTATTTTTAGAGGGGTAACATTTTTGCTTAAAAATTAGAAAGAAATGAATTAATACTTTTTTTGAATTTATTGACCACAATTTTTTTGAAAATTTATTTAAACTGATGGATTTATATTTATGAAATGAAATTTATCCCTTTTCGGTTGAAAATTTTAAGCAAATTTTTTAAGGTGTTTTAATCGACGTTTTATGCAGGGTTTCTATCTGTTTTGATTTATTAGAAAGTTCTGATTTTTTTTTTACCAATTAATGAAGAAAAATCAATTAGGTATTAGCATTTATTTTGTGTTGTACTATATGCTACAGTATACAAAACCATATACAATACAATCGAAATTAATGACCTTTTTTAGGGCGGAGAATTTCTGGCTTCTCCTAATCGTTCTCGATAAGTGTAATTAATATCATTTTTGTTAATGACAGTTTCACTCATTAATAATTCTCTCCAGCGTTACACACTTTTTTCAGTACCACCAATCGGGCTCGCCCGGCGTCAGATGAGTTGGGTGTAAGTGGCACAGCCTAAAAATTAAAATAAAAACTTATTTTTTATATATATTATCTTAGTTAAAATGAGAATTTATCAGGCGCCAATTCCAATTTTCAGTCAATTCTATAGAAGAGCATTAAAGATTTTTGTAATTTTTAAGTGAAAATGAGAAAATTAAAAATCCCAAAACCCCGGCATTCTTTTTTTACGCTTTTTTGTGTGAGGTTAATATGGCAATTTGCCGGATAATTAATTAATTCGTAAATTTTTCCCTTTTTTTCTTACCACGGTGTTTTGTACACGTCATGGGGTGGGTAACGGCTGTGTGGGATATGGTAAGTGCCGCCGAGCACCTCACTGTATTTGTAGTGAGGTGAGTGCCAACGCTGTTGAAAGCTTAATCCATGTTGATTGAACAATGCACGCAATGGCAACTGATCACGGTGTACAGTATAGAAGGACATTTTTTTGATGAAAGGATGCCAAATATGGATTACTATGGGAATGGGGGTTACTGTATAAATTGTGGTCAACTAATCATTTTAAATGTAAACACCGCTAATTATTTTTATTGGTCTTCATTGTAATGCAAATGCGTCAAATTTTGTGGGACGACAATTACAAAATACTATTAACTATTTGACCTTTTTTTTTAATTTTTAAACTTTCGTCACAATAAATTTTGAGACAATGGATAATTTTGACTTTTTTTAACCAAAATTATGAAAAATGATTTAAAAATTATTTGTTTAATTTCAGTGTAATATTTTTAAAAAATTCAAAAAATTTCACCAATTCTAAATAAAGTGATCGGAATCAGATCTAAATCTTCTGCTCCTCATATTGATCAGAAATAAACTTTTAGCATTTATGTGGAATTTCTTTGGAATAGTCAACATGTGCTCACATATGAGGAGGAATGAAATGAATGAACGAACATTTGTTCTTTTATAAGAATAATATCGGGCTGTGAAAAATTTAATTAAAAAATAAAAAGATATAAAAATCTTTTAAAAATAAGGTACTCTTTTTGATAGCATTCCACTTTTGTAAAATGACCAAAAATTTCGTTTTTTTTTTTTTTTGGTAGTGAAACTTAAATAATAAATTTTGCTTTTATTGTGATAAAAAAATATTTATTTATGGTAAATTACAAATGATTTTTTTTTTGTTGTTGTAGGTCACGGAAAATTTATTTAAAGTCAGCCCAGCAAACCAAACAGAAATTCTCATCTTATAATGTATTAAAATAATCGCTGAATGGACATTGTATGAGCTAAAATAATTTTTAATTTAAAAAATAAATTTATAAGTTAGGACATTAAAATATGCCATTCTTGAACACAAAATCGGGCGGCTCAACTGTAGCCAATTTGTTGTTCCACAAAACGCTTCGCATACTGTACTGCCTCAGTTACGGTATGTCCACGGGCCAAATAAACAGCCATTGCAGATGACAAACGACAACCGGTGCCGTGGGCAATTTTGGCATTGACATTAAGTCGTTTTGCGCGAAAAAACTCTTCGGCACCGTCCGATTGGAACAAAATGTCCGTACTTTGATCACTGTTAGTCAAATGTCCTCCTGAAAAGATAATTAAATTAAAACTAATTAAAAAATATATTATGCCTTTCAACAAAACTGCTTTAGCGCCGAATTTGCCCAATTCGTGGCCTTGTTTAAGCATTTCAGCTTCATCATTGGCTTGTTCTGTACCAAGCAATTTGGCTGCTTCTGGCAAATTTGGTGTCCAAACGGCACAAATTGGCACAAGCTCATTCAGAAGAAGCTTCATTGCCTTTTGAGGAAAATTAGTGAATTTAAAGTAATTAAAAGAAAATTAAGGAATTTAATTAACTTTTATGTACTAAAATTATGTGGTGAAGGTGGGAGGAATGCATCCTTTGAATTTCCAAAGACGTCTTTGAAAATAGGGCTCGTAATGAACTGCGATTATTCTCGCTAATGAGAGTGCAATTAGTTATTAATTAATGCTCGCCTCCGTCTCTAACAATGCGTGGCCACCTGCGGTGGCCACAATCACTGGGTCCAACACAACATTTTTGGTCGGTTTCCATTTGCGCAAGGCATCGGACACTGCGCGAACATTTGTCGCATTTCCGAGGGCGCCAATTTTAATCGCATCAACGGCACAATTTTCCTCGTCAGCAAACAGTGTGTTCAGTTGTTGTTCAAGAAAATTAGAAGGCGGCACATGTACTGCTTGAACACCTGACTGGAAAATTTCTCAAACTAGGGGCATCTTGCGTAATAATCTATTACAATTAATCGTAAAAATGAAAAACCAATTGAAAGTGACCTGAGGACTTTGTGCCGTTAGCATTGTGATCACTGCCATACCGTCGGCACCCAAGGCCGAGAAAGTTTTAAGATCAGTTTGAATGCCGGCACCGCCTGACGGATCGGAGCCAGCAATGCTCAGCACAGCAGCACGACGAGAAGACATTAAAAATCTGACAAGTTTCCATGCTGGATTAAAAAAGAGTTTTCTTGCAATAGAGAAAGTATTCCTTCGACGAGATTCTCGATTAAACAAAGATTAAAATTGAATTCTATTTTAATTGTCTAATTTTTGGCTCATTATTCACCACAATAATGCCACATTTTTTTATTGTTAATTATTAGCCGTTGCTTTTTTCATTTTGCGTCCTCTTTCTATTTCTTGGCACAGTTCGCGTGCCGCTTTTGTCGGCTCATCGGCGGCACAAATTGCCGAAATGACTGCCAATGCATCTGGCGCTCCAATGGCCATCACTTCGGCAGCATTTTGCGCATTGATACCACCAACCGCAACAGTTGGATGAATTGACCTAAAAATATCACAATACATAATAAACAATTTTGGTTTTATTTCCTATAATTTAGGTTTGCTAAAACAATTCAAATGAATTTTCGGTTTGAATGTAGCAAATTTTTTTTTTCCATAGACAACTTTCACTAATAGATTTTGAAAAGAACACGATTACATTTGGGAATTAAATTTTATTTTCACTAAATCAAAAGCAGGCATTATTAGCTTTTTGAAATCTATCAGAAATAACCCCAATTTTGATATGATTGATAAATTTTTCGCAGTGTTAAGATTTTTTGAAAATTTTTGGCGACTAATTAATGAATGAAACAAAATAAATATTATTTCCTAATAAGAAAAAATAATTTTTAACAATTGTCCACCTTGAACATATTAAGCGTTGTCTTTCAATTCCAAGTGGTGGCGCGTGGTCAGGTTTAGTCGGAGTCGGAAATACCTTTAGAATATTTCTTATTGAATTACCAAGGCATTAAAATATATTAAAAAATAAAATTACTAATTAAGTTAAATAATTGATCATTTATTTCTTATATAATCCAACCGGTCCAACGCCCAAATAATCAATTTTATGGCCAAGTCGAATGGCATGTTCCAATGCTTTTTCATTGTTCACTGAATAGCCCAAAATTGCATCGGGGCCAAGCAGTTCACGTGCAGACTCAACCGGCAAATCGTTGGCACCCAAATGCACTCCGTCAGCGCCCGAGGCCAGGCAAACATCGACATGGTCATTGATAATCAACGGGATCCCTTTTGGCCTAAATTTGGGTAATTAGCACACAAAATGGCCTTTGTTTTTCATTTGCCGGTTCATTCATTCCACCGATTTCCCCCAATACACCCAGAAAACTTTTGGGTTTTTGAGGCTCGCTAAAATTAAAAAATTTTAAATATGCAACCGATCCTTCCAATGAATATTTAAATTATGCTTTCTTGGCACATAGTTTGATTGCTCATTAAACTTGTCAACACATTATGAAAAAATTTCTCGTTAATTACCCTATTAAATCCCGTAAAGAATATTAAGAATATTTCTGAGATTAACATTATGATTAATGCAAAGTATATATTTAGCTTTTTAAATTAATTTGTGCTTGCCTCGTTATGGTCAACAAATCTTTGGCAAGTGCCAAAATTGCCCCTTTGTGCCAATTTGGGGCCCGCAGTTGGACGATTTTCACCCCGCAAGGGATGACCGCGTTAAGCAACTTCACACAATGGGAATGACCACCGCACAGAATTGGGTCAACAATTAGATAAAGTGAAAAAAGGTCTTTTGGAAGCATTTTTTAAATAGAAAATTAAAAATAATTCAAATGCTTGAATACATATAAAATGGTAAAATAAATATGAATTGAAAATAAAAATATTGTTTTTTTAATTTTATTTGTTTTTTTAATAAATATATTATGTTGGAGGAAGATAAAAGGTAAATAAAAAATAAATAAAAAATATATTAAAAAATGAACGGAACAAAATAGGAAATTTATTCATTAAAAATAGAAAATCTCAATTCAAAATTTTAAGTCTCTTCTCGAGGTCATCTTCGCTTATGCTGGCCAATTTGTCCAAATATGCCACCGCAAAAGTGCCGGGTCCACGCGACTCGGCCGCCGCAAGTTCACCGGCCACCGAAGAGACCTAAGCCAAGGGATAGGAGGAATTGGAAAAAGATAAAAATAATTAAAAAATGATTTTGAAATTATAAAAAATAAAATTCCTAGCATTAAAAAGTTAAAGTTCAAAATAATTACCTATTTAAGGATATGCAAGAATTAGGAGATTGACAATTTTAGTTTAAACTCGGAAACCCAAAAGAAATTTTTCAATTTATCAAAAATTGCAAAAAATTCAATTTGTTTCAGATGTGCTAAAACTAGGGACCGGGACTTTTCGGGTTGAAAAACCGGCACTTTTGGCTGGAAAAACCGGGAATTTTCCGGTCCCGGTCAAAACTGGTCAAAACCGGGACTTCGGTACTCAGTTGTCCGTGTTTTGGTCCCGGTCCCGACCTACCCTAGCTAAAACTATAAAAAAAAAATTCGAAAACGAATTTAAAATTTCAAAACAGAAAACGAAATGTTTTGTTCCAATATTTTATTTTCGATTTTCGATGAAATCAATTATTTCCATAAATTTGACAGCGAATGCCAAAAAAAGGTCTTTCATTGGTCAGAATCATCTCTGATCAACTGTTTTAAGTACGTACAGCCAACGCAGTTAGACAGGCAATGCGTCGTTTGTGCTCGTCCGATTTGGCCAATGCCAAAAAGGCAGCGACACTCGCCGAGAGGGCACATCCGATGCCGGTGACTTTGGTCATCAGCGGGTGACCGTTGTCCAATTGGGTCATTAATGATGGGCATGATGGGTCAACAATAAAGTCATCTTTGCCAGTCATTGCCACAACACTTCCGCTACACAATGCCAAATCCTATTAATTATAAAACATAATTTAAACCAAATCTATCAACGGTTGAACCCAATAAAAAATAAATTTCAATTTTTTAAAATCTTTTTTTGCTCTTCGCTAATAATTTGGTGATGCCATTAGGAGCCTCAGCAAATTTTGAATCAATTTCTGTGGGAATTTGATCCAAGTGCTAAAAAAATATTTGTAAATACTTTTGCGTGTCCAATCGCTGCAGCACTTTCCACTTTCGAATCCGGACCTTTTCCACAAATGTCAGTGCCAATTTTGCCCCCGCTGGGCTGCTTTAACATTGTGGCCAATGCCATCACTTCAGAGCCATTGGCACGGATTGCAGTCGGATGCCATTGGTTAATCTGAAAGTTTTAAAATTTCCATCATGAATAGAAACAAATAATTATATAAAGGATTTGAAAATTTAAATAAATAAATTTAATATAAGTTCTTTTAAAAAGATTTTAAAATCAACAAATTAAATTAACTAAAATTAATTTTAAAAATACAAAATATTCTAAAAAAAATAAATATTTTTAACTCGGAAGCTTAATTCAAGGTTCTCACAAAATTTCGATTGATAACTTTAAAATGGCACCAATTCCACGGCAAATTGGCTTCGGAATGGAAGTGCTTGGCCAACTGCCACTGGGTCCAACACCCATGGGATGTCAGCTTCGACGGCACTTTTCACCGCTGCTTTGATGGCAACTTTTTGTGCCGATGTCAAAGTGCCAAGGTTTACTGAAAGAGCATCGGAATGGGCAGTGAATGAGCACACTTCTGACGGGTCCATCACATGAAATTGATGTCCAATAAGCATTTTTGTGCCAAATAATAAGAGAAATTGCGGCAAAAGTCCAATGTGTTTATGGCATACTGTAACTACCATGGCTGGTACGGCGCCAAGCGCGAGCAGTACATTGGCGGTGAAATTGCTTGCCACTTGGTTGGTCAAGCAGTGCACCAGCGGGGCACTATGGCGAAGTTCGCTGAGGAGGGCGTAAATTTGGCGAGGTGTGTAAGACATATTTAAAAAAATAGAACATTTTAATTATTAAAAAATTTAAGAAAAATTAATACGGAAAAACATACAAAAAAAGAGGAAACATTTTTTGAATAACAAAAAATAAACAAATCAATAAATGATAGATTAATTTTTTGAGCTACTTACTGATAATGATAACGAAAAAAATATGAAAAGATAAGACTCAACAACTTAAATAAAATAATTAATCCAATTACTATAACAAATGGAAATTTTATAATCATTATGGCTCAAAATTATATGGACTAAAAACGTCAAATATGGACTAAAAATGCCCGAAATATATGTTTTAAAGCCCCAAAATTCCAAAAAAGGTTTATATATTCAATATTGGCTTAAATAAACTAAAAATTACAATAAAAAACCAAAAAATTGATTTAAAACTTAAAAATGCAAATTTCCCAGGGACGGTCCCAGGATTTCGGTTTGGGGGGGGGGAGAGGTTTTTTGCTTTTCAAACCAACTTTTTTTGCGGCAGTTTCCAAGGCGGTGTATTTTTTTTTTAAATTAGCGAAATTTTTTGAAAAACTTGGGGTGAGGCTAGGTCTGGGGGGGGTTTCTTAATTAGCGAAAATACTCCAATTAAATCATAAAACCGATCAAATAATATTTCGATATCAACCAAATTATTATATAAATAGTGGAATTCTTTAACTTTTGAGAAATAAAAATATATAACAATAGTTTCAAAATTGTGAATTAAATTTAAAATGGTAATTTGTCTAATTCAATCCGATATTTTTAAGTAAAATTCATTTTTTTTTCTAACTTTTGCTTGTAATGGTAGCTATTATTTTCAATAAATAAAGATAACTTTATTATCAATGATAAAGTAATAGGCATTGATTATTTATTTAATTACACAACGCAAATTGTTATAATGAAGATTAAATTCATTAAATTTCATTGGTCTTCTGATCATAAAAATATAAAAAAAATAATGAAAAAATAATTTAAAATAAAAAAAACTTACAATGGATTACTACGAAAATGCCTATTCCAATTTGTCTTATCAAAATTATAAAGCCGAAAACCATAAAAAGGGGCTCGAAAAAACCAAAATTTTTAATTCGAAAGTAAGATTATCAAAAATATTTAAATATTAAAAAAAAAACCTAATTTTTAAAATAAAATGTGATTATAAAATTTATGTAATAGTACATTATTTATTACAACTTTTTGCTTGAAGTTGGAACGCGGAGAAAAATGCAAAATAAAAAAATAAATACAAAAAGTGACAAGCAGCATATTTCCAAAATAAAAATTGGACATGAAAATTGATCAGAATCACTTCCCCAAAAAAATCAATTCAATCAAAGATATCATCATCAGCAGCTTACCAATGTAACATCAGCCTCTGTTTGTTATCTTTCAGTGGGAGGGAAATAGAGGTAAAATAACTTCGGGACTAGGTCGTTTCGGCGCAGTTCGATCGGTTTAAACCCAAGTTTTTCGCTATAACTTTTTACTTTGTCAACCAAATGATTTTCGAACTTTTTTGGCTATTTTTCGATTTCGTTGGCAAAGAAAAAAGTTATAATCAAAAACTGCCAAAGGGATACATAGAAAAGAAATTCTAAAAAGAATAAAAAAGAAAATTCTAAAAAAAAAATAAATTCAAAATTTGTCTCAATCAAATCGCCAGAATTATTCAAAGAAATGAATGGAAACAATGACAAATCAAAAGGAGGCGAAAGGAAGAAACCGCTGGTATCTGAAAAATGAAAAATATATTTAATTATTTAGAAATAAAATATGGAACCTAAAGGTTGGCCATTCTTTGTGAAAATAATCCGCCGAGTGGCCAAATTAATGCCACATCCAAATCGCCAGAATAAAAGTTAGGCATTCCAATATTGAATGATCCATTAATCCAAAAGTAGCCATTGCTTTGGTATGCGCAACTGTCCGAATTTTGGCCGATCATTCCGTCCAATGGCATCACTTTGGTGGCAAGTCCAATTGAGCAAAGACTGAATTTGAAAATAAATAAATCAAATCAATAGGTAAAATTTGATTGTGCTACATTTTTGCCACATCCAACAAAATCGCCAGAATAAAAGTTAGGCATTCCACTATTGTATGATCCATTAACCCAAAAGTAGCCATTGTTTTGGTATGCGCAACTGTCCGAATTTTGGCCGATCATTCCGTCCAATGGCATCACTTTGGTGGCAAGTCCAATTGAGCAAAGACTGAATTTGAAAATAAATAAATCAAATCAATAGGTAAAATTTGATTGTGCTACATTTTTGCCACATCCAACAAAATCGCCAGAATAAAAGTTAGGCATTCCAATATTGAAAGATCCATTGACCCAAAAGTAGCCATTGTTTTGGTATGCGCAACTGTCCGAATTTTGGCCGATCATTCCGTCCAATGGCATCACTTTGGTGGCAAGTCCAATTGAGCAAAGACTGAATTTGAAAATAAATAAATCAAATCAATAGGTAAAATTTGATTGTGCTACTTTTTGCAGCTTTTAACTTTGATTTCAAAGTATTGAATGCCAGCGGATTCGGTCAACAAAAATGGGTGTTTAGCGAAGACAGAGCGACGAACTTAATGTTGTGTTTACTATAATATTTTTAATATTAAAAATAATAAAAATAAAAATTCATTCTCCTCTATATTTTTTATCTATAAGTCAGTAAAAGTCCAAAAAAGTTATTCCAACATAAAGAATTTGGCCAAATCAGCGGAATGTACAAAAATAAATTACTGAAATCTGAAACTCGTAATTACGGATTTTTCAATTACGGAAATCCTTCATCCGTAATTGCGCTCATCCCTGCCTGGAATGCTTAAAACTACGATTTTTGGGGAGCTGGAACTCTATATTTTTTTCGTACTTTACACAAATCAAATCGTTACCGCTTCCATTGCCTTGGTAATGCACTTTCAAAGATTCCGAGCCAAAGATCTCGAGATCATTGTGACTGGCATTGACATCCCAACAATTTGGTGTTGGGTTTGAAAATTCCTTAAATGATTTTCGTTTACATATTAAAATTAGAGACCGCACAAGAGGGTCGGTCGAACGGTTTCGGTTAAAAAACTGAAATCAATAAAACCGAAGAAAAATTTTCGGTTTATTTCGATTTTTGAATTTGTTATTTTTTTCCAAAAAAAAGCAATAAACCATTTTTATTAACAGAAAAAGCGAAAGATAAATTTTAGAGCTATTAAAGCTAAATCGAGTGGTGTACTATAGGTTGGAAAATAATTGAAAAAGGCAGCCAAAAAACGTTTGTTTGCTGCCATCTGATTCTAAAAAACCCCCCAAAATAGGTGCTAAAAATTGGGAATGAGATAAATAACTTTAAAAATCAAAAATTTTGTCAAAATAAATAAATAAATAAATTTTGGAGATGAATTTTTGGTAAGATTTTCCATTTATTATGGGTGTATTTTTCTGAAAATTTTCGGTCGATTCTCAGGGCTCTATTTTCGTTTTTATTGGATTAATGCTAATAAATTTTTTGAAAAAGCTGAAAATATTTTAGAAAATTTCTCAAAATCAAAAACGAGCATAAAAAAGCAGTAAAATATTGTAATTAATAGGTTATGAGGATCGAATTCTCTATTCGGTTTTTTTCGATTTATCATAAAAGTCGTTCGATTGATTCGGTTTTTTGATTAATCCGGTCGGTCGGTTTGGTTAGAAACCGAAAAAACCAGAAATTAAAATTTATTAAATTTATTTTTTTACCATTTTTAAATCGGTCTTTCAAAGCGCCAATTATATTTTTTTCTTTCTTTTGCTGTTCCTCCAGTGCGGTGAATTTTTTTTCGATCGTCTTGATCATGTCTTTGTCGGTGTTAGTTTTGGCTTCAAATTCCGTCTGCTGGCCACCTAAACAATTATAAAATGAAAATGAATAATTATTATTAACTAATAATTTTTAATCCAATATTTATGCCGAGAGTCTCAGCTTTGAGTCTCGGTTTCAGTGTTGCGAAATTTCCGGATTTACTCAACACTTTTTTCACAAATACTTAACACTCCATAAAATTAATTGAGAAATAAGATATTAAATATAAAAATTAATTTGCTTTTACATTGTCCAACTCGTGCCGTTGGTTGGGCCTCATTTGTGGATGTGTGTGACATTTCCATAAGGTAATTGGGTTTTTTGAATAAATGAATGTTGAATAAATAATAAAAATTAATGGCAAAATCACTTGAAAGTAGAGTTGCACGGGACCGGGATTTTTGACAAAAACCGGGACCGGGACTAGAAAAGTCGGGACCGGGACCGGGACCTCGATTTTCGTCCGGGACCGGGACCGCGAGAAAAACCGGGACCGGGACCAACCGGGAATTTTTCCAAGAGAAAAATTTTTTTGAAAAAAAATTTGAAAATTTGTATCCACTTTGTTATGAAATTTTCCTAAATTCAAAAATGTACCCATAACATTTTTTAAATTTCTTTTGGGGGACGGAATCTTGGAATTTTCTGAGTCCCAAAATTCTGGATTTTTTTAAATAATATTTTTTGCTTTTAAATTGCTCTTTTTGTGGCGCTGTTTTTTCAAAAAACTTTTTTGAAACATTGGGAGGGGGTAGGTTCCGGCGGTGCCGATAGGCGCCGCCGGAAAAATTTTGAAATTTTGATTGAGATTTGTTAACAGAATTTACCAAAAAATGACCAAATATTTAGCTAATTTGTGGGTTTTAGACTGCTTAAAAAAGAAAAAAATAATAATTTTTAAGCTGAAATATTTTATTAATTAAAGTTTCAATTACAAAAATGGTAAAGAAAATATAAAAATATTCCGTTGAAGTGGGGAATTGAACCCAAGCGACAAATAATGAAAGTCAGAAGGCTTAGCCACTAGACCACATAACGATGTAATAAATATGAAATAAATAATAAATTTTTTTCTCTCAAAAATTTCTCATTCTTCACCAATTCCCTCTTTTTTCTCATCCAGACCCCCATTCTTACCAGTGCTTATTTAGTCCCGCCGGGACCGGGACTGGCAAAACCGGGACTTCTGTTTTTCCAAATATCGGGACCGGGACCGGGACCTGAAAAAACCGGGATTTCCCGACCCGGTCCCGGTCCCGTGCAACTCTACTTGGAAGGAATGAATCACTGGACAATGAGATGAGAAAATGTGATAAAAGCAGCAAAGCAATTTGAATGCATAATAAATAAATTAAGTAAATCATAGAAAAATATTGGAAATGACAAAATGATGAAAGTAATCAAATTATCAGAGGGGAAAATGTGCAAGAAAAAAATAATAAATAATGAGCCAAATGTTAATAATTTCCATTTAAATGGCAAATATTATTAAAAAAATGCTGTTTTAGGTATAAAATGTATAATAGCATGCTAATTGGTTGTTGAATTTCAGTGCAAATAATTTATTAAAGCGGGGGGTGCAGCAACGAGGCAGCGATTCACAGCGATTAAGTTCTAAAATTTTGATTAATTTTAAGTGTTATAACATAATTTAAATCTAAAATTAATAAAAAAAAAAAAAAAATTTATTTTGCATATGTTTCTCTCTCTCCCCTACCTCTGCTGTTTGTGTGCCTCCCTCTCTCTCTCCCCCTATCTATATGTTTCTTTATGTCTCTCCCGCCCTGTCTCTATGTGTCTCTAGTCTCTCTCTCCCTATCTGTGTGTGTCTTTATGTCTCTCGCGCCCTATCTGTGTGTGTCTCTATGTTTCTCTACCATCCGGCCCTATCTCTCTTTTCTTTCTCCCTCCCTCTCTCTCTCTCTTATTCTCTCGTGCCTTTCTTTTTGCTTATCGGTCTCTGACTTTCTCCATTACCTCTCTCGCTGCATTCTTTGAAAATGAACACAAAACGATGCTCTCCCCTTCGAATAAGTCATTATCCTCAGCGCACGCACTTTGGCATTGCCCCAGCCAATTGATCCGTTTTCCTCTCCCTCACACATTCCATTCCATTTTCCTATTTTGCACCTCAATTGATGTTTTCTCACTTTTTACAATCGCTAGAAATATGCAAATTAACATAAAATATTATGACAATTTCAATGCTTCATAACTTTTTCTTCAAATATTTTAGTTAACATTCTTGCTGCATATTATTCAGTAACTCCAAGGGTTCTCTATTAGTTTATAAATTTAACAGTTTTATAATTAAAAAAAGTATGATCAAAAAATTTTAAAATTCGCATTTGCACTTTTTACCGTAAATCTATCCGAATCTTGAGGGATTTTTGTCAGTTAAATTGCAACTTACAATATAAAAAATGATGAAAACCGCTTGTTTGTTAGCTTTCACTAAAAGGCAAAGATTATCATTTATAGAAAACTAATATTTTAGGAAATTCAGAAAATTTTTACAAATTCATTCAAAATAATTAAAAAATCTTCTTTTGAAAAAAAGTTTAAATAATTTATTTCAAGTAAAAAGTATAAAATTAAATTTTTATTTTGTTTTTTACTTAATAAAATCAAAAAAATTGAAGTTAAATTAAATTAATGAAAATTATTCAAATCAAATTTACATCAATTATTTCAAATAATTAATCATTTTTTGACTCAAATTATTGAATTAGAAATTCCGATTTGCTATTCACATATTTTTTTCGGCGCGCTTTTTCATGGCGTCGCCGGGAGAAATTTTTTAATATTTGAGTGTGATTTGTTAACACATTTTCAACAAAAGGCTGGTTATTGGGATTATTAGGCTCAATTTGTAAACGGATTTTCTTTAAAAAATGATAAAATGGGTCAATAAAAAACTATGAGGAATCATTTTTTCAAGAAGATTAGGCATAATTTTCAATCAGGCCCCCATTCTTAACAGTGATTGTTTTTGCCCGGTTCCCAGTTGCCCTACCGGAAAATAAATTTTCAAAATCAGTAACCGGGACCTCGGATGACTGGGAATTGCCGTCCCGGTCCCGCTCTGCTCTAATTTAATCAAAAAATTAGAAAATTCATATTCTTAATATGAACAAAGCAATGATTTTTTAAAGATATAAAATAATGTTGGAATCCAACTTGAAAAATAATAACGAAATTATGATTCTGAGCATCATTGCTCTGCTGGAAAAATGGGGAAGTATACAATTTACAAATAACTTAAAATATAACTTAAAATATTTTTGACAATAAATTCATTTATGATTCAAAAATAGAAAATAACTGAGTCAACGTGCAAATGAACTCTACGATGAAAATAACTTACTATTATATTAAGAAAATAAAAATTAATATTAAGGTTTTCATAATACCAATGAATAAATTTAAAATAAACTAAAATATAACGAACTAAATATTTATAGGTAATTATTTTAAATATGTGTTTAATTTTAAAAAAATTATAAAAACATTCATAAAAAATTGACTAAAATATTTTTTTTAAAAGAGGAAAACAATCTGTAAATAAATTATTCAATTTAATAAGTTAGAAAGCAACCGAAAATTTAACAAATAATTAAATGAATGAATTCCAGAAAAAGTTTTATGAATAAATGGAAAAAAGTGATCTGCTAAGAATTTTAAATTACTTCTCTAAAGAAAGCAGAAACTATTCACTATGACAGCTCGGCGACGAGAAAAACATGTAAAGTTAATTAAAAGAAAATAACAAAAACAAAAAATATACGTATAAAATAAAATAAAAATATAAAACTATTTTATTTAAAAAAATCATTCATAATACATGAAAATTAAAGTACTACCAAGAAATTACACTTGAAAATTAAAGCTATCAAAAATTCCATTCTAAAGAATTTTTTTTGTCATGAAAATAGAGGTCATTCATTATAGATGTGAAGTTTTTAAAGATTTCAAGAAAAGAATGAATCAATGATTATAATCATTTTCAAAAAATGGAAAAATTAATTACTAATTGCTGTACATTCAACCATCGAATTTATTTCTAAAAATTATTTACTAAAAATTTTATTTTATAATTGTAAATTGCTTGGGTTAATGAATAGAATTCGAATTTTTTTTATTTGCAAAACAGTTCTAAATTTAACAAGTTATAAATGATCAAGTAACAAATGAACATTAGTTTAATGAATTAAAAATTACCTAACAATATTGAATAAGACAAACTATACCAAATGCTATTTATAAAATATTATTTAAATTGCATTATAATTTGACAATACTTGAAACAGCTAATTTTTTAAGATATATTTTTAGTAAATCTATTAGTTTCTTAATTTTTTTAAATATCTTAAAACAATAAAGGAATTGCATGCATTTCATTAATATGATTAAAAAGATAACGGCAACAATTTATAAGGAATTTTTATCAATATTAAAAAAATTCTGTTATAAAATTCTATAAATAAAAAAATTGAAAATCCTAAGGCGAACAAGGGGAGCCAAATTGACATAAAATTGCACTATAATTTATAAAATAAAAAGTTAGAAGTAGAACTAAATTGTAGAGTTAATTGATTCAATGTTTAGCATTATTGACAGCGCAATCTATGATTTAAAGATTATTCACTAATAACACTTTTTGAATACGATTTTTCATTGACACGAAAACTTGCAAAAAATTCATCGGATTGAATAATATATATTTTAATTTTTATCAAGTTTTTTTATAATGTAAAATAAAAATTTTGAAAGAAATTTATTAATTTCCAGACGAGTTTGAAAAAAATAATTATAAAAAATAAAACTTATTATATTTTTACGACGATGTAAATAAATGAATTCGAGGTATAAGTTGCGAAAGCTATACCCAAAGGGATGTATTCAAGAAAATAATAAATATAAAATACATAAAACGAGATTTTGAATTATATATCTTTAGTGAAAAAATATTATAAATTTTTAAATATAATAAACATAGATTTTAGTAAAATAGCAAAATTTTTATAATGCCAAATATAACAATTATCGTCTTTATAAGTAATTCGTCGTGATAAATTCTATTAGGAGATTCAGATTTATTGTCGCCTAATGACTTATTAACTAATAACGCAATGAAAAACCCAAGCTATATAAAATTCAAGTGAATTAAAATATAAAAGAAAATTAGTAATATTAATTTGGAGAAAGGATTTCTCCATCGAAACAAACCGGACTCAAGCCACGCGAGGTTATTTAATTTATTTATAAAAATTTTAAAGTCTCTATTACTTTATTGATAAATTTTTAAACTTTAACTAAATGATAATGAACATATTCATTTGTAAAATATAATTTTATAAATATATTAAAGATGACCATAAATTAATGTACCAAAAACTTCATCAAAAAGAAATTATATAAATTGCAGCAATAAGAGCTTAATTTAAATATTAAAATAAATTGTGAACCTGAAATACTGGATGGGTCACATGGATTTACTTAAAAATAATTAATATAAAAATATGAGAATTCATGTAATTTGGTGGAGAATAAAATTTGGTTGAAACGGCGCTTTAATTTCATTAAAATTTGGACCCAGCCAATTTCGCCCAAACCGGCTCATTCACATGAAAGGCGTAACAAATTAAACATCTCTTATCCCAAATAGCAATTATTTAAATTATTTAATGGTAGCAAAAATAAGAATCTATTAAATTTAAAAAACTAATATTTCTTAATTTATATCATCTAAAATAAATTTCTTCAGGAAGTAACAGAACAAGCATTGATTCAGTTCTGGATTCGCAAAGTTTTTATATTAAAGCATAAAAAATTCATTTAACAACATTGAGTGGGACATAATATAAGTGGACTAGAAATAATATAATTAATCCAACTTTAATTATTGGAAGATCAAAAAAAAACCAGATAATTTAAAAAATTGAAGCATTGCCTTTGATCTAGATGATTTAAGAAGAAAACTTGCAATTACACCTATTATAAAAAACAGCATAAAAATAATTATGAGTATAAATATAAATAATTTTATAAATCCCATTAATATAAATAGGTGTTATAAAAGAGTAATTAAATGGACGAATGCATAAATTAAATAAAAAGCTTTTAAATTGAATTAAATAATAATCTAAATGGAAAGAAAGCTTAATATAACAAAAGGCTGAATCACAAAAAAGATCAATCTATCCTATAGAGAGAAAGAGTTTAACAATTTTGTACGTCGACATTATGTAATAAATAAGAAGTACATTTTATAAAAGAGAATTACAAATTTATTTATACAACATAATTAATTTTTTTACAATATAAATAAAAATTAAAACCTAAATATTTTATTTAAAAAAGAAATTTCATAAAATAAAAATTTAAAATTAATTTTTTTTTTCATTATTGCGTTCTTTATTTCCATTTATTATGATCAGCTTATGCGGACCGCTTACAACCATGAGCGGGGAGAACAACAAGATATTTCCAAGAATAAAACATATGAAACATTTGTTAGAAAATATTAATTAATGTAATAATTAAACAAATAAAGGTGAAAAATGAGATTATATAAATTTTTTATTATACTATCTCTTTAAAAACGATAATAGAAGAAAACATAATTAATTTAACTGCAAAAAATTAAACGGGAAGTTAAAAAATTTAATTTTATTAAAAATTACAAAAAAATAAATAAATAAACAGAAATAATTAAGAAATGTAAAAAAACTTGCGGAAAAACAACACATAAAAACCCAATATATATATATATATATCGTTTGTAATCAACCAAACATCAGACAAATTTATCAACAAAAATTAATAGAAATGCATATAAAAACAGGCATAAAAATTACTAAAAAATAAACTTTTAAAAATCTTTTAAAAATATTTATATTTCCCTTCTTAATTCTGACAAGATAAATTAAATTACAGAAACGACATAAGACATATATAATATTTTAAATAATATTGACTGAAAGTTAAGGAAATTTTTCAATACTTTAGCAAAAGGTAAATAATTGTTAGCTATGTATGAAACTTGTTAAAGTATTAAAATATAAATTCCCAACAATATGCGCAATAGTAGTATCCTGCGTCAAATCGCACCGGTTTGTGGACCTGTGTTTTTAGTAACTAAAATCCTTTATACATTTGCATCCTGTAAAAAATAAATATTTGATAAAATCTATAATTATTGTCAATTTGTAGCCGATAAAATAAAGGACAGGGATTAAAATAAATGTATTCATTATAAAATAATATGTGATTTTGATATCAATTAAATAACCGACTGAATACAATATATGTATTTCTATTTATAAAATCTATAATAATAACAAAATTGTAATTATCGTTAAATGAAAGAGCAGTCTTTCAAGAAAGGATATATAAAAATCGTTGGAAGACTTGAAGCCTGGAAATTAATATAAATACTCTAATTGAAACAGCAACTTGGATTCATAATAAAGAAATCTAAATAACAAGATGCAGACAAAAATTATTTTAATAAACTCATACAAAATTTGTTCGAGATCATTTGGTCTTAATTTATTATAAAAAATCAATAATAATAAAAATAAAATCCGAATGATTTTTATTTTAAATCATACATAAATCACATCATTTTAATAAAAAGAATACATGAAATAAGTATTTAATTAATTTAAAAATTCTTAAAAAACACAAAAGTTAATACCATTTTTTAATAAGCATTAATTAAGTAAAACCAATTATTTTATACACAAGAAATGGTGAAAATTTTGGTAAATTATTGCCTAATTTGGTACATACATTATTTGTTTAAAATTATTTCGCATGACTCATCGTATTAGTTACATCAACCCATGAGAAATGTAAGACTCTACGGAAGGCATACATATAATTTAAAACCGGCATCCAGCAATAACTTGTGCCATTTAGCATACGAAAAGCGTTACAAAAGATATAATTAAATTTATATTAAAAATGCCATTCAATTAAAATTAAGTAAATGAAGGTAAAATTTCTGCAACAATAAAATTAAACAAAAAGAATTAATTTAAGTAAAAGTTTACGGCGTATACAAAATAACAAAAAACTATGGAAAGGAAGATTAACTCAAAACTAGTTTCAAACAAAATGAACAAATTCATTTTAAAAAAGTAAATGTTTCGAGTAGGATGTTTATTGTAAATTTATTAAAAATTTCTTATTATTTTAAGTATTGAAAAAAGCTAAACCTTAATTAAAATAAGTAGAAATACATTTAATGCTAAATTAATAAAACTAATGAGTGGAAAAAGAAGAAGCGAAGAAGCTGTTGTATTATGACACAGTTCTACAAGAATAATTATAAAGATTCTCTGGTCCTGTCCATCGTTAAGGAATATGTCCGTTGTTGAGGACAAGGGTGAAAATAAAACAAGGAAAATTTATTGTTTGGTTTAAAAAAATTAATTAATTTAATTTTAAATAATATACTTGCTAATTTATAAGCCATATTTCTCTGTTTTGTTGAAGGTTATTTAAATAAATAAACTATTGCCAAATTGTTTTATAATGCGAAAATTCAAAAAAAAAAAAACTCTTCCTTAGCAAATCGAGTGCATTGGTGTTTTATTTTCTTTTTGTGTTCTTGGATGATGATATATTGAGCACCGAACTTTTTGACAGCAAAGGACATTTCTACAGAAATATTATAAATTTTAGCAAGGGACTTTCCGACAGAAAAAGTAATTAAATTTCAAATTATGGGGTGTAAAATCGTAAAATTTTTTCCAAAACAAAATGAAGCCAAACATATTGAGATAAATAATTTTTAAGAATCTAAAATTTTTACCAAGAAAATACTTTGCTGTCGAAAAGTCCGGGAGCCAAAACAAGTGAAGAATTATAACACAATCATATTATTAAAGCAATCTTAAATGTAAAAACTACACAAAAGAAGCCGGAAAAAAAGAATAATTAAATTATTATAACAAATAAAAAACAAAAACTAATTAAATTTTTTACATAATTATTTTTGAAAATTAGACATAATAATTAATGCTCCGCTTTAAAAAAAAGAAAACCTAATTGGGAACGCATAGCTTTTCAATGTGCCTGAATTTGATAATCAGATTTAAAAGCACTACATTGGTGAAGTTATAGTTCGATTAAACAATTAATCGGGATATTAAAGCAATTAATTATTAATGACTATTACGAACAAGAAAAAAATATATAATGACTATTTAAAAAAAATAAAGGAAAATAATTTTTATATATGTTATATAATGAATAGTGTTGCAAAAATAAAAATAAAAGAAAATAATTTTTAAAAAAATTCTTGCCACTGATTGAAATTGTCCGATAGAGAAGATTCGTCCATGTCTTTTGCGCATCATAAACTTTCTAAAATATTATCCATTATATGATGGGTATGGCAATAAAATAGGACAATAAAAATAAGTATTTATTTTATAATTGTTATTGTTTATTGAAGGGTAATATGACAAAAATCCCACGTATTTATGTTTTAAATAATTTAATTAGCATAGAAGGACAATGGAATTTTTCAAAATTGAAAGGGAAAGGCAAGAAAAACCAAGCCTAAGAAAATTTCAACTGCGTTTTTTTTGCAAGAATAATAAAAATAATCATTAAAAACTAAAAAATAAATGGAATTATAATTTTTAAATAATGATATGAATTATAAAATTATAATATTATTTTATAATTGTTGTAAATAGTCTAATAAAATAAATAAATAATAATAAACAATTTAAAAGTAAATAAAATGACTTAAACAAGATAAAAAATATATAATTCTTTCAAAGAAAAAGATAGATTTTTAATCTTAAAAAATGTAAATATGTTTTATTAAAAAAAGTAATGAAAAAGCATTGTTAACAAAAACTTAAAACCTATAATGAAGAATAAAAAGTAATATTCGATGTATTAACACAATTAATTTTTTGCTAAAAATAGCCAGACGTAACGATGACATATGGATAATGTTATGTAATAAATATAAAAAGACTAATGATTATTCGAACTTTAGTCTTAACAAGCAAAATAATTATATATGCTAAAAAGCCCAAAAAGTATAATAACTACAAAAATGAGTAAAAGTACATATAACAAAATAATATAATTCTTATTCTTCCTTAATAAAAATTGGAAAAATAAATAAATTTCTACATTTGATGTTTTAAAATATGATACAAAAAAGCAATAAGAGAAACAAAAATTTAAAGGCTACTTTATAGTACATTAAAAGCCTGTGAAATGTGAAACAAATACATAAATTTTGCCAATAAATTTTCACAAAATTTGTGGAAACAATCATTGTCTACTCTGCATGAGAAGGAGGAGTAAAATACTCGTAAACAATATTTAAAAATTTTAAAGCAGAAATGATTTAAGTTAATAAAATAAAATTTAATGGAAATTACTTTTTTACATCATAACAAATTAAATATGAAGCAAACTGCAAAAATAATCAAATATTCATTTCATATTTCCTTATTATTGTGCTTATTACCAATTTATATTATTCCTGTAAAGAAAATTCAATACAAAAATAAATATATAATTATTAGATAATAGAAAAAATTAATGATTTACACATTTCAATAACATCCAACCAAAATTTAAAAAATCCTTGAGGAATAAAAAACTATAAATGAAATTAAGGCGTGCACGAGAATCGACCTAAGTAAATTAAAATTTAAGTATTAAACTCACATATATAATAAAAAAAACTGTGAAATTTTTCTTTTATCGTAAATAAATGAAAAACTGGCAACGTTTTATTACGCGCCCTTGTAATTGAGAAATAAATAAAATAGAAAAAACTAATTTTTTAATTGGATTAAATATATAATTTGAAGAAAAAATTAAAATTTAGTGAAAGAAATTTCAAAAATAAAAACTAACTAAATTTCTAAAAGATTTTATTTTATTTGAATTAATCTTTAACTAAAAAATCAAATAAAATATATATTTATTTTTTACATTCGTTTGAAAATTCATAATTTTTAAAATGATTATTCAAATAGCGCAATTCTTTAAGATAAATAAAAATTTGAATATTTTGACGGACAGCTTATAGTATACAATATAAAATTGAAAATATTCTGAGTCATGATGGCTTAAAGGACGAAATAATCAATTAAGAAAATATGAAAAAAGCACTAAATGCGTATTTAAAAGAAAAGTAAAATAAATGAAAAATGAAAAAAATTGCTGTAGAAAACGAACAAGAAATAACAAACCGACATTTTAGTAGAAGAATAAACAAATAAATGAAATAATGTTTTACAATTATTTAAAAATTGATAAAATGTATTTATTTGAATATTTATTGAATTTAAGGAAATCTGATTAGATAAGATAAATAAAATAGTTAAACAATATTTTATTACCAAAACAAATAATAAAAAAATCTGATTACCTATGTATTTTATAGATTTATTTTTATGCTTTTAATGCAATATTCTTTAAAATGTTATATGAAAAAAGAATATTGCTAATTTTAATAATTTAAAAACTAAGAAAACAATTTTGCACGAGAAATACAAAAACCAAAAATCCCTTTGAAATGATGTTTATAAGCATGCGCGAAATATTTTAAAATAAAGAAATGGAAGGACGAGAAAAACGAATAAAAATCACTAAGAAAAGTTAATTTAATATATTGTCAATATAAGCTGTGTAATTTAAATTATCACCGAGATCAACAGTGTTGATTACGGATAGCCACATATGCCATTTATTCTCTGCCCATTATCCGTTTTTAAATAAATTATTAATATAATAATAATAAGAAGGAAAATATTGGTGGCCTCAAATAGAAGCATCTTCATTAACAAACTATTATCCTAGCACTTTGGTTGAAAATAATTTTTTTTTAATAGTTAACAATAAATAAAGATCACTGTAAGCATCAAAATAAAATAATGAGGAAAAATATTGAAAACTCAAACCCCTATAAAAACAAATAAATAATGAAAATCATTTTTCATTTAATTTTAACATTATTTTTTCATTAATATTTGAAGAATTATTCGGCATGGTATAAGTATAATAAATACGAAGCAAAAAAATTCCTTTTGAAGAATGAATTATAATGAACTCTTTCAAAATCTCCTTTATCGCTACGAGAGTTTAAATCTGATATTTTACAAAGAATATATGCAATTCATGAGTTTTGCCAGGCAAAAGTTATAAATAGATAGATCTCTGATTTATGATTTTAATAATAAAACTACCATGATTTGATGTTTAAGAATTGAAAAAATAAGTAATAATATAAAATAAATGTCAAGCTAAATATTTAATTTTAATTGGAAAATAAGAAATGATTTTTGTGTTTTTCTAAGATTGAGAGAAGTAAGAAGTCAAGATGAAAAATAAAATATAAATAATTTATTAAAAGGTATCCAGAAAAATATAATAAGATAGTTAATTAATTGCAAATATCAGTTAAAATAAATAAGCAATACCAAGTTTTTGGCATTATCAATTAATTGACAAAAATAAAAAAAACTTATTTTAAACAACATTTACAACAAAAATTTGTAATCAAATTTCTTTATCAAAATTAATCCAAAATATATTGCAAATTAATAGATAAAGAAAAATTAAAAATAAGAAAAGCCAATAATTGCGTGGAGACAAAGAAATTTCGCTTTTTCTTCTTTGGCGTTTTTGTTCAAATTTTCGTACATTTTTTCCAATTTTTCCTCAAATTCTTGCCGAAGATTTTTCTTCAAATTCGTTTGATTTTTCCTCCTCGTTAATCATAATTAAATTCGACCTCATTTTTCAACATCAGACCATTGGTACTCTTAATACTCAGTGATTAACTGCTGAAATTTATGAGCCAATTCATTTCTTTTACCTTAAAAATTTTAAAATGCTTAATTTAAAATAAATAATTGTATATATACCTCCAACATAAAGTCTGAATATATATTCGTACAAAATCGTCCAAATATTTGCGCCTCGTTTAACATTCTGACATATTGTCCAATTTCATCCCCAAGTTTGGCACATTGCCAATTTTTTCGCACTAAATACACAACGCCAAGATGGGCCTCAAATTTTTATTGCAAATCAGGGGTGGGGTGCGCACAGAAAAATCCCGCGGTGGCGGATCCAATTTGCCGCGGTCGCGGATCGCGCAAAAAAACGCCGCGAATCGCGGATCGCGTCCCATCCTTGTTGCAAATGCTTTTTAACTTTTTGCGTAAATAATTCTATATTTTTTCGCAAATTAAAAAAATTCGAAAAATTTGTCGCTGATCCTTTGATAAATTGCGCAAAAAGAGCATCTTCAATCTAAATTTTTGTAGTGGTTTGTCTTCACCCGTGTTCATTCATCATCGAATTCGTAATGGATAATTATTCTATGTTTATCATCTTCTAGATAATTTGCGAAACGTGATCTATTTGTCTCACATTAATTCGCCTTAGAACATTTTCTCCGAATTTTCTGCTCCGACACGTTTAGGCCCGGACTATAACTTTTTTTCTATGTCAATCAATTCCAACATTGTTGGTAGCATTTGATAGCATATTGTCCTCTATTTGTCCTTTTACTACTTATTAATGCTTTCCAATCACCATATTATCCTAATTTATGATAATAATTTTGACTAATTTTAAAATATTTTAAAATTCTTTATTAATCGTCCTTCGTCTATTTTTTTTATTTGTTTGTTCTTTGCCCCACCTCTCTCTCTTTTCTGTCACTCTCTCTCACACTCTTTCTCATTTCTTTTGTATCTGTTCTCACTTTTTATTCACCCTCTATATCTTCTCTCTCTCTCTCTATGTCTCTCTCTCTCTCTCCCTATCTCCCCCCCCCCTCTCTCTCTCTCTCTCTTCCTATCTCCCCCCTCTCTCTCACTCTCTCTTACTGCTTCATTTGTTTTAATCAATATAAAAGGACGCGGTGTCGTCGTTCCATTCTCATTGCCCGCAAAATGCTCAAATTGTTCAATATTTTGTGCCGTGGAGACGAACCGAAAATAGTCTCAGTGTGGGCGAACCGAAATCGGTCTCGAAAAAAATAATTTTAATAAAGACAATTATTTAAAAAAATAAACTAAAATAAAAACTTTCCACCTCCGACCAAAAAAAAGTTACATCGAAACGAAAATTTCAAATCTTGAAGCCACAAATGAAGAGGCAAGTAAGCTTACTTATTGTGCTTTATTCATGGAACAAAATCTAGCATTTATTTTGAGTAGAATATTTTAAGAAAAAACATTGAAAAAAAGTTGAACCTCGAAATTAGATTATTGTTTTTTAAAATTTTTAAATTGAAAATTAATATTCAAATTAAAAAATTGCTTTAAAATAATTACATTTAAAAGTTTTATTGACACTGAGACTATTTTCGGTTCGCCCACACTGAGATAATTTTTCGGTTCGCCCTTACTGAGACTATTTTCGGTTTGACCTAGCACCTTTTGTGCATTTGGCAAAAGTTTATTCATTTTTCATTTTTTCGTTCTTAAATGTGAAAAAATAGGAGTTTGTTATGTCAAATCATTTTAAAGAAAAAATACAAAATAAAGTTAAACATTAATTTTGAAAATTGTGTAAATCTAAAAAAAATTGTTGGGACAAAAAATCATCAAAATAAATTTTTTAAATTGGTTTTGAACCCGTTTATATCACGAAAAATTGCCTTAAAATCAGTCAAAAAGCCATTTTAAATAAAAATTTTGAACAAGTTTGGTATTATTCGAAATCCCTTGATAAGCTACGCCTAAAAAATCCAAGAATAAAGTCAAACCGATTAAATAGGACCCACTTGACTTGAATATTATGCTAAAAACCAGCGGACTGTCGATTAAGGCAGGCATTAGATAGGGCGAGACTACCAGCTACGTAAGAAGTCCGCGCGTGATCCGCAGGCGTTCGACTGATTGATGCTCCTTTTTGCGAAAATTTGCTTGTCAAATTATGGTACTGAAGTATCCATTTTCACTGGGACTCAGTTACCCAGTGATCTGATGGCATTGGCTCGATTTTATTCCTTGATTTATAGCCTAAGCTCGTCAAGAGCATTCGAGTGATACAAAGTTTGTTCATGTTTGACCTTTTTAAAATTTGAGGAGGTCCCTATTTTGCATTAATTCTATTTTATTAGTCGGGGAATTATGGGTTGTAAAAAATAAAGGTTAAACAGCCAAGCAAACTCACTTTGAAAAACTACTAATTTTTCATTAAACTACCCTAAAATCATTGATTAAAAATAGTTGCTAAAAAGTGGCTCTAAATCGATTAAAATATTCGGAATGTGATTTCGTGCTTCTCTCATAGTAAAACAAATTATCCTGAAAGAAATTTTTATCTTAAGTTTTCTTTAATGTATGAAAAATTTTAATATATTCCCAAAAATTTAATCTAAACTTATAAAAAATGTTTTTAATATTCTACTTAAAAAATAAAAATTTGATCTAAAAAGGAAAAAGAAAAATTTAAATAAAAAATAATGAAAACATTTGTTTAGTTAAAGAAGTCTCCTTTAGTTAGACAAAAATCAATAAATATTTATCTTAATTATTTTATTAAATAATAAATAAATCAAACTGCGTTAAATTGGAAAAAACCAATTAATTTTATCGGCATAAATATTGAAAAAGGCCTTATTCGGAATAATAGCAATGAAATTAACAAATATAACGATTTAAACAAAAAAAAGCATTTCTAATTTTGTCTATCAACCAATCGGACATTGAATATTAGATATTATTATTTTTATTTTATTAAAAAAAATAGATCAAAATTATAGATTATTTTATTGAATACATTGATTTAAACGCTTCAATAAATTAATGAGGACATTATTAATGTATTATTTTTTTATTTCAAAAAGGATCCTCATAAAATATTACAGATTTATTACAATCAACGCTTAAGAAATAAGCAAGAGGTATTCAAGAGAGCTTACAGACGAATCACGTCCGTGAAATGACTATTAATTTTAATGCTGCAGATGATCAATCATCCTTATTTATTTATTCTAAAATAAAAATGCATATGAAGAATAAGAATATATAATTAAATAAAATCCAAAAAACATAAATTGATCCATTAAAATAAATATTATTTAAACAAATAAAAACCAAGCTAGTCCAAGAACAAAATTTTTAAATTTTTTGAATAATCGTATAATATTTTTTAAATGTAAATGGTTTTAAACATTAACCAAATGCAACTACATAAGATATTTAAATATCAAGAAATTCAACAAGTACAAGTAAGCAATAACAATATAGAATCAAACATTTCTTGTAAAAATAATTGATGAAATAATTATGTAAGTAATTAATTACTTAGGGTGTAACATAAGTTTCCGCACAAATTTTTTCTGACCAATTAAAAAATTCATAACTCCGTAATTTCTGCAGCTATTTTAATAATTCTTTTTTTTATTTTGTTCGTCAGAATGTCTTCTTTCATTCCATGCCATCGTTTCATTTTTTATTTGCTTGATCAATTTTTTTTTAGTATTTTTTCCCGACCATGCCAAAATTGAAAATTGGCCCACTAATTTTTCTCGAATTTTTTATGGTCAAAAACTAAACCTGGTATAACAAAAACGAAGGTTTTCTGTACAATTTAGACCAGTAGAATCCGAATATGGCCTTAAAACTGCAATATCTTTTAACCCTGCGCTTGTACGGCTCCAACTCCATGCATGAAGTTGGAGCTGTACAGGTTTGTTGAGAATCCAGAGACCAAATCTAAGGCCATATTTGGACTCAGCGTGGTCAATTTACCCAGTTTAATTAAATTCGGATTTTCCAAAACCACTTTTAAAACATTTTGTTACTTGATGGTTTTGAAAAATGCCGTTTTTGGAGGCCATTTTTAAACTCGGCCCCCCAATAATTCATTTTTTAAGTATTAAAATTTTTTCTTATTATTTTTTTATGTCCTAACTTTGCTCTATTTACTCACGTTTTCTCTGCCTCTGTATCTCTTTTCGTTTTCTTTAAATCAGACATCAAAAATACCCACCTCGAAAATGACCATTTTTACAGTATCAACTCTAACTCCTTAAATACTTATCTAATGGGATTTATCTCTTGCCTGATAAATAGCAAACTCATTATCAATAATAATGGCAGATATTTCGAATCATAATTTTGATTTTTTAAATTTATATTCGAAAAAAAATTCTTTAACAAAAATTGTGCGGAAACTTATGTTACACCCTAAGTAATTACGGAAAACATCAAATTCACGTTTAAAAAAATTAATAACGAAAATAAAATAAATAATATCATTAAAAATTGATATAATATAACCAAAAAAGAATGTCCAACAAAGCTAGTGTTGAAAGAATACACAAATAAATACCATAATGCTTTTACAACAATTTTTTTAAAGTGATGGAAAAAATTTTTGCAAGGAAAAATAACGAAAAATTAAACTTCTAAAAATTACTCTTGCGCAATAAAAATATAATAAATTAAATATGTATGTTTTATGCATATTTGAAAGGACATCAGTTCATCAAGTAATCAAAGGTTGAAAAATCATAAAGGGAAATAAGGCAACTAAGAATAAACAACATTATTAAGAAAAATATTGAATAAACTCAATTTCTAGAAGCTGGCAGGCTATGTCCGACAGCTGATCTGTCTGAAAGCATAATATGGTCTCAATTTCCAGAATTGTCAAAAATTAATTGACACAATATGCCAACATAGTATAGATTAAAAATAATTTAAAGTTAAAAATTAACGAACTTTACGAAATTGAAGATTTGAATTAAAGAATGAAAAATATAATAAAATCAATTAATCAATAACTTAATAAATGAAAAAATTGGGTTCATTATTATCAAAAAATATCTTTGGGAACAAATTTTTAAATATTGATTTTTAAAAATAGAAAATTAAAGAAACAGTATTAACGATAAAGCCGATTCAGAATCGAAGAATCGGATAATTCATAAGCTAAATTAACTTTCATTATCAAATAAAAAGACAAATATTTTAATAAATTAGAGAAAATACTACTACAATATAATGTGAAATATATAATAAAATACCTATGTAAATTCAACAAAATACCATTTGAGTAGAGCCTATACGACTTTTAAAATTAAAATAAGTGATTTTTTAAAAGATAAATATATTTATATCTTTAAAAATTTGAAAATTGCATTTATTTTTAAATTATTAATACAGCTTGCTGGAAATTAAGTGTAATCCCATCATATTACGAGTGTAAATTATGAAATCTATTAACTATTAATCTAAGAGTATTAATAAAAAATTATAAATTTAACCAAATTAAGAAAGTAATAAAATTCATATTAATTTAACTGCAAAGTATTTGATACCGCTTCTGTGAAATTATTTGACAACAACAAATTAATTATAAAATATTTTTAACATTTATTTCTCGACTTTTACGGAATATCTTTTAGTAAAAACATTTAATAAAATATGGCTATGACGAGACTAATAATCAATATATAATAAATTACAACAATTTTGTTTTTTCAATTATTTATAATATTCGTTCGTTGTAGTTAATTATAATCAATTTTTAAAAGATTATATTTAAAATTTACTTCGAAACTTTTTAAAAGCTTGTTCATTAATTTAAAATTAAGTGTCGACAGTGGTAATATAAAAAACAAAACGTTTCGCTACTAAGGAAAAGGACAAGGACAAATAATTAATATATTATGGATAAGCTAATGCTTGTTATCTAGACACTAAAAGAGTTTAAAATAAATAACAAAATAGATTAAAAGCTAAATCATTTTATATAAATTGATTACCACCACAGTTTAATAGGGAATTTAATATATAAATTAATATAATAAATTTATTAAATTAAAGAAGGCGCGATTAAAATAAAGAACAAATAAAAATGATACAATTCTTTAATACAATTTCTTTTTAAGATTATTAATCCGTTTGATGTGTAATTCCATTAAAAATATTGAAAAATATTAAACTTATTGCTTATGCATAGAAAATTTAAAAAATGTGTAATATTAAACGAAGAAATTCATATGAAATTTTAGTAATATCAATTAGCGAAATTAATTTATAAAAATTAATTAATATATTACAATTGCATACTTAATATCTTAATCAATAACACACAAACTGAGACAACAATTGAGTTCTGAAGAATTATTTAATCAAAGTTAGTGCTAAAATGAGATAAAAAAAATTATAATCAAGTAGAAAATAAAAATAAAAACAGCAATATAATAAATTAATAAAGTATTTATGAAAATATAGTTTTAAAAATTATGATTAGAAAAAAATTTTATTGAGGATTTTATACAAGAAAAAAAAAATTATTTTATAATGTAATAGAAAATTTTATAATAATATATTAATATATTCTGTTAAAAAGAATTTAGATCCATGGTACAAGAAAATTGAAAAATTAGTAAATAGCATAATATTCAAATTAACGGGAAACAAAACTTCTTCCACCCAATATTTTTGAAAAAAGGGAAAGGTATCAATCAGGCCACAATTTGCCAGGCCTTTTAATTCGAAATACTGTAAGCAGAGGAAATTTTCAACGACAACGACATGAGAACATACAATGCAAGGGTCAAACAACTTAAAATAAACAAATATTTAAAATGACCTTTTATACTAAATGAAATTTTAAAATAAAATTAAAAATTTAACTTATTGTATTTTAGCGTTAATGTAAAAATGATTCACTTTATGGAAAACGCTCTGAAAAAAGCCCGACGACAAGTCTAGTATTGATGGAAAGAATCAAAGTCTCAAAATTTTAGATGTCAAATTTTCTTAATTAAATGAATCATAAAAATTTTAACAATAACTAATGAAAAGAAACAAATAAGGATGTGAGCAAATGAAAAGAAATAATAAGGTAGTTTTAAATTATTTTTTTATTTTTAAATTAAAAAGATCAAATAGAACAGGTATTAAAGTTGATGTTGAGAAAGATTACTATGGAATAGTCAAACAATGCTTGAATAAATAAAATATTAGAAAAAGATTTAATGTAATAAACCCCAAATTTGTTTAGTCAATTTTTACTAAATAAATGAAGTAAATCAATAAAATCAATTAATGCATATAAATTTTAACAAAAAGCTATGGAATGGATTCAACATGCTTTGAAGTATTGTAGTGGACAATAAATAAAATAAAAATTAAAAGTTAAAATTAAATAAAATTATCAAATTCTACATTTGATGCTTTAAATAAAAAATGTATAATTAATCAAAAAATGAATATAATAGCAAATTATATCCGAGACACACACAGAAAAAATCAAAAATTACAAAATTGCTTAATATTCAAACAAAGTCTAATAAAAACATTGTCTTATTCATACGACAAAAGTTTATATGATATGATTTTAAATTTTACTTAAAAAAATTTAAAGCGCCATTAAATTAGCTAAATTATTGAAAAATTATAATTAAATACTAAATTAATGAAAAAATATAATTAAATAATATTAATAATATGTTAATCCTATAAAAAGAAGGCCAGTGGGAGCCTTTTTGTCGATAGAAAAACGCGAGAAATGAGAAAGAAGGCAAGGGAAAAGCAATGCTTAAAATTGAATTTATACTTAATTTGTGTTTTAACTAAAAAAAATTACAGAAAGAAAACTGATTGGAATATGTCAACATAAAAAGAGGCTGGATCAAAAATATTTTATTTTCAAAGATGATGAATTGTAACATGATATAAAAAATAATTAGCTACAAAAACACATTTTAATAATAAATAATAACAAAAATAATAAACAAAAAAAGATGCTCATCTTAAAAAAACAATTTTGCTAAAATAAAGAAAAATAATAAACAATTGAGTCTTGCCACTAATTGAAATTGTTCGAGAGAGATGATTCGTCCTGTATTTTGTATATTTCAATAATGTACATCAATCAACAATAAAATTAATATTCGATGCATTAAAACAATTAATTATTTTGCTGAACATAGCCAGACATGGCGATGACATGTTTTTCGCAAATACAAAAATGTTTCACTTAATAAATTTCAATAGATTTTAAATAATTAAAATAAGAGATACGCATTTAACGGTATACCAAAAATTGAAGATTGGGAAATCATACTGAAAAATCACAACACAGAGAATACAAAATTTTTAGAAAAAACTTTCTTATAAATTATAAAAAAGTTATGGAAAGAAAAAAAAGTAAATATAATAAAAAAAATATATAAACCGAACATTATATTTCCAAAAAAGATATAAAATACAAAAAATATCTATAAAGCAAATCAACAAAATTCAAGGCAATATTCCTAAAGCCTTTAAAATATGGATAAATATTTCAATACCACTATTTTAATTCTACAATCGTAGCAACAGAACACAATTTAATCATATAAATTTTTTATAAATTTAATAAAATTATATTATTCCCATGAAAAATTCTAAAACAAAAACACTCTTCAGACGATACGTGAGTCTCGGGAATTTATGCAAAATGAAACAATATTAAATGCAAATAATATTTTTCAGAAAACAGAAAAATTCAGAAATCAAAATAAAATAATGAAGAGATGACAACATTTAATTGGAAATTATAAAGTATAATAACTTGTCTTAAAGACAAAGTTCAAAAAAAGATAACAAGATTAAAAAGTAACAATTAAGCACACAGTTTCAAAATAAAATAATTATTTAAATGAGAAAAAAACAAATATCAAATAATATGGGTATTATATTCATATTCTTAATATAAAAAGAAAAAATCAATACATTTCTCTAGTTGATGCTACAAACAAAGATAACCCATTAAACATAAAAAACAAAAAATATTTCAAACAAAATATATATGTATACACAAACGAGAAAGTTTGCAGGCATTATATTTGAAAAAATAAGAACGGAGGCGAGAAATGAGACCAGTCGAATTTAAATAAGAAAATTAAATAATTATAAATTATATAATGTAAAACAAAGCGAAAATATTGATTGTTACACAGGTTGTTATTTAAAAAAATTATATTAATAAACAAATATGCAGAAAATCATATTGTCCAAAAAGATATAATATACAAAAATATCTATAAAGCAAAATTAAATACAAAATTCAAGGCAATAGTTAGAACCTAAATGCCTTTAAAATATGGAATAAATATTTAAATATCGCTTCATCATTTTTCAAAATCGTAGGAGGACAATTTAATGATTAATTGATTAAATAAAATGACAAAAAGTTTATTAATTAGACAAAAATAATGCGCCAGTATAAATTATGTAATTAAGTAATAAACAAATTTAAATATTTAAAACGAACCCCATTAAAAAAACAGGTATAAAATTATACAATATATTGCAACTAAAAACCTTTATTCGATGACATCAATGCGGCAAGAATTTCCCATTCTTTTCAGACGCACATTCAATGGCGTCGAACCATGCGCATAAACAAGAAGAAGCATGTCATTTGTCAAACAGCAATAAATGCTATAAGATAAAAAGCAAAATTAAATACTTTTCATAATAATCAAATACAGTCTGTTAAAAATGCAACAATTTAATGTAAATTTTTATAAATTTTTTAATAAAAGTATTTTATTTCAAATGACAAAAACGAAAGAAAAGATATTCGTCAGATGCTTCCTGGTCTTGAGAGTTAACAAGGTGAAAAAATATATACGTGAAAAGAAGAATAATTGTAATATAAATAAAGAAAACATAATTTTAGTAAAGGATCGAAATCATTAAATTATAATAAAAATATTATATCTTATGTGTGTTTTACCGAATTGAAATATATTGCATAACTTTCGAATATTTCAAAAAATATATTTCAGAAAAATAATAAATATAACAAAAGATGCATAGTTTTCATTAAACAAAATAATATAATTGGCTGAATTCCGACTTCCGCTTTCCAATTTACGACATTTTTGGGAAAAAAGTTTTGATGAAAAGAATAATTTTTTCAAGCAAATACATATCAAAATATACCATAACATTTTTGAAATATCCTTTAATGGTTAAGAATTAAATAATTCAACCTAAAAATATTTATAAATTTTTTATTAGATTTTTATTTTTTAAAAATTTCCGATTTTCGAAGTTTTTGGGGTCGGCATTCAGATTTCTGACTTCCGAAAAATTTTTGGGCCTCGAAATTCAAAGTTGCGAAAAATTTTTGGCCTCCTGAATTCCGATTTTCGAAAATATTTGGTCCTCTGAATGCATCATGGTGCCAATACAACGAATTTTTTCCTAATATTGCAAATAAAAAAAAAATAATTAAGCAATAAATTTATGCTAGGAATATACATATTTTAATCGAATTAGAAATTAACAGAAAACGAATAAAAAAAATGTACTAAATTATAACAAAAGAATATTTCGATATTACATACGAAACGAAAAAGAAAACAAATTAGAACTTCCAAAATAATTTTAAGTTAAAAATATCTAAATATATTAAGTGCGCCAACTCAAAAAAAAAATCAAAGAGCAAATACTAAATAAATTTAATATTTAATATGTTATCATCTCGAGCATACAATGCCAAAAAATACGAAATTGGTACACCATTGTGTTCGATTATTTTATATTGCTTCCGTAATGTCACAAAATTGATTTTAAATTATTAGTAAATGTTATAATAACAAAATTATTAAAAAATTAATTTATAATAAATTGAATTCGAAAGTGAAGTGTGATTCTAGCATCAGACGAACGAGAATCTGCTTTGGCTATAGCGATAAAGAGTTCGGAATAAGCGAAGATATCGAGATTAAATTAAAAAAATGAAAATAATTTGTATATATTAAAGAGAAAAAACACCTCATTTTTATTAAAATAATTTTTTTTTAAATGTTTATATTATTCCTTAAAATTAATGATCACTAAAGAAAAACAAGGCTAACAAAATCACCGAAGGAACTAAACTATCACAAAATCGCCGACAAGCTATAACAGTAACGAGGTACATGCTAAATTATGAAATATTGTCAATATATGATATTCAATTTCGTAATATGGTAGTAAAAATTATTAATTAGAATTTTCCAATTCCAAAAATGCATAATATAAAAACATATATTCAATTAAATTAAAAATTAAATAAATTTAAAAAAATTATATAAATTTTTAGACAAAAAAATCCATGTATTTTTATGAAGTATCTTCTATGAGACTGAGACATAAAGAAGCCGCGTCACAATATGAATAATATTTTGATTGTCATATAATTAAATTATTTTATTAATTCTCTATTAATTTTGGTAAATTACTGCATCTTTGGAGCTCCTAACGATCATATAAGTACAATTTCAAAAATATTTAAAAGCTGCAAGTAAAATTTATATTAAAAACATTATAAATCAATTTTAATTAATTCAAAAACACAAAATCAACAAAAACCAAAAGAATGAAATGACGGAAGAAGATCCAAAACCGAGATTGGAGCCAAATGTCCTTGGACAATTAATAATTTTAGAATTAATTTAAACAATTTTTTTTTTAATAATTACTTTTCTTCTTTATTTAAAAACCTTGATTTATGCGAATTTATAATCCGAAAATTCTATTTTTTTTTAATTTACAATAATAAAATATTTCATATAAAATATCTAAAAATAATTAATTATATTTTTGAATAACAGCAAGAATTAATAAGCATAATTAATAATAAATCAATTTATTCTCAAATAATATAGCGAAATGAAAACTAATGTAAAATAAGAGCATGCGAATAAATATATTAATATAAAATAGATTTTCCTAAATTTATCAGGTCATAAAAATTTAAAGGCATTTAGCGAGGCCCAACATCCATCGGTAACCATAGATCACCAACAATTATTCATTCACCCTAGTGAAGCTAACAAGGGAACCTCGCAAACTGTTAGTCAAAAAGTGGGTAGAAAATAGTTTTTCTTAAGTGAAAATAAGCAAAAAAATAATAAGTGTGAAACTTGGAAATTAATAGAAAGTTAATAAAGCTGGAAATGGGCCATTAGGCCTAAATTACGATTTAATTATTTATTAATATAAAGATAATTTTTGCATTTGCATGTAATATAATGATTGAAATGGAGAATTTATTTGAAGATTAAAAACATAAAACTTACTGTTTGATTGATTGTTAAGTAATCTTAAATTAAAAATTACCTACAAATTTTATTGAAAAGCTAAAAAATTTATTAACTACAATTAAGCAATTATCATTTGTTTAAAAATAAAAAAATATTTATATGACATATGAACAGCCGAAAATTTAACTAGCTTTTAATTAAAAAATAAATTTTGAGACAGAGAAAAAGTATAAAAACTAAAAACAATGTAACCGTGCATTAATAAGAAATTATAAAATTTTAATATTAGTTTATCAAATAATTGATGTTTCAAAAAATATATAGAAAAACATTAAAAATTTAATGTCATTTAAAACAAAAAATCATAAAATATCAATATTTCTTTAAATTTATTTTAAAGAATATTAAATTAAACCATTTTTCACTCAAAAAGAAATTTAAAACAAAATTAACTATAAATTTATTAAATTAGAATGAATTGTAAGATATCTTGAAAGCGAAGTATTTTGCAAGATAAAAAGAAATATGTATACGGCAAAACTTAAAAAATTTAAAATCTTAAAATTATGATGAGGCTCGTTTGGTTTAATATGGATATCTCAAAGTCTTTTTTTTGGTTGTTGATATTTAACCAAACAGCCTCAGCGGAGACGCGGCGTAAAGCTTCATCCAGAGGCCATGTTGTATAGAAATTTTTCTCTTTGATATGGCCTTAATGGTTTTTCACGAAAAAATTTTTCAACCCATTTTGTAACGAATTTTGTGTTCTTTTGTCCATCATATTTAATAGGGTGTCTTTATATTATGGTACACAGTGTAATTGATAATAATTGTATTAAAATCATATATGGTTTTATTTTTATAAATGAATAATCCACTAAAAAAATTTTTCATTTGGATGTCATTTTTCGTCTCTAGAAATCACTATTTTGGCGTTTTGTCACTATTTTATCATTATTTCGACATTTTTTTGGAAAACTCCTTAACCAAAATGCAATAAAATCAAAAAATACACCCTCTATGAATTGACCTAAAAAATTTCAAAAAATACATCCCTAAGAATCGGACTAAAAATTATTTAGAAAATTTTCTCAAAAATTCATCCATCAAATTTTTTATCTTGGCTAAATTTTTGGTTTAAAAAATGTCAATATTTGCTAATAAGAGAATTTATAAAGGAAATGTGTATCTCATTGGCAACATTACAATAAAAAAAAATTTTTGCTCAATTTTTAGCTGAAAATATTTCACTATTCGTCACTATTTCGGACTTTTTTTTCACTATTTTGTCACTTTTTTAGCACTTTTTCGTCACTAATTTAGATAACTTTTCTGGATTTTTCGTCACTAAAAGTCGGAACCCTAAATATAATCCTTAAAAATATTTTTTTTATTAAATTTCAACTTTTCATTATGAAAACTTTTATTAGAATTTTAAATGGACGATTTACACTTTAAATATTGAATATTATGCAACACAAATCTCATTATAATAAAAATTTGTTTACATCAAATTTGTTTTTAATATAACTTTTATTGGGAATGTTAAGTATAAATTATTATCTATTCACTTATTATATGATTATTTTTGAGCAGAACAAACTTTGTTTCAATTTATAATGGATTTTTAAATTTATATATTTAAATTATTTCATTCTTTGCCGACTGATATCTCAAATTCTTCATAATTTCAGAGTGGAACTTTGAGCTTTAAAAAATATTTAGCACATACAATTAATATCAGCCATATAATTAATTAAATTTTAAATTAATTCTGTATTAAAGTAAAATTTTTAATAAGTAAATTTATAAAATTTTGCATTCATCATTATATAAGGTAATTATTTAAAATCTTAAAGAATTAGATGATAAGAATTTTTTATAGATAAATTTTTAATTTAATTGACCAACCCAACGTTTTTATTTGCTTTTCAGTGAAAAAATTATTACACAAATAAATTGTTTTTAAATATTGTCCTTGATACGGTTTATCTTGTTTAATAACATTTCTTTTTAAATAAATTTAGTTCATTTAATCTATAAAAAATATTTAAATAATTTTTTATATTATTTATAGATAAAATTTTGAAGTTTTACTATTATAATTAGTTATCATAAATCATATTTTATTTTATTTTAAGAAAAATTTTGTGTTTTTTTTATATTATTTATGTAATTATTTAATTTATACCCATTCGCTTTTAGCAGATCCAATATTATTTTTATTGCCTTATTTTAAAAATTAAAAATCTTTACTTTAATTTAGCAATTCATTCATTAAACTAGTGACACTCCGCTCCGGGCAATGTCTAATTGAAAAATTTATAAATTATTTTGTTATTAAAATTATAATAAGAAATAGGTATAGAAATATATTATTTGTTGATATTTTTTTATGTTGGTACCATACAACTATTATATGCAGCATTAATTCATTTGTTTTAAAAAAATAATTTAATTTTTAATACACTTTTTAATGTTTCTGTCGTTGAAAATTGTGCCGGTTACTCTAATTTATTTCATTTATCGAACGTCTTCTTTATAAATATTTCTTCTTTTCTTTAATTTAGAGTTTAGGTAGTTTAAAATTGTATATTGTAACCCGATAAGGTCAGTATCATTTTTTCTTCAATGTTTCAGTGCAGATAAAGTTGATTTTCTCTTACCAACTCGGTTCGACTCACATTTTCTCTGGCCTTCAGTGCCATTCCCTAGTGTAAAAGTCCCATAAAATAAGAAGTTAGCTATTCTTTCTTTATTTAGGTCTTAAACCATTATTAAACCATTATTTTTTTATTACCTTTTATTGTTTGTTTTATCGCGAAAATTATTATTTTTTATGCCTAAGATTTTAAAAATTTATTTAATATTTTTGGCATAAAATCTCCGTTTCACACATTACAATAATATATTTTAGTTCTTTAATCTTTAATTTGTTTTTGGTAATACCTTTTTTACTTTGACCAGTTTAAAACTAAATTTGTGTAAACTGAAATAGCTGTATATAAATGTTTGTTCCATATTTTCAGGCTTTTGGGTACTAATATTATATTGAAGTATTTATATATTTATTATAAATTACTTTATTTCAAATCACAAATAATTTTTGCATCTGTAATAAATCAATGCTTGTTCAACTATTCTTTCTACTTTCCTAGCTAACATAATAAAAATTAAATATTATTTTTGATTTTCAGTATTTATTATTAAATGATAATTTTTGTTTATAGCATCAAATATAGAAATTTAATTTTTTTTTTAAATTTTATTTTCAGAATGAGAATTATATAATTTATTAATACATTTGCAAAATTTATTTATAATTTTTTACTGCATTGTCCCTTTATGCTCGCTGGATTCTCATTTAATTTAAAATGTAGCAAATATTTTTGAGTCTTTAACTTTTTATGAAAAATATATTTAATTTAAATCTTGTCGTGAGCGGCATTTTTTTCAACAAAATTTTTTAAGACAATAAAGAATATATTATATAAATGATTAATGTTGTAATTAACTTTTTGTACGTATTTATTTGGCATATTTAGTTACTTGTGATATTATTATTTTATTTAGTATTTTAAAATATTAATACATATGAATTTATTAACTTCTGAATTTAAGATTTTTCTTTTGATTCTTTTTTTTTTTTCAAAAGATTTATTTTATATCTAGTTCTTATTTATTTAAGATATTTTTTATAGATAAATGATTAATCTTTTTGTGATCTTCTTTTAAAGAGAAACGAAAAATGAAATAATTTTAGTCGATTGATCATTACTGGCTTATTCTTTTTTAAACATTATTTTGTATTTTTAATATTTTAAAGAAATCATTTATTTAAATTATCTATAAGCATCGGTATGTTCCATTTTATATCATTATTTTATGCTTTCATCCTTTTGCGAAAAAAGACTTTTGTTTCCTTACTTTTTTTAAAAGCATTCGTAATATTTTTTTCAATCTTTTTAAAAATTCAATTCATTTATAAAATTCTGTATTTTTTTATTTGAATAATATTTATTTTAAGGATTTCAGTTTTAATTTTAGTTATTTATTAACTATATTCTTGATTTTATTGAGATTGATTTTAAGTATTTCGTATGATCAAATTCTTGTTTTTTATTATAAGATTATTTTTTTAACCTGCTGTCAATGATCAAATTCAATCCAAGGTGGATCGGCTAAATTTACAAATTTTTGTCTTGCATCCATCCACCTATTTTCGTTAAGGCGTAATCTTTTTTTAAATATAAATATACATTGAGAAAATAAATTTAATATTTTTTATTCGAATTAATTATTTATATAATGTTTACATATTATTAGAGACCGGACGGGACCGGGATCCCGCCGGGATTTTGCCGGGACTCCCGGTCCCGGGTTTTTTGGACAAACCACCGGGACCGGGAGTCCCGTTTAAAACGGGAGTCCCGGTCCCGGGTCCCGTCCCGGTCCATTTTCCAAGTCCCGGTCCCGGTCCCGGTCCCGGTCCCGGCCATTTGGGCCGGGACTAACGGGACTAAATTTCATCAGTGAAACTGCACCAAATTTGAAAAAAATTATAATTTTTTTGGCGAAATATCTTTTATTTAAAATTTTGAAGATGGAATTTGGGATTTTTTACGATTTAAACTATTAAAAAGATCATAAAATATTCATAATTAGATCTAACATAGTAATTTTTGGGGAAAATTGCTTAATATGAATGTAAAAATCTATTAAAAAATTCCCACCGGCCCATAAAAATCCTTGTCCTAAAAATTGAGTCAAAATAGCAAAATTTTGTCATTTTTTTGGTGTAATCTGTTAACAAATCACACATAAATTTTCAAAATTTCCCCGTCGGTGCCTATCGGCACCGCCGGACCCCCCTTGTACCCCAAATTTTTTTGAAAAAATGCACCTTAAAAGGGTTTTGAAAAGGAAAAATGGCCGATTTACAGGCTTAATATAATTGTAAGCTAAAAATTAAAATTATAAAAAAAATTTCGAATTTTTAATCAAAATTTCAAAAATTTTGAAAAAGTCCCGGTCCCGGCGGGATCCCGGTCCAAAAATTGGGACCGGGACCGGGAGTCCCGGAAAAACGGGAGTCCCGGTCCCGGGATCCCGTCCCGGTCGATTTTCCAAGTCCCGGTCCCGGTCCCGGCCATTTCAAAATTCCGGTCTCTACATATTATGCCTTTTTCTAATTTTTATTTGATTATTAAATATGATGTTTTTACTAATTATTTATTTTATTAAAAAATATTTTTCGTTGTGTATATTATCATATGTAGTCAGCGGTATCATTAATGATTTCTCTCCATAACTTTTCATTGATAATTATATTGATTTTTATAATATTAAATAATCTTTCAGTTTTTTTATTAACTTTGATGAGCCTTTTCTACTATTTCTAAACAGAAAATATTTAAATTAAGAAAACAATCTAAGTATATTATCAAAAAATGTCATTCAATTATTTTTTTTACATTTATTTTTTAATGTACTTTTTTACCTTTATTTTGTTTATTTGAAATGCGAGTAAGCTGTTTGGATCGATTTGACATAAGGAAACCAACCTTACCTCACAGCTTCTCATTTTGTTTATTTTAACAAAAATCAAATCCATAATATTTTCTTTCTGAATTTTTCATAATAAATTATTTTATTTTATTCATTTAATTTTTGTTATTTATAATGGCAAAATAATTTTCATATCAAAGGTTTATATTAGCATTTATTGCAATTATAATTCAACCGTAAATTTCATTTTACCATTTATTGTAGATGATGAAATGAATATGTTATTTAAATATTTTTTAACGTCCACTTTTTAAGTAGCAAGTGTTAATATTAATTATATATTTTTACAAAGATTTATTTTACTTTCATCCAATGTTGATTTTTTTTTGTCTTTTGAAAATTGTTATTTTTACCCGCCCTATTCTCTTTTTTTGGCATTCTAATTTTATATTTTTTTAATCTTTTTTATTATTTTATTCTTGTGTCCAATAAAACGAGAGGTCATGAATCGTCGAAATTCTCCATGAATTAATATATAAAATTACTTTGTAGTTGAATTTTATTTGTTTATGGAGCCCAAACAATTAAATTCGATGCTGAATAAAAAAATGAGAAAAATTGTTTATTTGTATTTTAATTAAATATCCTTCAATAAAATTTTGTGAAAATGTTTTATTTTTTATTACAGATTATATATTTAAAAATCACTTTTTATTTATAAATAAAATTAACTTTTTTATTTTAATTATGTTATTTTTGCTAATGTATAAGTTAAAGTCAAATGAACAAGACAGGAAGCTTATTGTTAGATACATATAATTAAAACAGCTTATTTAAATATTTTTCTTTACATCTTGTCGCCATCGAACTTTTAAAAAAAAACATTTCGGGTCTTCTTTTAAAATTATTTCATAAAAAGATATTATAAATTTATTTTTTGCTTAATTTTAGTGTTAAAGAATGAATATTAAATATTAATACAGTGTTTCTTTTTTTAAGAATTTTTGGCTTATATTTTTATATTTTGAATAAATGATTAGCTCAATGTTGTAATTTTTATAAAGAGGTATAATAATCGAATATTAAATTTTTATGCTGATATTTATTTTGATTTTTTCATTTTTAAATAGAATAATAAAATGTTCCCATTTGCAATTATTACTATACGGTTAGTCATATACTTAAAATTAAGAATAGTTTCTAAACGCAAAGATCCTGCATATTCGGGGGCGTCATTCACATAAAAGTAAATTTTTGTTAGGGCTTGCTCATTTATTTTTAATTGTAAATTATGTAATAATTTTGTACTGATTTATTAAATTGGATTTTAACTTTTCATGTTGCATTTAATTATTTTATTTTTATTGCATAATATTTCGATCAATTTTGGCTACTTATTAATATATTTGTTACAATTTCATTTAAAAAATTTTATAAAAAATTATGTTAGTAATCAATCATTTTCTGCGAATTTACCTTGAGAAGCTAAATTATTTGGGGTTGATTGTCAAGCGATTAATACTTGTTTATAGAAATAACTTCGTTTTTCCATTATTGATATTTTCAGACAGAAATTTAAAATTATTATTTTTTGATACTTTGATTTAAATACTTTCATCAATATTATAGCATTTATTTTTGTTTGTTTTTTTCTTGAATTAATCATATTATTCCTATTATGACCCAGCTATTATATCAAGGATGTCTTTTCCGTTGTGATAGGTATTTTGATGCGTTTTGTCTTGTTCGATACCGTCTCTCCTTGTTCGAAATTTCAGGATGTTTATAATCCGCAGTCATTTATTATTATTTATTTAATTTAGTATATTAAATTGGGCCTTTTTTTATTTATTTATTATAGTTAATTACTCGAAATAGGCATTTCCTTTTCGCAAGCATTTTGTTTAATGCATAAATTTTTTATCTTTATTGAATTTATCTTAAAGTGTTTTTTAATTTTAAATACTTCTTGATGTTATTCTTTATAATAACTATTAATACATTTATTTTCACATTTGTTAAATTTTGTTTAATAATTATTACATGTTACATCTTTTTTTCAATAGTATATTCTCTTTTTTTGATAATTTTCAATTTAATTTTTAATTTTATAACTTATTTCACAATAATTATTTTCTGCGATTTCGAACCCGTTATTAAACATCCCCCTTTCAAGGCACCATTGCAGAAAAAATAATTGTTTTTCTAGGAATCATTTAATACCAACCCCTTTCAATGCAATCGAATTTGTTCCGAGAAATTTCTTACGACATTAATCTTTTTATGATTTTACTTTTTACACACTAATTTTTGCAGCAGCACTCATTATAAATTATTTTGTTTATTAGTTGAGATTTTTTTAAAGCACCTTTTATTAAACCACTGATTATTTATTATATAAATGTGAATATTTTATATTATTTTCTTCATTGAAATTTTAAATGATGTGAACGGAAATTCTTATGTTTTGTAAATAAATTTTAATCG